>JAMPIV010009627.1:442500-822135 GCA_024509875.1 Oreohelix idahoensis
GACAATCTCTGAAGAACCGAGGGTAGAAGAGGGAACGGCCAAGCAAGTGAAGAATGTTTGTATTCTACTTTATTTTATTTAATCGCTTACTTTAATGCAGTCATCTGTCTTCAGTCTTTATAAGTCTTTTTAGTTGTCAGTCGGCGTCTGTGGCCTAATGAATATGAACGCAGTTTCATAATCCAGATATACCAGGTTAGAAACCTGCTACAGGCGGTTTGGTAGCAGATCGCTTTGTGTGGATTTTTAACAATGGTATAAGCGCCGTACCGTTCAGAAAGCAATGGCAAACTACTGAATGAAAAAATTGCCTAGAAAAATTAAAAACAGCCAATAAAAGCTGGGGTTGATTGCCAAGTCCTGTAAAGGATAACCAACTAACTTTAGTTGTCATGGCGACTCGTGTGTTGACGGGATTAGTTGCTCGGCGGAAGGTGAAAAGTGGAAGAAATAGAAAGGAAAATACTGAATACAGAAGAAGTAGTGCCATTCTCGGTACATGAGACAAAAAGTGCACACCATAATTCTTTGCTGTCATATCTTGACGGGTTAGTTGCCAACTGCACAATTATGTGGAGTAACTCGAAACTGCTGCATTCTCTTATGACCTCCCAAGCGCACCCTTAATGCGGTCAAATACTGTGACCTTGTCAGGATGTGAGACGAGGAAGTTCACAGCGAAAGAGACAACAGATATATGTAGCTAGCAGACCGGGGTTCACGCCGAACGTGTCAGACATTTGGCGTTACACGAGTTGACATAAAATACTGCGATGTACACCAGCAGACGACATTTATAAGGCCAATTGTTATGGAAAATGATTATCTTACATCGGCAGTGCAGTTTATATTTGCATAATGCTTTGTTGTCCTTGTAAGTTATGTGTTCATACCGTGACTTAAGCTCAGCGAGGTTTTCTGTGTTTATCGTCTTTTTTTCATATTGTATTTCGTTTTCCTGTAGCTATTCAAACTGAATGTGGAAAGAAGGAAGTTATATAATAACTAGTTGTGGCGTGATAGAGGTTGCATAGAAAATTAGTTTTCAGAACTAGAGAAGAGAACTGGTGATCAAGATATAGGGATGGCACAGGACAAGTCAGATAGTTAACTGTACAGTCTAGATGGTAGCTGTAGTAGAGAGCTGTGAAGTCAGTCACCTTCTCGCTAGACCTATCCTGTACTCCAAGCGTGTCTCTATTAATATTTGATGTTAAATAATGCTTGTTATTTACCCCTACCAATTAAATTATTACTCGTCTTAACCACACAACAAAATTATAATTGGAAAGTTAAGAAATTCAGTAACTGCAGTTTTAAAATAAATCAAAGCACTTTAATGATTACTAATGTATAATAAAAGATCTGCACATTTAGTATATAAATATTTCACACACAAAGAAACAATTTTTACAGACCCAATATAATTGTCACAACATGGATTTTGGGGCGACCTCTTTCCGATCTCTCTTTCCGTACGGCAGTAATCAGTTACATTTTTGTACTGAGTTTATTGCTGTTTTTTTCCGAGTCGCACCCTTTTCTTTCTGTGTCCATTGGAGCAGATATTTTTTATCTCTATTCTTTCACTCCTCTCAGAGATAAGTCACCACGTCTGTTTATTACCCGTCCCTTCCCTAAAGCTTTGGAAGGAGCGGCAGAGATAATATTAACGAGAGGTAGGTTGGTAAAATTCGCTTGTACCAACCTTGGCCGCTACCGATTAACACGGAAATCGCCAGCGTATTTGTCTAATTGCTGATAAGGCCAGGGTACGTGACAAATAAGAGATTACTTGTCTGGGTGACACATTTTGGACAGACAAGTATGACTTAATCACTTCCTGTCCGACTTGCTTTGACAAGATTACTTTCGATAAAGTAATAATGTGTTACATCTGAAACACATTGTCGTATGAGTTTACAGATGTGTTGGTGAGTTCGCCTGCCAGGGATCGGATATTTTCATGCCATGTACGGAAGACTTGACCCCTACAATACGTTCAATACAATACAATACATGTTTCCATGTCAGGAACATTTTGAAATCCAGCCCCCCGCCCCCCCCCCCCCCCCCCCAACCAGCATGTTTGAAATGATTGGAGCTTTTACTTAGCACCATAACAAACAGATGCGGGGGTAGGACAGTGAATATAACATGACACTTTTCAGTGTTAGGACACTGTGAAGATCGCTTACCAAGGCGACACAACCAGACCTTGCCAGAGTGAAGCCTAGAATTCAGAATTCCATTTTATCACATCGGACCGGACCGGACCTTTTACTGGAGTATTTATCATGACTTACAAAACATCCCAGGAAATCTCTATCATTTTAAATAAGGAAACCCGGAATATCTGAGCAAACTGAACACACGGAGTCAGAGAGGGAATTAAAGTTAAAATTAACGACCCCAAGTACACGTGTAAAAAGCCATCGACTAGTGCCTTCATTCATCTGAGCAAAATGTCTGTGAGCCAAGATTGGCGTAAGTTGTTATTTTACATTCTGTATGTTCATTACTAACATGTGAACTAATATGTATATATTACCATGTGAATATTAATATGTGAAAATCGCTAGGGGAAGTCACAGTTATTTGAGGCTAGCAACCTCAGCGTATAGAATGATGATTTCATGAACCACCACTGCACGGGCTGGCGACTGCTTTGTTGCTAGTTTCTTAAGTAGAACTAAACGCATCAGTTGTCCCACGTTCCAAATGGAGCAGGCAGGGAAAGATGAAAGAAATGATATACATTCTAATTATAATAGTTACAGTTTCAAACTAGTGTAAATGTCGATGTTAACATATTCACTTTAAAATTAATGGAAGTTTCAAACTTTTCAAATCAGTGTAAATGTAAATGAAAACATATTCAATTTATATTGTGAACACTTTTCAATCAGTAGAAATGTAGACGTAAACATAATATATCTGTACTATTAACCTTTTCATTTAAATGTAAAGTAACTGTGATGGGGCCGAAAAGGAGACGCCCGCCCCTACCTGTTTCTAGGCAGATTTATTGCCCACATATTTTCGATGTGCGCGAAGCATTCTGGGATGTGAAAAGTCTTCATGAAAATATATTACTTAGGCCACAATAACGCCTAGAGATTAGTTTTGGTGCAAAGTTGTGGTGTAGAATTGTGTTTTTGCTCTAGAAATAGTTGTGTATATTTCTGTTTTTGGGCCTTCTAAAGTAAATATAGTGAGTGTTATGTATGCGGCCAAATCAATACGCCTAGCGTGCAGTAAATTGAGTGATTCGACCTGGGCTTATAAAAGAAATAGCGAGCCAGCAGCGACCTTTCCTAGTATCCGCCGCCCAGAGAGAACAGACGAAGTAAGACACACAGAGCCAAGCTGTAAATGCCTTGAGCACGTGAGTTAATTTAAATTAGAATTAGTTTTCTATAATTCTGAAATTATATCGATGTGGCTATTTTAATGTTTAGTGAATTAGGTCTAAATAAATAGATAGATGTGTTCCCAAAGGAAATGTCTTTTTAGGGCATTATGATTTAGTCTCGAAATGATAGATGAGTGAAAATAATGTTTGATAGGTTTTATTAGGCATGCTAAGTCCAGATTGCGGCTGTAAGAGCGATTATTTCAGTCATCAGACCGGGCAAGAAAGGCGAAGATAGTATGAAAGTATTTTGTACATGAAACTGGACAGAAATGTTATCAGAAACTGCAATTTAGATAATATTAACTAGTTGGGAAGATGGCAACCGGGAGGACCACGTGTTGATGACCGTGCGTAAAAGAAGACGCCAAGGAGTCTGCATTTAACACTCTTAGTTATCACTTAATGTTACGCAGTTTTATATCGCGTGAATCGACACGTGGGTGAAAGTATGTAATTTTCCCCAGTAATAGAAGAGAGAGTTTTCGTGGTAAATTTCCTTTATGTGATGACTAGTTCTAGTTGTTAAGTCAAGAGTAATTATATTTTATTTCTTTAGTGTAAAAGTAATTGAGTGTATTTCACGATTATTGATTATTCTACTGTATATATTTATGGGCTACTTTGAAGTGAGAATATGCATTTAGATTTCGGGAGAGCGCGAGGCCACTCCTTTGTTGAGACATGTGTTTCTCTGGCTGCTCCCGGCGGAGCATAGAAACACCAATGCAGCTGGTGTCCATTACAGGCCCACAATAAGCATTTTTATGCTATTGCTGTGGTTGTTTCGGTGACGGTAACGATGTGTTTCATGTGATGAGTTCTCAGTCTCATCAGGGGTCGTATACGACACGCTTGTTGCCAGGCGCACCAGTCGCCACTTACGACATGTTCAGAGGGCAGTGACGAATATTGAGATGGATCAGTTCGAGGTGGTGGTTTACTCTTATTACTGAGAGTATTTGATGTACATGTAGTTGAAGAATATTATTTTATGTCCATTTTATTATTATTTAATTATGGTTATGTGAAGAATGGTTTGTGAGAGCACGTGGGCTCACTTGGAGATATATATTTCTCTTCTCCGCTCCTGAGGGAGCATGGGGCCACCAGTGTGGTTTCATCCGTATGAAGCATTCAGATGCTCGTGCAGTAGTAGTTTCGGTAGCAATCTGTGTTACACGGTGAGGTTGCCAGCCTCATGCACAACACCATACTAGTCTCATTGGACGACATGCATGAGTGTGTGTGTGATAGCTGAGTGTGTGCTCTTGCAGTAGTGGTTTCGGTAGCAATCTGTGTTACATGGTGAGATTGCCAGCCTCATGCACAACACCATACTAGTCTCATTGGACGACATGCATGAGTGTGTGTGTGTGTGTGTGATAGCTGAGTGTGTGCTCTTGCAGTAGTGGTTTTGGCAGCAACCGATGTTACACGGTGAGATTGCCAGCCTCATGCACAACACCTTACTAGTCGCATTGGACGACACGCATGAGTGTGTGCGTGTGTGATAGTTGAGGGTGGCGTGGAAGGACTGTTTGGCAGGTGAGAGCATCATTATTTAACTACTATGATTGTAACTATTCTTTGCTTTTTTTTTTTCTTGAGACTAGCAATCGGGCACATGCTGGGTGTTTTGTTTTGTTATGTTCGTTAGTTTATTTGTTTAATGTTTGCTTAGTCACTGAATGGGTTGTAAAAATAAATACAGCCCCTGCCTCTAGAATCAAGAGTTTTATTGTTGTTCGGGTCGGTGCGAGTGTGAAAAGAGAGTGATCAAACATATCACAATATAATCATCATCATCATCTCGCCCACCCTATCACAATTGGCGTCGTCGACAGGATAAGGCAGACAGTGACACTGAGCAAACAGCAAACGAACAAATATTGTAAACACCCAGCAGTGCAGTCTTGCATCAAGATGGCTTCGACCAATGCGCCTGTGAAGGTAGTGTACGTGAAGGGGCCAGAGATAAGGTTATTTAGTGGAGAGGGGAGTCCCACTTGGCAAGAGTTTGTGGAAGATGTAGAAGCCGCGTGGAAGGTGGCGCCTTTTTGGGCAGAAGACAAGCTAGACATGATCTGGAACGTTACACCATGGGTATCTAGAGAATTACGGATACATGGCGGAGCCAAGGCCAGCCCTGAGCAGTTACTCAAGATAATAGAAAGAGCCTACAGCGAGCAACCACCAGTCAGTGAGATGACCAGGAATTTCCAGGCCGGGAGTCAGGGGCCTAGGGAATGTGCTGTTTCCTGTGAAGTCAAGAAGCCAGAGACAATGGTGCAGATAGCAAGTGCAGAAGATCAGAATGAAAAGGAGGCACTTAAAGCAGAATTATCTCTCCTAAAGGCCCAGCTAGCACAGATGTCACAGTCCAGTTCGCCAGCACAAGAGGAGGTGCAGAGAAAGAGAGCACCATGCCAGCCGCGGGAACAGCCAACGCAAGACGAGGAGGTGTGTCCGCGGGAACAGCCAACGCAAGACGAGGAGGTGTGTCCGCAGGAACCTCAACTAGACCTTCTTGTATGTGAGAGTCAGGCTGTTGTCAAGGAAAGCTGTGAGCTGACAGCACCAACAAACGCAGCTACACCGACAAGGCGAAAAGGAGTTTGCAAGTGGTATAGTGTCCACAGGGGATGGGGGTTCATCACGCCAGATGATGGAGGTATTGATGCATTCGTACATCAAACCAAGATCTTCAGAAAGGGATTCCGGAGTCTGGCGAGGAATGAACGAGTAGAGTTTGACAGCAAACCATCGGCCCAGGGCATGGAAGCAATTTATGTATGCGGCATCGGCGGTCAAGAGTGTAAAGGCAGCAGGAAACGACCCATGGCACAAAGGAAGCCCAGAAAGATAAGATGCTACAATTGTGGAGACCTGTCAGACCACATGGCAGCCAAGTGCCCTCAAGGCCCGCTTCCGAAGAGATGTTTTCGATGCAATTCCACTGAACACTTGATAGCCGCCTGTCCCTCAAGGAGCTCTTTCCCTAGACGGACTGTCACAACCAGGTTGCCTTTAGGGCGCAAGCCAAGAGATGGCCACGACAACTGTCACACTAAGGGCGCCGAGAGAATTGGCCTTCGTCTAGGGGAGGAAACCCGTCCTAAGCAGATAGGAGGGAGTGCAAATCAAGGTTCAGCAGAGGAGACTCATCAAAAGCAGGTTGTAGGGAACGTAAGCCACTGTTCACATAAAATGGGTGTAAAACCCGTCAGGTGCAATCCCCCTTCAAAGTCGACAGTTGCAAGCACTGACAGGCAGATGTCACGGGCAGGCAGCGACGCGGCACCGGTGAGCGAGTCTTCAAGACCACAGCGGCTGACAGCCCGACAACGTACAACTGGGGGCATGACGACCAAGAAAGTCCCCAGCCGGGTTGTACCGAATACAGAATCTGAGAACAAAACATCGCCGCTGAGAAATAATCAGGCGCAGCACCAACGATCCGAGAGATTTCGACTGAAGCGCCAGAGGTAGTGATGTTGTCGGGACGACAACAAAATCAGGAGGGAGATATGTGATGGGGCCGAAAAGGCTTACCCTTCCGCCCCCTTCCCCCTGTTTCTAGGCAGATTTATCGCCCACATATTTTCGATGTGCGCGAAGTATTCTGGGATGTGAAAAGTCTTCATGAAAATATATTACTTAGGCCACAATAACGCCTAGAGATTAGTTTTGGTGCAAAGTTGTGGTGTAGAATTGTGTTTTTGCTCTAGAAATAGTTGTGTATATTTCTGTTTTTGGGCCTTCTAAAGTAAATATAGTGAGTGTTATGTATGCGGCCAAATCAATACGCCTAGCGTGCTGTAAATTGAGTGATTCGACCTGGGCTTATAAAAGAAATAGCGAGCCAGCAGCGACCTTTCCTAGTATCAGCCGCCCAGAGAGAACAGACGAAGTAAGACACACAGAGCCAAGCTGTAAATGCCTTGAGCACGTGAGTTAATTTAAATTAGAATTAGTTTTCTATAATTCTGAAATTATATCGATGTGGCTATTTTAATGTTTAGTGAATTAGGTCTAAATAAATAGATAGATGTGTTCCCAAAGGAAATGTCTTTTTAGGGCATTATGATTTAGTCTCGAAATGATAGATGAGTGAAAATAATGTTTGATAGGTTTTATTAGGCATGCTAAGTCCAGATTGCGGCTGTAAGAGCGATTATTTCAGTCATCGGACCGGGCAAGAAAGGCGAAGATAGTATGAAAGTATTTTGTACATGAAACTGGACAGAAATGTTATCAGAAACTGCAATTTAGATAATATTAACTAGTTGGGAAGATGGCAACCGGGAGGACCACGTGTTCAGAACCGTGCGTAAAAGAAGACGCCAAGGAGTCTGCATTTAACACTCTTAGTTATCACTTAATGTTACGCAGTTTTATATCGCGTGAATCGACACGTGGGTGAAAGTATGTAATTTTCCCCAGTAATAGAAGAGAGAGTTTTCGTGGTAAATTTCCTTTATGTGATGACTAGTTCTAGTTGTTAAGTCAAGAGTAATTATATTTTATTTCTTTAGTGTAAAAGTAATTGAGTGTATTTCACGATTATTGATTATTCTACTGTATATATTTATGGGTTACTTTGAAGTGAGAATATGCATTTAGATTTCGGGAGAGCGCGAGGCCACTCCTTTGTTGAGACATGTGTTTCTCTGGTTGCTCCCGGCGGAGCATGGAAACACCAATGCAGCTGGTGTCCATTACAGGCCCACAATAAGCATTTTTATGCTATTGCTGTGGTTGTTTCGGTGACGGTAACGATGTGTTTCATGTGATGAGTTCTCAGTCTCATCAGGGGTCGTATACGACACGCTTGTTACCAGGCGCACCAGTCGCCACTTACGACATGTTCAGAGGGCAGTGACGAATATTGAGATGGATCAGTTCACGGTGGTGGTTTACTCTTATTACTGAGAGTATTTGATGTACATGTAGTTGAAGAATATTATTTTATGTCCATTTTATTATTATTTAATTATGGTTATGTGAAGAATGGTTTGTGAGAGCACGTGGGCTCACTTGGAGATATATATTTCTCTTCTCCGCTCCTGAGGGAGCATGGGGCCACCAGTGTGGTTTCATCCGTATGAAGCATTCAGATGCTCGTGCAGTAGTAGTTTCGGTAGCAATCTGTGTTACACGGTGAGGTTGCCAGCCTCATGCACAACACCATACTAGTCTCATTGGACGACATGCATGAGTGTGTGTGTGATAACTGAGTGTGTGCTCTTGCAGTAGTGGTTTCGGTAGCAATCTGTGTTACATGGTGAGATTGCCAGCCTCATGCACAACACCATACTAGTCTCATTGGACGACATGCATGAGTGTGTGTGTGTGTGATAGCTGAGTGTGTGCTCTTGCAGTAGTGGTTTTGGTAGCAACCAATGTTACACGGTGAGATTGCCAGCCTCATGCACAACATCTTACTAGTCGCATTGGACGACACGCATGAGTGTGTGCGTGTGTGATAGTTGAGGGTGGCGTGGAAGGACTGTTTGGCAGGTGAGAGCATCATTATTTAACTACTATGATTTTAACTATTCGTTGCTTTGTTTGTTTCTTCAGACTAGCAATCGGGCACATGATGGGTGTTTTGTTTTGTTATGTTCGCTAGTTTATTTGTTTAATGTTTGCTTAGTCCCTGAATGGGTTGTAAAAATAAATACAGCCCCTGCCTCTAGAATCAAGAGTTTTATTGTTGTTCGGGTCGGTGCGAGTGTGACAAGAGAGTGATCAAACATATCACAATATAATCATCATCATCATCATCTCGCCCACCCTATCACATAACTATAAAAGCTATTCAATTTAAATGTAAAAAAAGTGTTCTCTTGAGGGATTAAAGTTAATTCTCATCGAGGGTAAATTCTGAGGTAGAGGGATGGTGGAATAGGAATAGCGGACACATCAGTATGTGTCGGAAAACGTAATACTCAGGAGAGCGTTTCGTTTCTATTCTTTTACCATTGTTGTTGGTGGTGGTACCAGTTGAAGGGTACTATCTCTGGAACAAGAAGGGAACAATAGCCTAAGCATTAAGACGAGGGACCAACTTTGTAGACTCTCCCTGACACTCCTGGGAACGAGATGCACCCTACATCCTTGACCAGCGACGAGCATTATCAGTGACCAGTTCATCAAGAACCAACCCAGCCGTAGCAGAAACAACCACTGGCAGCTAAGTGCAATATAGAAGCTACCAAAATGAACTTTTTTTCCATAGAACCTACTTTCAATCAATGATGAACCCTTTTTTTAAAACCAATCAATTATTTTCAAACTGTTAAAACTTAAGTAATTATATCATTTTGTTATTTGTAATTTTACAAATTTAACTTCGATTTAATCATTTTAAATGTACTGCATGTTTGTCTCTCTCACACACTCTAAACAAAGCTATACCAGAATAATAAGAATTCCACTGAGTAAATCAGGGTGGGGACTTGAACGAGCTAAGATTAATCATTGCTTAATTCTTCAAAACAGTTGTCGGCAGATTCTAGAATTAACGTGCAGCATTGTTTTCGCTTATCTGAATATCTTGTGAAATCTCCACTGAGATAGAAGCATCATTACCCTTCTATTTACAAATCTGCCAATAGTAATCTTGTGCAAAGGTACACCTTTGAAGCCCAGATTAGATACTCTTGAGTTTTGGCCACTGTTGGACCACTACTGCAAAGCAGGGGAGGCAATACCGTCACAATAATGTCTCTATTAGTCCTTTTCATCATTATGTGGTTTTGACGTCTTGGTTTGTGTTTTCCCTATGAGTTAAACTTAACTTGTGTGGCAGGTGGTTGTAGTTGACATCCCTCGGTCATTACAAAGTGGACAGTGAAGGCATTATGCTTATCTCAGATGACAGACAGTTTTGGTCCATTGTTGACAGTGTACAATTTCCAAGGAAAAAATGTGTCACGCTTCTCATCAACAGTTTGAACCTGCAAATATATAACGAGGAGCTGGTACTTTGGTTTTACATCTAAGACGTCCCTCCGATGCTGACGGACCACTGAGAAATCAGATTCCTCATTCAGATCACATGTTCACGAGGCTGTGGTATGTCAGTCAAACGAGGATACGTCATTTAGAATTACAATACATTTAATGATTTTTACATCAATTAAGACATTTTCCAAACTTAGTCATGACTAAGGGGTTTGGTTTTGCTTCTGCCAAATTAACAAATTTGTCTCCCCAATAATAAATTGACAGACGGTGCTGAATAAAAGACAAGAAGAAGAGACAAACTCTTTGTGCACATTGCCCAAAAGTAAAGCCCAAAAAGGACTGTAAGCTCTGATAAGGCCTTTTGAGGTGATATGGTTAGGAAAGCCATCTTCCTTCGGGCACAAGGATAAGTATATAGACATGAAGATTATGTTAAGCATAACATTAATTTAAAATTTACATCAGTTTTAATTACACATTACTTAACACAGCACTAAGATATGTTGCAAGCTTAAAAATCTACAATTTTTTTCAAACATACCCTCAGAACATTGGTACTACGTAGCTGCGGCAGGGTTTTGAGCTTCGATCTAACAAGCACTCACAATGACGGTTAGTTATGACTTCACTTCAGTTATCTGATTGTATTGCGGCTGCTTACTTCTAGCAACAAGAGGTAGCCCTCTGGATAACTTATCAGGTCTGGCAGATCTTGAAGTGAGTTCGGGAGGTACGGAATGGGTCTGAGACGGCTTCTCTATGCACCCATCTCACGTCTAACCCTTGTCTTCGAACGTTCAATCATTTCGTTCCTTTCCTGCTTGATGTTGAATGTCCAATCATTTTGTTCTTGTCTTGCTTGAAAACTTTCGTGGTATTTCAAAGCTGTTTTGCGAATTTCTGATAGTTTAGCGACAAAATCCTAAGTTTCTCGTTAGTTATCAAAGATAATGCTCTCCACAGCTATAATTACATGTATTAGTAGTTTCTACACAAATCCTAAAAAGAATTATTCTGTTCGCGGCACTAATTATAAAAATATCACATAATTTATGTTGCGAGAGTTTACATGGGATTTCCCTATAGAAGTTCGTGGCGATTTCCAGTGTGTATCTGGCCATGTCATGACACTGAACTTAGTGAGTGTAAAGTGGCGGACCAGACCTCGACACTTAACATTTCTCACACAGACGCTACAAACATTAAGATGTGGACTAATCCTCATGGCTTCCAAAACCAAGACTACCTTGTGATGCTATCAGCTGGTTTCCTCATTATTACTGCTCGGAAGTGTCAGGGGACTGAACAATTGTGTGGTTTGGAGACTTTATGTACAATATCTTTCTTCTGTTTTACTATCATCACAGTCATCTTTTTCTTTCCTTCTCTCTTTTTTTTTGTTTGTTTGCAACTCCAGCTCTCTCAGAATACTTTTGTTTTCTTAAACACAATCATTCTCCATCCCCCAAGTTCCTTTATTTCTTGGATCGCTAATGAATTAAATTTATTGCCGACTATAAGTGGTAATGTCTTGCTATGTGACCTCAATTTGTTTCCTTGGCGCTTGCTACAAAGGTGAAATAGTGAGAAAGGATGAATTCAGTAATAAAATGTACTCTGAGGGAAAAAAAGAGGTCGACAGCCTTAATTGACACGTTGACAGAGGTACCCTGAGCGTCTGACGTCAGCTGTCTGAGAAGTGTGCATATCAACATGGGAATGGTACATAACATCATATCTAATGCACCTAACAAAATGAAAAGTGTACTTAACAACAAGCGAAATGTACCTGACAACACGCAAAACAAACACCAAGATAAATGTACCTAACGTCATGAGAAGTGTACCTAACATTATGTCAAGTGTACTTAACAACATGAGAAATGTACCAAACATTATGAAAAATGTACCTAACATTATGAGAAGTGTACCTAACATTATGAGAAGTGTATCTATCCACATGAGAAATGTACCTGGCATTATGAGAAGTGTACCTAACATTATGAGAAGTTTACCTAACATTATGAGAAGTGTACCAAACATTATGAGAAGTGTACCTAACATTATGAGAAGTGTACCTAACATCATGAGAAATGTACCTAACATTATGAGAAGTGTACCTAACTGTGGCATGAAAATGTAATTATCATTAGGGAAAGCTTGACACCTGCAGAGAGGCGAGGGACGTAAAAGGACGTATGATAGTGATACGCAAGAGAGATAGACAGAAGGCACAGGCTGAATCAGTGAGTTCTTCACTAAGAAAACCACACACACAGCTCTTATTGTTTTCTCTGGTGACAATATTACTCTTTTGCTCACACTGTGTCACTCACAAATAGTAGGGTAAAGAAGTAAAGTTAGATGGAGGATTTGGTAGTCTGAACACAACGAACAATCCTATCAAGGCTAACTCAATTTATTTCAATTTAGTAAATAAATGTAAATAAATCAATAAAAGATTTTACAGCACAAAAATTTATCACGAGAAATTAAACACGCAACAATTTGATGATTTTCAAGAAGAAAAGAAAAAATAATTACATAAATAGTGACAAAAACAATGATGAATGAATTGTGTTAGTAAAGTTCCCGACAGGCCTGATAACATCCTAGGCTTTGCCGAAAATATGTGAAATATGTTTGTATGAAAATGAATGTTCGTTCCTTTGTTCCTTTGGTGTGAATGTTATAAACCACTTATATCCCGGGTGTTCTCTTAAAAAATAACGTAATCCAATGCTTTGAAATTAACGTCAGTGCGCGAATAAGATATTCACAAAACGGGCACAGAATCTGAACACGATTTTATAAATCCAAGATTAGTGTAACGTATCCGCAATTGATGAGGAGATATCTACGGATAACGAATTTGCTTCCAAATGTGGGATGGAGGGTTATAATGGGTGGGGTATGGTAGAGGTGATGTTTGGTGTTGAGAATCTTTAAAATAATTGAAGGGAATTATGGTGACTGGTGGGCGAGGCCTTATATTGCCATTGGAGGGTTAGGTAACTTCTTTTCAGCAATAAGAGACAAGACGTAGCAGGTTGCACTGGACAAAACAAAAATACATGTGTAATTACTCTTCTGCTGCAATACGCAGATTACTGCCGTAACAATTAAAGCAGTGTCATCAGCGTAGGCCTGTTGGCATTTATGCATGCTTCTGTAAGTCTCGTTCCTAAAACGTTCCTGTCTGCTGTGAATGAATTCAGCTGGCCAGGCCGCGTAATGCACAATAACAATGACCGCCATTCTGCCCCCGTCCGGTCCCAAGGAATGGTCACATGAGGATCCGCTACTGAATGTGGGATTTATTTTGTTTGGTACTCGCAGTCAACACCTTCTTTCCTTTCACCGTTCATTCCTTCCAGCATTCATAATAATATGATCATACATTAATGTTACAAACATTGAAAAGTAAGATGATCGTTGTAATTATGTATGATGTAGTGGATTTGATGGTATTGTATGGTTGATGTTACCTAGTGTGATGTATGAGGTCAGCTGTGAAGGCTCCTGAGATAAATGTAGCTGTGAATTTACAGAAGGCCCTTCTTGCTACCACTTACGACCTCACACATATCTGTTTTACTAATGAATGTGGCTACGTTAAAAATCTAGGGTACTGATATGTAATGTGTTGTGGTAGATTACATACACACACACAGATATTTAATAAGTCTAATAATATTAATAAAATGTATAATACACTGAACTAACTCAAGCTGTTTAAATTTTGATATTAAATTTTCTTTAAGTTTATTTGTTCTGAACCAAGGTTTTATTTTGGTCAGAACATATGAAAGGTTTTGAAATTATGAATGAAATGCATGAATATATGTCATAATAAAATAGAAAATGTGTACATATGTATTTCAAATGACTGGTTAATAGTAATTATCTTAAGATAGTCCCAGGAGAACTTATTTCTAGATATGCTGTTGGGGTGATATCATCACTCCCTATCTATGACTACCAAACATTGTCCCTTCACTGATGGGAGTAATACAAGTTTTATTTCCCAAAATTTTTGTGGGTTCTAGTGATGGTAATATAGTTGGTGTGTTAGTTAGTAAATAAGTTGGTGCAGGTCCAGCAGGCCAGACGCTCACGTATCTTGACTGAGTAGTTCTGGTGCTGGAATCTGGTGGCCCCACCTCTCCGTGCTTGGGGGCAATATAAGGCTGCTCTGACAAAATACTAGACTGCACTGGTCCACACTTGTATATATCAACACAGCATTTGACACCACTTTGGTGCCAAACAGAAACTCACACTTCTGCAACAAAAGTATTGGGTCATGTGTCAGAACTCTACCTCCTGAGCCACTTCTGCACACAACACTACACAACAACACCGCATAGACGGGGTCAGATCTCTCTGACCATACAGCACATCTTACCAAGTTGGTTTCACATAGTACTAGTTCCCCAAGACTACATATTCTGAAATATGTTCATTAGCTTCCTGCTATTGAATAAGATAGGTGATATGTTCCACTGATCTCAACACTTGATCCGCCCTTCATAATCCTTGCTGGCGTTTATGTATTTTGTTTGTCTCTAGACCCTGAACTTGGGCTGGGGATCTAGAGCGAATCCTTACTTGTTCTAAGGGATAGATTTTGATATGGCAGTATCAAATCTCTCGAAACATTAAACAATATTAAAATATACAAAGAAATGCTTTCAGTCTTACCAGAATTATGAATAGAGAACACAGTTATATTCTAGCAAAACTCAGCTGAGCTGCTGGCTCTAGTATGGCGTCCCTCTAAATATGGCAATTAGCTTCTGGGAACTACACCACTGAAGAATTACTGTGTCTACTACTGGACAATTTATGTGAATGGCAAAAATGCGCGTCTGTGCGCCGATAATATGATTATCTGTTGCCAATCACCGACTTTCCCCCTTTCAAATTTCAAACCTCCTACCAAAAGTCAATTCAGTCATACCTCAGTCAAGTATGTATTATTGTCTGTTGGTCCGTCTGTCTCTACTTGCTTTTTCATAAAAAAACACGCTTGGTTCTACATGCCTTTTTACACGAATCGGTCTCTAGAGTTATTTTTAGCCACAATTTTCCACTATTTCCCCCTCTCTTTCATTCCAAGTAGATTTTAGCACTTGAGTCTCAAGGCCGCAATTTTTGAAAATTAGTGACATTTTTTTAACAGTGCAGTCGCTCGTCTGTCATGAACAACACAGTCTTTTGTCAATATCTTCATTATTATCTATCCGTCTGTATAAATGAAAGCATATTATTTCTCTGCTCAAGATGGGCTATCAGACTAGCTAGGTTTTATATTCCTAACATTATTATTAAGAAAAAGTTACTTTTTCAAGGTTAGTTGTTTTTTTTTAAATATGTTCGAGCATCTTCTGTAATGCGTTTGCCGCTGAATTCAAATAAAAGGACTCAGTATCGTAAAAGCGTCCAAGAAATGACTGTTGCGTATAATAGCTAAGGTCCCTTTTGTCCATTTCTTTACATTGTGTCAACTTGGGGACGTGAATTTTTTTCCTTTCCCCACCAATTGCGTCTTTTTAGCCTTGTTAGTTTCAAGCACGTGTTCAGTCATATTTTTTCTTTTTGATCTCCGTTCCCTCCCGTCTCCAAGGGTAAACGTTTTGTCTTCACGTCTAACAAGTTAGTTTCCATGGCGGGTAGTGAACCGCGGCATGGGCGATCATGTCTTCTAGTAGCTTACGCATTATTTTTATCCCTACATTTTATCTTTGGAGATATTTTAACGTTGTATCACGGTTAAATTTATCACATATGATACAAACATTGTAACGTAATATCCCTTTAAAATACAAGCAGTGAAAATAAATGAACTTTAGTAATCGTTTATGATACATACGTAGTAAAGTAAACCCATTAATATACTACACTTAGACTTTAATCATGATAGTAATATATTTCAAATCTATATATTTGAGCTACGTTCCTATATACTGGAAAAGCGAATACATACCCGCACAGGAATTTATAGTCTGTAGTATATAACTTGAGTGCACTTTGTTTAAATCAAGTCTCCCTATGCAAAGTTTTTTTCTTTACGAGACTAAGAAGTGCGGTTTGCTTCTTCACCGAGTAAAGTCTAAAACAAGTTTCTTTAACAACGAAATAATTATTTTCCATTTTCCCGCTACATTTTTGAGCTCCAACGGTATGCACCTGCGAAATTATCTTCGCAAAGTAAATTGCATATCGAATGGCACGATCGTAGGCCGTGCGAATTTTCATGTTCCGAGCTCAAAGGTATACACAATGGGAAAGAAGACAGGTCATAAATATCTAGAAAGCCGCGTTGGACGCTGGCTTGACCGAAGCTTTACTTGAGTTCGGGTTCTAAATGAAAGTGCGTAAGAAACAATTTTTCAGAATACTAGGGATAGAGATAAAATAAAGCAATATACAGGATGGATAGAAAATTACAAATAGACAAATTATCTTCACTCTGCGACACTAACATTACGAGAAATGTACCAGGCAACATGAGATATGTACCTAACATTATGAGAAATGTACCTGGCAACATGAGAAATGTACCTAACATTATGAGAAGTGTACCTAACATTATGAGAAGTGTACCTAACATTATGAGATGTGTACCTAACATTATGAGAAGTGTACCTAACATGATGAGAAGTGTACCTAACATCATGAGAAATGTACCAAACATTATGAGAAGTGTACTTTACAAGGTACAACATGCGAAACATACCTATGAACATGCAAAACCAGCATCATGATAAGTGTACTTAAGAACATGCGAGATGTACTTAATATCATAAGAAGTGTACATAAGAACACGATAAGCGTAAATTTAAACAAAAAATCACGAGAAGTGTACCTAACAATATGTGAAGATAACATCAGACGTAATACCACAATGGGTAAATGTCGAAAGAGACCAAACCTGAAGTACACAAACACAAAAAGTCAGTGCAGTGTTATTGTATGGCTCTAAAACATGGAGAACAAAAAAAAATGGCTACCAAGAAATTATAAATGCTTGCCTAAGATAATATAGAGATTGAAATGCTGTGACGATAGCCTCAACGTGTAACTAATGACGAGAACCAGATACAAGCCGGTGGCGCAAGAGAGGGGTCTAGCGTAGGATAGCACATATATAGCAGCAATCTGTTGATAGCGTTACAAGGCAGTCCTTGTTTTCTGGCAAAATCTCCAGGCTAAGAGAGATAGAGGGGGACAGAACAATACAAGGAGAAGAGAAATGGAGACAGAAAAGACATGGATACAGCAAATATGGAAAGACCTGGCGCAGGTAAAAGGTCAAGGTCAAAGATCCCGTTACACGCCCATTGAGGCATATTGGGAATATGGTGTTAGGCCCATATTTTCTTGACCATCGGCACACGAGGGGTGATGTGGTCAACATCACGCCGGCCGCCTTAACCTTCCCAAAGTTGCTGTGGTACCCAGTTGGGGCTGGGTCGACCCAGGAGCCGTTTGCGGCCTAAAAGAAATCCCACTTCATCTGGGGATCGAACCATAGACCACTGAACTAGGAAGCCAGTGCACTAACCACTATGCTACCGCGGCTACCGCTGGCGCAGGTGACTCAGGACAGAATGCTTGCATTTTTTGAAAGTCTTCGCTACTTGGGGTGGGAGGGGGAAGGGGGGGGGGATGAAGGTAATGAATGAATTGACGAGTAAATGCAAACTGTGTTACCCCGGATGGTGGCGCCTGTCCTCCCTACCGGGAAGGCAAATCGAACAACGGATTTCTTCAGTCACAGATAACCTCCAAAGGTTATAGAGGTTATAAAGGATAACCATAGAGGTTATCTGTGACTGAAGAATAAGTCCGATGACCAAAACAGATGGTTATCACCGAGGGCGAGGTGGAGTAGTTATGTATGTTAGATGGTGGGTCAATATCAAACACGAGAAAAGTCATGCGTCTTACTAGGCAAAAGACACAGAAATTGTAAACGTCCTGGCGACAAGAGCTTCGTCAGGGAAAAAGGAAAGAATGTGAAAACTAAGTAGGAAACATGGAAAAAAAATCAGTTAAAATGGACACAATCTGTAAGGCCTACTGTGTGGTTAACTTACTTACTTAGTCGTTCCTCTTCTACCGTGAGGTGTAGAGATTTGGAAGAGAGAGCGCCAGACTATCCTATCGGCTGTCTTCCTCCTGGCCTGGTTCCATTCTAGTCCTCGGTCTTTCAAAGATTGTCTAATGTTGTCCTCCCAGCGGACTCTGGGTTGTCCTCGGGGTCTGGATCCTTGGCTCTTTGTTTCCCATGCTTGTCGTGGTATCCGATCTTCTCCCATTCTGCAGACATGGCCAAACCATCTTAATTGGGACTGTTCTACTTGGGTCTGCAGGGGGTAGGATTTAAGGCCTTGACGTATCGTCTGGTTGCGTACCATTTCTCTTCTTGTTACTTCAACCACTTTCCTCAGATACCTGTGTGGTTAACAATTATATAAAATATCTCAAAAGCAGGTTAAGAACTTAAGCGTTCTTTGCCATAGACCCCTTTGATTGTCCGGTGAAGGCTACGGCGATGGATAGGACTCGCATTGAGGGCACCTTGTGATAGCATTACAAGGCAGTCCATGTTCTTGAATTCTCAGAGTAAGAGTGTCTGAGGCAGACCAAAACACACATGTGATGAATTTACCGTGATACAACGTTAAAATATCTCCAAATATAAGGATAAAATGTAGGGATAAAAATAATGCGTAAGATACTAGGAGGCATGCTCGCCCATGCCCGCATTTCCTACCGCCAGTCAAACTAACTAGTTAGACGTGCAGTCGAAACGGTTTACCCTTTGTAGACGGGAGGGAAACGGAGATCAAAAAAGGAAAAATATGACTGAACACGTGTTTGAATCTAGCAAGGCTAAAAGACGCAATTGGTAGTAAAAGAAAAAAAAATCACGTCACTAGTTGACACAATTTAAGGAAATGGACAAAAAAAGTCCGTAGCTCTTATTCGAAACAGTCATTTCTTGGACGTTTTTCGATACTTCGTTGTTTTATTTGAATTCAGCGGCAAACGCCGTAGAGAAGGTTCGCGAACAAATTTCAAAAAAACTAAACTTGAGAAAAAAATATGTTTTTTCTTAATAATAGAGTTATGAATATAAAACCTAGCTAGTTTGATAGCCCATCTTAAGCAGAGAACTAATATACTTTAAATTATACAGACGGATAGATAACAAGGAAGATATTGACAAAAGACTGTATTGTTCATATCAGACTAGCGACTGTACTGTCCATACTTTCACTAAAGTTTCAAATTTTCGTCCTTGAGACACGCAAATGCAAAAATCAAGCTGTAATGAAAGAGAGGGGGAAGGTGGAGAATTGTGGCTAAAAATAACTTAGGAGGCAGATTTGTGCAGGGTATTGCATGAAGTTGGTCCAAGAACCAAGCGTGTTTTTTTATGAAAAAACAAGTAGAGACAGACAGACCAACAGACAATAATACATACTTGACTGAGATCTGACTGAAATTTGACTTTTGGTTGTAGATTTGAAAAGTTAGGGGGGAAGTCGGTGATTGGGCAAATGTATTCATATTAGCGGGACAGAGAAGCGCATTTTTGCCATTTGATACAATTCTGTCCAGGGACACAGTCGGTTATTGCCTGTGGTGTTTTTCCCAGAAGATATTACATACATTTAGTGGGACGCCATCATATAGCCAGCAGCTCAGCTGAGTTTTGCTAGCAATTAACTGTGTTCTCAATTCTGAATTCTGGTAAGAATGAAAGCATTTATTTTGTATATTTTAATATTTCGAGTGATTGATACTGCCATATCATATAAAATGATTACGACAAGTAAGTGCTCGCTCTAGGTCCCCAGCCCAAGTTCAGGGTCTAGAGACAAACAAAATATATGGACGCCTAACTAAGACTATGGAAGGCGGATCTATTGTTGAGATCAGTGGGAACATATCACCTATCTTATTGAATAAAAGGAAACTATTGAACATATCTCAGATGCAATGCAGTCTTGGGGAACTGATACTATATGAAAACAACTGGGTAAGATGTGCTGTGTGGTCAGAGAGATCTTACCCATTCTGTGTAATGTTGATGTGTTGTGCTGTGTGTAAGAGTGGTGCAGTAAATAGAGTACTGACACATAGCACAAATTTTGTTTCAGAATTGTGAGTTTCTGTTGTGGCACTAGGGTAGTGCCACATAAGTAATCGAGATTACACAAGCAGATGTGTGTGCCGCCTACAGTGGTGTCGGTGCAGTCTAGCATTGTATTCTAGCTACCGAGAGGAGTGGGCCACCGGAATCCAGCATCAGACCTTCACAGACAAGATGAGTGAATTAGTGGCCTGCTGAGGATTCACCAGAACTCTTAACTATTTATAAATATTTCCCCCTCACAAATATACTGAATTTTGGGAAATAGAACATTTTCTAAAGTCTATAAGACAATGAACAAAGCTAGTTCTAGTCACAGAGTGGGTGTGATGACACCACTCCAACAGCACATCCAGTAATAGTTCTCCCAGAGATATTATAAATATAATTAATATTAACCAGTCTTATAAAATACCTATGTACACACATTCCATTTTATTATGCCATATATTTATGCATTCCATTTATAACTCCATAACATTTCATATGTTCTGACCAACATAAAACATTGGTTCAGAACAAATAAATTAAAAAAAAAATTTTAATATTGAAACTAAAACAGTCTGAGTTAGTTCAGTATGTTATAAATTTTATTAATATTATTAGACTTATTAATTATCTGTGTGTGTTTGTATATTCTACTACAACACATTACATTTCAGTACCCTAGACTTTTAACGTAGCTACATTCATAATAGTAAAAGATATATGTTTGAGGTCGTAAGTGGTAGTAAGAAGGGCCTTCTGTAATTCACATCTACATTTATCTCAGGAGCCTTCACAGCTGACCTCATACATTACACTAGGTAACACAACAACCATACAGTACCATCAAAACCACTACAAATATTGGGGTCTTGTCCAGGGATATTTAGTTTATCATAAATATTGGAATCTCCTGGTGGGAGAATTAAACCAGTGGGGACAGATTGTATAAATTTAAAAAGTGTCCCTTAAAATAAAAAGGGGAAAATAAAAGTTGGTGAATCTTCACAGCCAGTGGTAATTAGTTGATTAATTAATTAGAATTACCTTGGCCAATTTATATAATTAGAATTACCTTGGCCATTTTATATAATTAGAATTACCTTGGTCTATTTATATAATTAGAATTACCTGTCATTAGATAATTAGAATTGCCTTAGTCATTAATTAGTTGGATTTACCTGGGTCATTGTTATTTTGTATGATGGCTGACCTAGCAAAATTTAGATCGGCTGCTGTGCTAACGGCGAGGGAGATGAACATGGAGGGTCAGGTTTTAATTCAGTATGTAACTGCCGAATGTGACAAGTATATTGAAAGGGAAGATAGGAGGTTAGCTGAAGAGAAGAGGTTACAAATTGAGGCTGATAAAGAACTTAAGAGGTTGCAGATTGAGGCTGACAAAGAGGCTAAAGCATTGGAGGCAGATAGGGAGATTAAGAGGCTCCAATTAGAAGAAAAAAAGGCCGAAAGGGAAGCAGAAGATAGAAGGTTACAAAGGGAGCACGAATTACGACTAAGGGAGCTGGAATTACAAGGCCATGCTCCTGAAAATGGTGCCAGCCCTTTTGCCTCAGATGCTACGCCTAGTCAGGGAGCCTCAACCTCAGCTATGGGGTTTCATTTAGACCATTTTGTTGAGAAAGACGATGACATCGAGGGGTACCTCAGTAGATTTGAATTATTAGCTACTACATATGGGTTAGAGAGAGAGAGGTGGAGTCTAAAGTTATCACAGGGACTGAGAGGTACTTCTTATGAAGTCTTTGCTAAAATGAATAGAGAAGACCAAGACAATTATGACATGCTAAAGCAGGCTTTGTTATTAAGATATGAAAAACATGGTGAATTTTACCGTAAGAAATTTAGAAATGCCAAACTGTTGTCTGCGGAGACATACCACCAATTCTCTGCTAGGCTGGAAACCTATTTGGAGAAATGGACTGCTCTGGGGAAGACCCAAGATCTGAAAGAGATTATAATGATAAAGCAATTAAGAGAGTCCATGGCTCCAGACTTGAGAAAATTTCTCATGGAACAAGGTGCAGAGAGGTTGGGGGATGTTTTAAATGTCGCTGAGAGGTATCAGGCAGCCCAGGCAGAGGTAAGTGGCACTAAAAAGAAGCACATAGAAAATTTTAAAGCTCCACAGCAATTTAATAAATTTGATAACAGAGAACAGGGTAATAAAGGCAGGACAAACTTTGATAGGCCAAGAAATGACTATCGTGACAGAAACTCACAGTTCAATGACCAAAAATATAATAAAAGAAACCCGTTTAACCAAGGAAAAAGATGGTGCAAATAGTGTAAGAAAGACAACCATAACACCGAATTTTGTAGAAGGAAACCTTCAAACATTGCTGCAATGAAGTCGGGGACTCAAAGATTAAAGGTTAATCCTAATGGACAGCAGGAACCTTATCACCCCCCAGTTTGTGAGGATGTTATTTGTAATGGGGTCACCATAAGGTGCCTTTATGATACAGGTTTGGATTATGATTCAGTTGTGAAGTCTAGCCTAGTGGACCCAAGTCAGTATACCACAGAAACAGTGGAAATACAAGGGGCGACTAAGGACATACCACTCATGACACTTCCCATCGCAAGGATAACGGTGAAAACTCGCTATGTGGAAGGAGAAATCAGAGCAGCAGTGATAGATGAACCAATCTACCCTCTGATATTGGGGTGTAGGTACGTCTTCTTGGGGAATCCCGAGAGACCTGTGATCATGGCGACAGTGCAGACCAGGTCACAGAAAAAGGAGGAAGAAGGTAAACCTATAAATGCTCATCCAGAGGAGATGAGGAAGGCGCAGGCTGAGGATAGGACACTCAAGCCATGTTTTAAAAAATTGCCCAAATGACACACACCTCCAAGCAAGGGAGAGTACTTTATGAAGAACAAATTATTATACAGGAAGGCCGGAACTGGAACAAATGGTCACAACCAGCTGGTTCTTCCCACTTCATATAGGGATAAAGTGATGGAACTCGGGCATGCGATTCCCTTCAGTGGGGATCAGCGCCACCGGACAGCGTATAGCTTGTCATTACTTCTGGCCAGGGATAACGGAGGATATAAAAAGATATGTCAAGTCCTGTCCAGAATGTCAAAGGGTAGCTCCAAAGCATTGGACTGCTCCTGCAACTCTAGGGGAAATGCCCATAGTGGGAACACCTTTTGAGAGGGTTGCAGTGGATATTGTGGGACCTCTCACTCGGACCAAGAGGAGGAACAGTTACATCCTTACTCTGGTGGACACTTGTTCTATGTGGGAGAGGCGGTAGCCCTGCCATCAATTGATTCAAAACATGTAGCAGAGGCACTACTTACAATATTCACAAGATTAGGATTCCCGCATCAAATCTTGACTGATAATGGCTCACAGTTCAAGGGGAAACTAACGGAAGAAGTTTTTAAGCTATTTCAAGCCAGACACTTTCATTGTAGTCCGTACCATCCACAAGGGAACGGCCAGGTAGAGAGGTTCAATGGGACTCTCATTTCTATCCTGAGGAAGCTGGCACATGAAAAACCGGATATGTGGGATCAATTTCTGCCCGCCGCGTTGTTTGCGTATCGGGAGGTACCACATAGTTCAACCGGGATGGCTCCCTCAAATCTGCTATTTGGGAGGCCAATAAAAGGTCCACTAGAAGCTTTATTAAGGACCTGGACGGATGGGAAAGCAGAAGAGACTGTTACCTCATCATATCAATATGTGAACGAGCTGACCACTCGTCTGAAAGCTGGATGGAAACTGGCAAATGATAATTTGAGACAAGCCAGGAAGAAACATGCAGCATATTTTAATAGGAAGGCAAAGGACAGAGAACTAGCTGTGGGAGAGAAGGTGCTTCTTCTAATACCCGGCAGCCAGAATAAATTACAAATTGGATGGCAAGGTCCATATACGGTTCTAGAGAAGGTGTCTAGAACAAACTATAAAATTGACAAAAAGGGGAAGGAGAAAGTTTATCATGTAAACCTGTTAAAGAAGTATCTGGACAGACCACTCCAGGAAAGCACCCCCTTATTGACCTTGGCTATCGCAACTCAAATGCAAAAGGAACCACTCACCTCACATGAATACCCATTACATCCTTGTGAAACAGCCGCACAGGTAAAAGTCAGTAAGCACCTGACTAAAAATCAGAGGGAGAGAGTTCAACAGGTTCTGGAGGAACATACAGATGTATTAACAGATAAACCAGGACATACAAATTTGCTACAGTATGACATGAAACTGGTAGACTCAAAACCAATCTGTATGAGAGCCTATTCTATTCCGTTCGCGAAGGAGAAGGCATTGAAAGAAGAAATAGATTATTTGTTGAAGGAGGGGATTATTTCACACAGTGAATCTTCTTTTAGCTCCAGTGTAGTTTTGTTGAGGAAACCGTCTGGGGAACATAGACTGTGCATAGATTACAGGAAACTGAATGCTGTCACAGAAGGACAAGTGGATCCATTACCAGACACAAAACAGTTATTTGCCAGATTAAACAAGGCAAAATACTTTTCGAAGGTGGATCTTAGCAAAGGCTATTACCAGATTCCAGTGAAGCCTGAAGTTAGACCTTATTTAGCTTTTTGCACCTCGGAAGGACATTATGAATTCAACATGCTACCATTCGGATTGAAAAATGCTCCGAGTGTATTTTCAAGGATGATGCGCAAATTGTTGGATCCCCTAAACAACCCATATATCACGAATTTCATGGATGATATTCTCGTTGCCACAGAGATATTGGAAGAACACATTGACTCCCTAAAAATGTTATTTGATAGGCTTAGGGAGGCGAATTTAACTGCTAGACCAACAAAATGTTGTATTGGATGCAAAGAGTAGGAATTCTTGGGACACACTGTATATCAGGGTAACATGACCCCTGACCCCAAGAACTTGGAAAAACTGCAGAGAGCACCTAGACCACAAACAAAAAAGGACGTGCGATCATTCGTGTCGTTATGTGGATTTTACCAAAAATATATCAAAAATTTTAACTCTATATGTGCTCCTCTGACTGATCTGACTCGCAAGGGACATCCCGATAAAATAGTTTGGACTGCGCAATGTGAATTGGCTTTTCAAGAGGTAAAGGAAAAACGTACTAGCAAGCCTACTCTCAAATTGCCTGATTTGACACAGGACTTCGTGGTGAGAACAGATGCAAGTAATGTAGGCCTCGGGGCGGCTCTGTTGCAACGGTCATCTTCACCCGATGGGGAACTGAACCCAGTCATTTATGCAAGCCGCAAATTGAATAAAGCGGAGCAAGGATATTCCACAAGCGAAAAAGAATGTTTAGCGTTAATCTGGGCAATAAAAAAGTTTCAAATCTATCTGTATGGTAGGACTTTTGTGGTCCAGACGGATCATCAGCCCCTGGTGTTCTTATCTCAGGCTAAGCATGAAAATGCTAGATTGTTGAGATGGTCTTTATTATTGCAACCTTATCAGTTTAGTATTGAGTATATCCCGGGGTCATTGAATGTCGGTGCAGATTTCCTCAGTCGGCACCCCTGTGATCAAAATTAGAGTAGTGGCAGGCGTGAGGAGTAATTTTATCTATGTGTATCACTGGTTTTGGAACTTGCCGTAGTGCATGTTCTCAGGTGGGGAGATGTGTGATGAATTTACCGTGATACAACGTTAAAATATCTCCAAATATAAGGATAAAATGTAGGGATAAAAATAATGCGTAAGATACTAGGAGACATGCTCGCCCATGCCCGCATTTCCTACCGCCAGTCAAACTAACTAGTTAGACGTGCAGTCGAAACGGTTTACCCTTTGTAGACGGGAGGGAAACGGAGATCAAAAAAGGAAAAATATGACTGAACACGTGTTTGAATCTAGCAAGGCTAAAAGACGCAATTGGTAGTAAAAGAAAAAAAATTCACGTCACTAGTTGACACAGTGTAAGGAAATGGACAAAAAAAGTCCGTAGCTCTTATTCGAAACAGTCATTTCTTGGACGTTTTTCGATACTTCGTTGTTTTATTTGAATTCAGCGGCAAACGCCGTAGAGAAGGTTCGCGAACAAATTTCAAAAAAAACTAAACTTGAGAAAAATATGTTTTTTCTTAATAATAGAGTTATAAATATAAAACCTAGCTAGTTTGATAGCCCATCTTAAGCAGAGAACTAATATACTTTAAATTATACAGACGGATAGATAACAAGGAAGATATTGACAAAAGACTTATTGTTCATATCAGACTAGCGACTGTACTGTCCATACTTTCACTAAAGTTTCAAATTTTCGTCCTTGAGACACGCAAATGCAAAAATCAAGCTGTAATGAAAGAGAGGGGGAAGGTGGAGAATTGTGGCTAAAAATAACTTAGGAGGCAGATTTATGCAGGGTATTGCATGAAGTTGGTCCAAGAACCAAGCGTGTTTTTTTATGAAAAAACAATTAGAGACAGGCGGACCAACAGACAATAATACATACTTGACTGAGATCTGACTGAAATTTGACTTTTGGTTGTAGATTTGAAAAGTTAGGGGGAAGTCGGTGATTGGGCAAATGTAATCATATTAGCGGGACAGAGAAGCGCATTTTTGCCATTTGATACAATTCTGTCCAGGGACACAGTCGGTTATTGCCTGTAGTGTTTTTCCCAGAAGATATTACATACATTTAGTGGGACGCCATCATATAGCCAGCAGCTCAGCTGAGTTTTGCTAGCAATTAACTGTGTTCTCAATTCTGAATTCTGTAAGAATGAAAGCATTTATTTTGTATATTTTAATATTTCGAGTGATTGATACTGCCATATCATATAAAATGATTACGACAAGTAAGTGCTCGCTCTAGGTCCCCAGCCCAAGTTCAGGGTCTAGAGACAAACAAAATATATGGACGCCTAACTAAGACTATGGAAGGCGGATCTATTGTTGAGATCAGTGGGAACATATCACCTATCTTATTGAATAAAAGGAAACTATTGAACATATCTCAGATGCAATGCAGTCTTGGGGAACTGATACTATATGAAAACAACTGGGTAAGATGTGCTGTGTGGTCAGAGAGATCTGACCCATTCTGTGTAATGTTGATGTGTTGTGCTGTGTGTAAGAGTGGTGCAGTAAATAGAGTACTGACACATAGCACAAATTTTGTTTCAGAATTGTGAGTTTCTGTTGTGGCACTAGGGTAGTGCCACATAAGTAATCGAGATTACACAAGCAGATGTGTGTGAGGCCTACAGTGGTGTCGGTGCAGTCTAGCATTGTATTCTAGCTACCGAGAGGAGTGGGCCACCGGAATCCAGCATCAGACCTTCACAGACAAGATGAGTGAATTAGTGGCCTGCTGAGGATTCACCAGAACTCTTAAACTATTTATAAATATGTCCCCCTCACAAATATTCTGAATTTTGGGAAATAGAACATTTTCTAAAGTCTATAAGACAATGGACAAAGCTAGTTCTAGTCACAGAGTGGGTGTGATGACACCACCCCAACAGCACATCCAGTAATAGTTCTCCCAGAGACATTATAAATATAATAAATATTAACCAGTCTTATAAAATACCTATGTACACACATTCCATTTTATTATGCCATATATTTATGCATTCCATTTATAACTCCATAACATTTCATATGTTCTGACCAACATAAAACATTGGTTCAGAACAAATAAATTAAAAAGAATTTTTAATATTGAAACTAAAACAGTCTGAGTTAGTTCAGTGTGTTATAAATTTTATTAATATTATTAGACTTATTAATTATCTGTGTGTGTTTGTATATTCTACTACAACACATTACATTTCAGTACCCTAAACTTTTAACGTAGCTACATTCATAATAGTAAAAGATATATGTTTGAGGTCGTAAGTGGTAGTAAGAAGGGCCTTCTGTAATTCACATCTACATTTATCTCAGGAGCCTTCACAGCTGACCTCATACATTACACTAGGTAACACAACAACCATACAGTACCATCAAAACCACTACAACACATAGATAAGAGAACTGGAGACAGAAGTGAAAATGGTGAGGAATGCGTGGAAAGAACTTCAGCTGATAGCACGTGACAGCAGGACTTGGTACTTTTTGTTGTTGTTGAAAGCCTTTGCTTCTTTGGAGCTAAAGGGTATTGATTGATTGATTGAAAGCTTCGTACCTTGTCTTAGACTAAATTTAAGATTTAAATTTGTCAGACGCATAATTAAATTCCGTGCATACAAATTATACATTTTTCTTACAAAGGAAAATACAACTTGTAGTTAGTTAAGTGTACATACAGCCAAACTGAGATACAAAAACAATCTGTGATAAGAATATATTTCTTCAAATGCAAAAGCTTGTAATAATTTGTGTGTGTGTAAAAGTCTTGTTGATAATAAAGTTCAAATTGTTAGATTATGTGCACGAACCGCCCCTCCCCCCTCCCTTTCCCCAAAGAATGCACTCATAGACCACATACATATTTAATATGAAACAGGTAGACATGATATAGCTACAATACAATACATGACCGAATGGAAGCTAAAGTTGAATGGACATTAAAAATGGACAGGAGAGAATAGCTAAAATACATAAAATACATACTCACGGGCTGCATGCGTTCTTCTATCAAAGACATAGACATAAAGTAGATACGTCCCATCAAATACATGCACATGTTAAAAAAGTGACATCTATCAATGTACACATATCAACTGCACACACAAATAATAGATAAGTAAAAACAAGAACGTAAAGGTAGTCCTATGTCAGATACTGTGGAAGGAGAGTGAAGTGTTACAGACTACACTATACTAGGTCTAGCATCGAGAAGTGAGGTGACTAATTCCCTTCCTCGCTGCCTTTTCTTTCCCTAACTCGAGAAAAGTCAGGTACCCATTTACAGCTGGATAGACTTGTGCGTGTCGATACCGTGAATCGAACCCGGGACCTTTACCGCGAGAGAAATAGATAAATACTTAACATTAAACAAAGATATAATACTTCTTCTTCTTCGTCCTTCTTCCTGGTTCGCCCTGAAAAGGACGTTGGTTGCGTTGTGTCTGTTTACGCCGTAGCTGTGATATCTGCACCTTTCGGTCGACACATCCGACTTCTGCACGGCATTTTTTGGGACCGGGTTTGCCTTCCCTCTGCGATCCGTACTCGTTCAGCCAGACTGCACTGCTGCACTGTTTCCAGGACCACCACGTGGAGGTGGAGTACGGTCTTGACCAGCTCTGGTTCGCTGGTCCTGATGCAAGCAGTCAAGCTATGGGGCGCTGACTGCATTCACTATTGCTGCATCTTTGGGTCCCAGACATAAAACAATAGATACGTACTTACCATAAGAACAAGTACACGCACACAAGGCAGGAAAAGAAATACCTTCAGTCTCTTAACTATATACAACACTTCTTCTTCTTCTTCTTCTTCCGTCCTTAGCCAAAGACCGACCAAGCAGTCAGATATACAACACTTAAGCACTGAATATTTCTACTTCTGCTTGTAATAATTATCAAAATATGCTACCTACTTCAGTTTATCTCATGTGCCAAGGTGATTGTTTCTGAAATATCGTAAGCTAGTCTGCGATGCACAGCTGTTTAGAATGTCCTCTACCGCCCTAGGGTAAAATACCCATTAGCTAGACGTGATATTCAACTATGCAATAGTTACCTGTTTCAAGGACCAGGCCAGTTGAGAATTTCGTTTCAAATAGAAGCATATGCTTTCTTCCGGCACGTTTTAGTGAAGCTTGTGTGGAGACACTGGTGAAGGTAACTTACAGATAGCCTTCTGGAAAGAACGAATCTTAACGCAGAGTTTAGGCTGGGTAATTTTAAGACTCTTCTTACAAGGAGAAAAATTATTGAAATGTAAGTGAACGAGAAACAGAAGGAAACAGCCACGGTTAATATCATTTAACCAGAACAAAAGTAAGAAATGAGTGAGCAAGCCAATTTTAAAATTAAGTGAGGAGAAAGACAAAAACATGAAAGAACACAATTGAATGTGAGCTGTGAACAGAATAAATGAAAGAACTAAATTGAATGTGAGTGGTGAACAGAAAAAAATGAAAGAACAAAACTGAATGTAAGTTGTTAACAAAAGGAACGAAAGAACAAAATTGAATGTTCGTTGTGAAAAAGAATGAACAAAACTGAACGTAAGTTGTGAAAAAGAAAGAATGAAAGAACAAAATTGAATGTACGTCAAAAGACAGAATGAGACATATCACAATTACAAGTTAAGAAAGTAATACATGAAGGAGCTAGAGTTGCATGTCAGTTAGGATGGACCGAATGAGGGAGCTAAATGAATGTAAGTTAAGATGACCGAATGGAAGCTAAAGTTGAATGGACATTAAAAATGGACAGGAGAGAATAGCTAAAATGGAAAGAAAGTTAGAAAAACAGCACAGAAGTTGAATGTAAGTTACATGGTAGAACAAGAGAGTTGTGGCTGAATTAGCTAGACAGAGTCTAACAGACAGCTTAATGATTACCTTGCATGTGTAAGCTTTATATAACAGGAGGGAGCCGCGGTAGCATAGTGGTTAGTGCACTGGCTTCCTAGCGCAGTGGTCTATGGTTCGATCCCCAGATGAGGTGGGATTTTTTAAGGCCACAAACGGCTCCTGGGTCGACCCAGCCCCAATTGGGTACCAGAGCAACTCTGGAAAGGTTAAGGCGGCCGGCGTGATGCCGACCACATCACCCCTAGTGTGCCGACGGTCAAGATAATATGGGCCTAACACCATATTCCCAATATGCCTCAATGGGCGTGTAACGGGTTCCTTTATACAACAGATGGTTCTTATGTAGCCATAATTACTACAAGAGAGTTATGATTGAGTGTAAGATGAATATTCATTGAATAGGAGCCATGGTTATATGTCAAGAAGAGACAGGCAGATAAGAAGGCAGAGCAGAATGTAAGCTATTGAGAGCGTGGGTCAGAGAATTGAAGCTGAATATTAGTTCGGGACTGACAGAAATAAACAGCCATGGTTAAATGTTAACTCTCACTACAAGAGCATGTTACTGATTGGTGCATGTTTCTTGTAAGAGGATGTTACTGATTGGTGCATGTTTCTTGTAAGAGGATGTTACTGATTGGTGCATGACTCTTGTAAGAGGATGTTACTGATTGGTGCATGTTTCTTGTAAGAGAATGTTACTGATTGGTGCATGTTTCTTGTAAGAGGATGTTACTGATTGGTGCATGTTTCTTGTAAGAGGATGTTACTGATTGGTGCATGATTCTTGTAAGAGGATGTTACTGATTGGTGCATGTTTCTTGTAAGAGGATGTTACTGATTGGTGCATGTTTCTTGTAAGAGGATGTTACTGATTGGTGCATGTTTCTTGTAAGAGGATGTTACTGATTGGTGCATGTTTCTTGTAAGAGGATGTTACAGATTGGTGCATGTTTCTTGTAAGAAGATGTTACTGATTGGTGCATGATTCTTGTAAGAGGATGTTACTGATTGGTGCATGTTTCTTGTAAGAGGATGTTACTGATTGGTGCATGTTTCTTGTAAGAGGATGATACTGATTGGTGCATGTTTCTTGTAAGAGAATGTTACTGAATGGTGCATGTTTCTTGTAAGAGGATGTTACTGATTGGTGCATGATTCTTGTAAGAGGATGTTACTGATTGGTGCATGATTCTTGTAAGAGGATGTTACTGATTGATGCATGTTTCTTGTAAGAGGATGTTACTGATTGGTGCATGTTTCTTGTAAGAGGATGTTACTGATTGGTGCATGTGTCTTGTAAGAGGATGTTACTGATTGGTGTATGTTTCTTATAAGAGGATGTTACTGATTGGGGCATGTTTCTTGTAAGAGGATGTTACTGATTGGTGCATGTTTCTTGTAAGAGGATGTTACTGATTGGTGCATGTTTCTTGTAAGAGGATGTTACTGATTGGTGCATGTTTCTTGTAAGAGGATGTTGTCACGTAGACATTTATGATCTATAAATTGCCTATATCCTCTTCTTCTTCTTTCACCCGTATCCTCTATTTTATTATCATTTCTATCCTTTTTCCTGTGTTTTCGCATTCGTACGTTTGCGACTATATACATTACTATTTTCCCATTCTAACTTTCGCCGGGTTTAGTTTCTCATTTAGAAACGCACTAGTGAGGTTATTACGTAGATGCCAGGCTCGGGAGGTTATTGCGTTGTGGACGTAAACTGTGAATATTCGTTTTCGCCAGACTAATAGGCGAGATATAGTCTGCATTTATCACCTGTCACCGCGTTTCTCGCACTTGCCATGAGCGCTCACGGTCCGATAGCTGGACGGAGGTGTGAATCGCGCCAGACGCATTCGCTCAGACCAGACAGTGTCTGGGATATCCCACCTGATACGTAGTTTCTCGGTTACCTTTCTCAGCGAAAAGTGTGATCTACCACTCACTCCTTGCTCAGTAATGAGGATAGGAGGTGTCATATACGCACTGATGGCAGTTACGGCATGCATCTATGTACAGGAGGTGTTAAGAAAAGGGGAGGCTATTGCGTAGTTTATGGAAATAGTGATCTTTGTCTGGTGTTTCATATATACTGGAGGGAGTTAGATTTTATTTTCATTCAGTCCTATAAATTCGCAGTAGACAGGTTGCTCGGAATAGAATAAGCTGTATAGCGAAGTTTCTCTCTTTGTTTCGACAATTTGTCGAACTTCTAGACTTCCATAAATATTCAGCGTATGATTCAAAGTTGTGCCACTACCAGTAGTTCTGTTTGAGGTAAAAATATATTATATCTAGTATTTTGTGAAGTGATAAAGTGATAATCGCTTATTTCATATTTCACTAGTTTCTTTTGTGCAGAATGAATATTTATAAGTCGGTTATATTCTCTAGCTGATGAGTTACAGTGGAACGCAGAATAAATTATAATTTCTAGCTTATAAATCAGGTAGCTATAATGAATTTAATTTAACTTCTAAATACTCAGTCGAGAGAATATATTTTAAAACAAACTTATTAAATGACTGCTACATCTTGAGTATTGACGGATTGCGTAAGTATTCCTAATTCAGGATGTTTGATTTTTAAATATAACTTATTCCACAGGAAGTGGTAAACTATAAGACAAGCTATGCTTGCAGTTTAAATTATCAGTTATATTGAGTACATAATATGTAAATTATTTATATGTGTTTTTTTTCCCTTATTCAGTGAATACTGGGGTGACCCAATCTTTGCCAGCGTTCTAGTACGTGAACATTATCTGTGAAGAACTTAAGCACTTTCATTACATGAACTGTAACAGTTAAATGAAGTAAAAGGCCTATCGCGCCAGAATTAATTCTTCCAGAATAACACTTAAGTACAGATCAGCCCGCTGTGGCAAGAAAATATCAGTAACATTCCGACAGAGTTTTGACTAGTAGTGTGGTGACCAAATAGAGTCATATACTGAGATAAGGCACCCGACCTGACATTCCTCTTTTTTTTTTTTTTTGAAAACCTACGCTAGTGACACTGTGCTCCGCTAACTTTCGTGCCTGGACAAATTTTATGTGACTTAAACAGACATCCGAAAAATAAGAACACCCAAGGAATCGTTCCCTGAGACAGAGAATTCAGTACGTCTTTTTGGAACTGGGGATTTCTTGGTCGAGACTGCATTTACGGGTCTGTGTGAAGGTCCTAGAAAACATTATGTTCCCAGAGGCAGCGATCAAAGCTGTAAGTATAAATGTGTGCACATGGCCATGGTTGAATGAATAGAGTGAACGCAGGTCTGAGTGTTATTTTTTACCGTTGTATTTTGGCACCTATTTGCTGTCATAACTTTCTTCATGCAAGTTTGTTTTGCTAACAATATTTTCCCTTAAACTAGATTATAGTATCAGGTCTGTTCATACCTTAAACGGGGAAAACTCTTAGACTCAATCATATGTATCTGGGACTCTTTGTGCTATCATCTTTCTTTTAACGGGACTGTGGGCTATCCATCGAGGGAAGATCATAACTGTGGGTCTACCAGTTCTTGTAGCATTCCTTGATTTGTTTATGACTTTGTGTATATGCCTTTTTGATGTAATTTTACATGTTGTGACATAAGTTTACAAATGATAAATAAACTTAACAATAAATTAATCAGCATGTTGGTCAGCTCGTTCTAAATATTTATATAATCATTTGTTATAGTTTCCCACGTCCGTGTGTCTACCTGTCGTCACTTGAATGTGCGAGCACGTGAGTGGATATATATATATATATATATATTTAATGTATATGTGTTAGACTGTCTGACTACTCCAGATCTGTCGTAGAAGATAGGTGAGAGAGAGAGAGAAGATTTCTCGCTCTCAGAGACAGCTTCTATCACAATTCTACCACCTCACTCGTGGAAATCTATTTTGTATTTCTATCTCACACTGTGACTATCACTCATTCCAACCTATTCAGAAGGGACCAACCCAAGTCTTAATTCTCCTATCAAAAATCTACGACACATGTTACTGATTGGTGCATGTTTCTTGTAAGAGGATGTTACTGATTGGTGCATGTTTCTTGTAAGAGGATGTTACAGATTGGTGCATGTTTCATGTAAGAAGATGTTACTGATTGGTGCATGATTCTTGTAAGAGGATGTTACATGTTTCTTGTAAGAGGATGTTACTGATTGGTGCATGTTTCTTGTAAGAGGATGTTACTGATTGGTGCATGATTCTTGTAAGAGGATGTTACTGATTGGTGCATGTTTCTTGTAAGAGGATGTTACTGATTGGTGCATGTTTCTTGTAAGAGGATGTTACTGATTGGAGCATGTTTCTTGTAAGAGGATGTTACTGATTGGTGCATGTTTCTTGTAAGAGGATGTTACTGATTGGTGCATGTTTCTTGTAAGAGGATGTTACTGATTGGTGCATGTTTCTTGTAAGAGGATGTTACTGATTGGTGCATGATTCTTGTAAGAGGATGTTACTGATTGGTGCATGTTTCTTGTAAGAGGATGTTACTGATTGGTGCATGATTCTTGTAAGAGGATGTTACTGATTGGTGCATGTTTCTTGTAAGAGGATGTTACTGATTGGTGCATGTTTCTTGTAAGAGGATGTTACTGATTGGTGCATGATTCTTGTAAGAGGATGTTACTGATTGGTGCATGTTTCTTGTAAGAGGATGTTACTGATTGGTGCGTGATTCTTGTAAGAGGATGTTACTGACTGGTGCATGTTTCTTGTAAGAGGACCAGCTGCAGTGGTGGTTCCATGCTCGGTAGGGAGCGCCAAGGAAAATGATGATGATTAAATGTATGAAGAAGCAGAAATAAAATGTTAGGGCTGAATATAAGTTGGGGAGTGACAGAAAATGTTAGGGTTGAATGTAAGTTAGGTAGTGACAGAAAGTGTTAGATCTGAATAAAAATTGGGGAGTGTTGGGGCTGAATATGAGTTTGGGAGTGACAGAAAGTGTTAGGGCTGAATATAAGTTGGGGAGTGACAGAAAGTATTAGATCCGAATATAAATTGGTGAGTGACAGAAAGTGCTAGGGCTGAATATAAGTTAGGGAGTGACAGAAAGTGTTAGGGTTGAATGTAAGTTGGGGAGTGACAGAAAGTGTTAGATCTGAATAAAAATTGGGGAGTATTAGGGCTGAATATGAGTTGGGGAGTGACAGAAAGCGTTAGGGCTGAACATAAGTTGGGGATTGATAGATAAAAAGTGTTAGGGCTGAATATAAGTTGGGGAGTGACAGAAAGTGTTAGATCTTAATATAAATTGGGGAGCGACAGAAAGTGTTAGGGCTAAATATAAGTTGGGGAGTGACAGAAAGTGTTATATCTGAATATAAATTGGGGAGTGACAGAAAGTGTTAGATCTGAATATAAATTGGGGAGTGACAGAAAGTGATAGGGCTGAATATAAGTTGGGGAGTGACAGAAAGTATTAGATCTGAATATAAATTGGTGAGTGACAGAAAGTGCTAGGGCTGAATATAAGTTAGGGAGTGACAGAAAGTGTTAGGGTTGAATGTAAGTTGGGGAGTGACAGAAAGTGTTAGATCTGAATAAAAATTGGGGAGTATTAGGGCTGAATATGAGTTGGGGAGTGACAGAAAGCGTTAGGGCTGAATATAAGTTGGGGATTGATAGATAAAAAGTGTTAGGGCTGAATATAAATTGGGGAGCGACAGAAAGTGTTAGGGCTAAATATAAGTTGGGGAGTGACAGAAAGTGTTATATCTGAATATAAATTGGGGAGTGACAGAAAGTGTTAGATCTGAATATAAATTGGGGAGTGACAGAAAGTGATAGGGCTGAATATAAGTTGGGGAGTGACAGAAAGTATTAGATCTGAATATAAATTGGGGAGTGACAGAAAGTGCTAGGGCTGAATATAAGTTGGGGAGTGACAGAAAATGTTAGGGTTGAATGTAAGTTAGGGAGTGACAGAAAGTGTTAGATCTGAATAAAAATTTGGGAGTGTTAGGGCTGAATATGAGTTGGGGAGTGACAGAAAGTGTTAGGGTTGAATATAAGTTGGGGAGTGACAGAAAGTATTAGATCTGAATATAAATTGGGGAGTGACAGAAAGTGCTAGAGCTGAATATAAGTTAGGGAGTGACAGAAAGTGTTAGATCTGAATAAAAATTGGGGAGTGTTAGGGCTGAATATGAGTTGGGGAGTGACAGAAAGTGTTAGGGCTGAATATAAGTTGGGGACTGATAGATAAAAAGTGTTAGGGCTGAATATAAGTTGGGGATTGACAGAAAGTGTTAGATCTGAATATAAATTGGGGAGTGACAGAAAGTGATAAGGCTGAATATAAGTTGGGGAGTGACAGAAAGTGTTAGGACTGAATATAAGTTGGGGTGTGACAGAAAATGTTAGATCTGAATATAAATTGGGCAGTGACAGAAATGTTAGGGCTGAAAATGAGTTTCGGAGTGACAGAAAGTGTTAGGGCTGAATATAAGTTGGGGAGTGACAGTTAATGTTAGATCTGAATATAAATTGGGGAGTGACAGAAAGTGTTAGGGCTGAATATTAATTGGAGAGTGACAGAATCTGTTAGGTTTGAATATAAGTTGGACAGTGACAAAAAGTGTTAGGGCTGAATTTAAGTTGGGGAGTGACAGACAGTGTTAGAACTGAATATACGCTGGGGAGTGATAGAAAGTTTTAGGGCTCAATATAAATTGTGGAGTGACAGAAAGTGTTAGAGCTGAATATAAATTGGGGAATGACAGAAAGTGATAGAGCTGAATATAAGTTGGGGAGTGACAGAAAGTGTTAGAGCTGAATATAAATTGGGGAGTGACAAAAAAGGGTTAGAGCTGAATATAAATTGGGGAGTGACAGAAAGTGTTAGATCTGAATATAAATTGGGCAGTGACAGAAAGTGTTAGATCTGAATATAAATTGGGTAGCAACAGACAGTGTTAGGGTTGAATATAAGTTGGGGAGTGACAGAAAGGGTTAGGGTTGAATATAAGTTGGGGAGTGACAGAAATTGTTAGAGTTGAATATAAGTTGGAGAGCGACAGAAAGTGTTAGGGCTGAATATAAGTTGGGGAATGACAGAAAGTGTTAGGGCTGAAAATAAGTTCGGGAGCGACAGAAAGTGTTATGTCTGTATGTAAGTTGGGGAGTGACAGAAACTCTTAGCGCTGAATATAAGTTAATGTGAGACTGAGAGAACTAACGTTGAATGTGTCAAAGGCAAGGAGAGGGCAAAGTAAAATGAGTGAAAACTTGAGTTCAAAGTTGAGGGTTCATTATCGGATATATAGGTTCATGGAAGAATGCAAGCGCGAACAAAAAGTTAGGGACAGGGGGAGGGGGCGCGGTGGAAGAGGGTGGTAGGGATGACTGGATCAGAGGGGGCAAGAGAGAATACAGATTAATTGCACAAGTAAACGTGTGCAAAAGAAATGCTGTCTAGGTGTGCCAGACTGTTCGCTCGTACTTCAGGTAAAATTCAGACTGGAAACTGAGTTGATGCGAGCTCAGACTGCTGTTTTTATCTGTGCTAAAGACATTACCTGCTAACGTGTTTTCCTTGATGTCTACGCCTTGCTACATCCATATTTAAATAATTTGGTTTTCTCTTCTGTGCCCAGAACTAGGAACTGTAGTAAAGTTTGTTCATATAAGCAAACAATTTGTCTGTCGGCAATGGAATTTTTACTCTTATCATTTCAAGGCCTATTTTCAATATAGAATTTGTTCTCATTTCGACCCAATCAGATTTCTTGTAACTAAAGTCTGAAGTCTGCGTTTTTTTCTTCTTCTTCGTTTACCCAGAGAAGTCAACTTCATCATCATCATCAGTTGCCATCTCCACAACGGAGGTTGGCTGTAATGGATCTCCAACGTCTTCTGTCTCTTGTCTTGGTGGTACACTCTGATAGACTCTTTCCCGTCCATCTCTTGATGTTATCTTCCCACTTATAGCGCTGTCTTCCCCTTGCACGTTTACCTTCAACTCTCCCTTCTGTTATGGTCTTCTGCAAGGTGTTATGCCTTTTTATGTGGCCAAAGTATTTTAGCTGCCGAACTTTGACCTCTCTCATTAGTTCTCTTTTCATACCTAGATTTTCTAGGACCTCCTTATTTGTTTTCATCTCTTTCCATGAGATACGCCCCATTCTTCTATATATCCACATTTCAAGAGCCTCAATTCTTTCTTCCAAATGCTTATTCATCGTCCATGTTTCTGCACCATACAGAAATGCAGAATATATATAACACTTTATGATTCTCAGTTTTAATTTATGAGATAACTGTTTGGATGTCAGTATATGTTTCATGTTGTTGAATGTAGCTTTGGCCATTCCTATTCTCTTCTTGATTTCTGTTTCACATCTGCCATCTTCTGTTATTATATGACCAAGATATACGTAGCTCTTGACTTGTTCCAGGATTTTCCCATTTACGCTTATCTTTAATGTGGGTTTATCGTCTGTTTTGCTAATTATCATAGTTTTAGTTTTCTCAATATTAATGTCGAGTCCATATTCATGGAAGTCAACTTGGGTATGTTCAAAGAAAGCAGTGGTCGCCTTTAGGCCACGTAGTTTTTCCAGGAATGGTACTGGTGATGGCCAAATGCGCTTTCTCTGGTCCTCATATGTTGGGCACCTTTGAAGCAGATGTTCTGTAGTCATTTTGTCGGTGCCACAGTTATGTTAGAAAGGGAAGAAACATTCGGACCAGCTTTTCTAAAAGAAAATTCAGAAACTGCTCACATTGTGTACTGTACTGAGTATGTAATCGACTATGGCCTGGTAATACTCACGCTGTCAATATCACAATGTGAACGACTGGAACGCATTCAAAACGAAGGGATGCGTATAGTCTTGGGCTGCATGCGAGATACCCCTATTATGATGACGCGGCACATGCTTGTACTGCTGTCAATTAGATCCAGAAATACAATGGCCCAGGTAAAAGCGTATATGCGTGTAACCACAGACAAAAGGCATCCCCTGCATGGGAACATAGCTGACAGGAACGAGAATAAAGAGGGGGATGTCATGGATGGCGCAGGCGAAGGAGACTATTAGACAGGTGACCCCAGTTGAAGATATATTCAAGGAAGAAGAGTGGAGTAAGTCAGATGAGAGCTGGATGAACTACCAGCAAGTCATCATCAGCCTTGTTAGAGAATGCAGAACTTGTGCCAATGGGAGAGCAGAGCTGGAAATTGATCAGCTTATAAATGATAATGCTGGGGATGATGATGCCATTGTGTATACTAATGGGTCTGTAATCTGTGGTAATAAATCAGGGTGGGTCTTCTCTGCTAGAGTAAAGGGCAGAACCGTCGCTGAACATAGCGGGGCTTACATGATAACAACCTCCAGCATGAGAATGGACGTAGAGGCAGTTACTGCTGCCTTAAGTTGGCTGTCTGAGACTTTATTAACAAAGGCAGTTATTGTATCAGACTCACAATCTATGCTTCGAAAGGTGCAAAATGGCTAGTTTGCCAAGTGAATTTTCCCTGATTTGATGGATGATTAAAGGGACTTTTAGCTTTTCATAACATCAGTGCCCCCGAACATTTGTTGCAACTTTTTTGTTCCACCTTGGCCCATTAGCTATGCGCAATAACATCGTGGGAGTTTACACGTGGGCTTATTAATATTCACTGAAGCAGAGCGAACTTTTCACCACGTTGGCTATTAAATATGCAGACCGTTATCTGCCATGCCTTCTGAAGACCGCATTGTCTTAGGATAGGTTAAGCCACACCCACTGTTACCTCTAGAGCTTTTTAGAGCGATTATAAGCAAGCATTCTGCTAGACCTTTTCGTTCGTACCTGCCTTAAAGCAGTGGCCAGAATCAAACGTAGGAGCGACATAGATCTAAGGCACGATGGTCCTTAGAAGCAGCGTCTCGCAGGAATTTCGCACCTCGATGCGAACCACAGAACGCTCGGAAGACCGAGGAAACGGAAGAAGCGCAGCGGTTGACAACCAGGAGGCCAGGAGCGGCCTCTCTGTTAGCACGACGGCGAGAATTTCGATTTTTACCTCAAGATCAAGAAAGGTGTTAGAATCTAACATGTCCCCCTCATTAGTCATTCCTAATAGTATATATGCAGACCTCTGGGAACTGCCGTTATCATTCGTTTTACCAGAGCTTTTAAAGTACCACTAGCTTATAGCTGAATCCTGCTAGACTCCCCAGGGATCTTTCGGCTATATTGGAGTGTTCTGTGCTTAAACGGTATAACACTTTTTTTAAGTGATCAGTGGTCTAGTTCATTCATTCATTTTATTTCATTGCATTTTGTGGTTAAATTAAATCTATTAAATTAAACCTATCTCAAAAGTTCCAGTTGGAGAGTTAATGATATCTATTACATTATTTCTAAGATAATAGAGGCTTAAATGCTTAAAGTAACCTTTAAAAGTCGCGAAGGAATTTATAAACTAATTCATTTAGTTTAGTTCTATACATATAGATGTGTTTTTAACTATCAGGCTCGCGGGGAGCTCTCCTTGAATTTATAGAATTAAAGACGCGAGTGTGTAGAATAGTTAACGGTAAATTTATCGCGCTTTAGAATGTTATCTGATTTTCGGTATGAATTACATGTTTTCTATTTTTTATCTAGAGTGATCGTAACCTTGCATCCCAGCAAGAAAGTAAGAAAGAAAGTAAGAAAGAAAGAAAGAACATTGTAGAGAGTCTCCCAGACTCAGTTCTTAAAAAACCACTCCAGAAGTTGATGAGACTGTTTAAATTTAAATCTTGTGGCGATCCTCTATTTTGGGATTCAGCTATCTAAAATTAGCAGAAAGAAAGCAACCCCAAGAACAATTTAACACACCATCAATTAATGTAAGTTTTACTGGAGACGAACATTGCCAGACCCTTTTACTTTATTTACTGCTCGACGGAGAAAGAATATATATATATTTTCCTGAACCCTGACAGTGCATAATTCTTCACTGGATTTTATCACCCCCCCCCCCCCCGAAGAACCCCATGCTCTACTGGTCAGTCGTGTCACCATCAGTGGCTAAAGCAAAGAAACCACCCCATTGTCACCACCAGGACTTGTGACCGTGCCATCCTTTAGAACTCTTTTCCCTAACAAAAACAAAGAACTCTGTATCTTCATAATCCGGCGATTTCAGGAACCATTGTGCAAGCAAACAACCCTCTTACTCTGGGGCCGGCAACAGAAGAAAAGACACTAACTTAGTAAAGTGTTTTGAAGTGTTTTTTTGGGGGGTAATACTTCTAAGGAGCGCCAGAGTCCAAGATTCGGTAAGTCTGTGTGTGCGACAGTACGTTGGCCAACTGAGCGTGCATGAATGAAGGGAGATCTATTTTTTAAAATCATTATAAGTTGTTCACCTAGTAAATAAGTTTTCTGTATTCATCGTATTATTTCTCTTAAGTGGGATTTTATTACCTTTGTCCCCCCCCCCCCCCCCCGCATTAAATCTGCTTAGGAAGGGGAAACTTTGGTTTTTGAGAATTTAACAGGATAATTTGTTCCTACACCCCCACACTTCATAACTGTGTAACATCTCTTATCAGAGTCACGAGTTTACTGTTGAGTTAAATTACCTATCTCTGATCATCACCCCCCCCCACCCTCTTGTCTTTTGGGACCGAGTCTATCTTATTAATACAAGCGAGAAGGGATTATTTGATACTCCTCCTAAACAACCCCCCCCCCAAATTGTATTTGTAATTTCTGTAAACATATGATTTTTACCTGTGAACTGATATATGTTGCGAGTTGATTTTATGATAAATAAACCTACTAAAACTGTTGTCGTGTGTTGGAAGGTCCAGGCCCAAAATTACCCCTAACTGTTTATCTGTAGTTTGTATTTACGTTGTGTCGGAGTGTTTGAAACACCAAATTGGTGCCTGCACTTGAGTGTATAGAAAATGGCAATTAATTGGTTGTCTAGTAGAGCTGTATGAGACTTTGAGATAAACAAAGATTGTCGTAAAAGAGACTGTCCTTACTCTATTCCATCACTTGTAAATCAACTACCTTTTTTCCTAAATCCTTATCTTTCACAGAGCCTTCACTATCATACTCCACTCTATAACGGGACCACTGGTTCTCAGAATCATCTCAAAATTTACGACAATAAATGGTTTGGCTCGTCCGGGATTCTTGAACCCATCTAGTACGACTATAAAGGAGGCGTTCGCCCGGAATTTTTGAGTCTATCTAGATAGAGTGTGTATGCGTGTCTTTGTGAAGTAGGGTATAATATTAATATAATTACATCCCCTAGACCACGCCTTTTAGTATTTGGGCCGACCACACACAAAATTATTACAGGTTTTGTTCTTTCCACAGCAGTAGATAGTACTGATAACAAAAATTTTTTTTTTTTTTTTTTTTTGATTCTCTGGCAGAGAAAATTGGCAAATTTTTTTTACATGATTGCTGGGATTGCGTGATTGTTTTCAGTCACAAAATGTTTTTTGAAGTTAGAAGAGCTGAGCAAAGCTAAAGACTCTTGTTCTAACTTTTTTAAAATCTAGTTAACATCGTCTCTACTCTTTAACTGACTTCAGAGGACGGAGTTTGTTGTTTGAGAATAAAAATTTTATGGGAAAATTTTTTTTCCCTTTAAATTGTTTGAATATAAATTTTTTTCTCTACAGTTAGTAAAAGTAGATTTTTTTTCTCTTTCTAGTTTATCTTACCATTAAATTGGCATAGTCGCTTGCATTAAAAGTCTTTAGTGACATACAATAGCAGCGATAAGTTAGCACTTCACAAGGTAGGAGATAACTCAAATAAATTTTTACTTTGGTTTTTCTCGTAGCGGTCCGAGTTTTTTTCCCCTTCTCGTTCTTCTTACTATTCTCTAGTAGTAGAAGCATCCAGTTCTTTAATCATGAAAGAGAGGATTCAGATGAGATCCATCCTAATGCTGGAGGCGAAAGAATCAGGTTTAGAAGTAGAAGCCGCTAACTTGTTTGTCAACCAGGAACTTGAAATGTATGACGCGGAAAAGAAAGAAGCGGAAGAGCGTCTATTGGAGCAGAAGAGAATTGAGGCAGAGAACAAGAAAATTGAGGCAGAGATGGAAGCCCGCACAGAGAGAGAAAGAGAGAGGGAAAGACAGCACGAACTGACGCTTAAGGCTTTAGAGTCTTCGCCCCAGTCTCAGTCAATGGATCTCTCCAGCACTCAATCTGCCCAATTAACTGCGATGTCTTTTGCTTTGGAGTCTTTTCCTAGCCCCAATGAGAAAATAGACACCTTCCTAGAGAAATTCGAGAGGCTCGCAAATCTGTATGGGTTAGAGAGTACCCGTTGGGCACTTAACTCTCAACGTCATTAAAAGGTACTGCTTATGACGTATATACAAAGCTGGGAACCAACCAACATGATTACGACATGCTGAAGAAGGCCTTGCTAGAACGGTTTGAGATGACCGCCCGAAAATTTCTGCAAATGTTCAGAAACAGCCGGGAAGAGAGCACGGAAACATTTCCGCAGTTCTCTTCACGTCTCACGGGCTATTTGACAAAGTGCATTGAATTATCTGACCTACCTCTTACATATGAGGGACTACTTGAACTTGTTCTTGTGGAACAGATAAAGTCAACTTTGTCAAACGAAACCCGTAGATTTTTGGCTGAACAGGGGGCAGTCAGGCTTGAGCACATCCTCAATAAGGCAGAACGCTATACCAATGCAATGGCCGAACTTCCCAGCACTAAACGTAAACCCACAGATGAGCCATCTCGTAAACAAAATCTAGAGCAGTCATCCTATTCCTCTAATTCCTCTTAGCACTATAACCAACGAGAAAATAATAACCAGAGACGTCCTCAGGAAAAATCGAAATTCTACAAAACCCGTTATTCCTCAAACAATAATTCTGATCAACACACAAAGCCTACGTGGCAGCGCGGCCACCAAGGTCAAGGAAAAGGGAAGACCCCTACACCAGGAACGTCTGATCAGGGCAAGCAAACCGGGCGTAATCGCATCGGGTGTTTGCATACAGCCTCGAAAGGTAGAGTCAGTGATTCTCACCCCGAGAGGAACCGACCCTCAACGCGGGGAACTGTAATTTTGAACGGGACCTCAACTACTTGTCTTTTTGACACTGGATTAAGTTTTGATTGCATTGTCGCCAGACACCTTGTCAAACCCGGTCAGGAGACAGAGTAAACAGTCAAATTATGTGGAGTTCTCAATAGTGATGCACACAGGACGCTGCTTATCGCATTGGTAGAAATACACTGTGATTTTGTCAGAGGCGTCATTAAAGCAGCCATTATAGATGATCCGATCTACCCAGTTATCCTGGGATGTAGATATGTGTTTATTGGGAGACCAAAGGAGCCGATTGTGGCAGCGGTAACCACAAGAGGGCAAGCCAAGAAGGAGAGGGAACCTGCGCCAAATTTGTTGCCGAATGAACTGAAGGAGGCGCAACAAAAGGACCCTACTCTGGAGCCCTGCTTTAGAAAACTGCCCATGGCTAAGGACCCCAGACACAACGGAGACATCTTTTCTAAGGATGGCGTATTGTATCGTAGAACGGGCAACCCGGACACGGGAAATAACCAGCTCCTAGTACCGACGCAGTACAGAAGCCAGATCTTAGAAATGGGGCACTCTCTTCCCTTTAGCGGACATATGGGACAAAAAGCCACTATTCAGCGAATAAAATCCCACTACTGGTGGCCAGGAATGAACTCTGACATTATCAGGTACGTGAAATCCTGCGCCCAGTGCCAACGGGTAGCACCCAAGCACTTGACACCCCCAGTACCCATGGGGCAAATGCCAGTTTGGGGACTCTATTTGAACGGGTTGCTGTCGACATCATTGGACCCCTGGAAAGGACCAAAAGAAGGAACAGATTCATCCTGACCTTAGTCGACACTTGCACAATGTGGGCCGAAGCCGTACCGCTAACATGCATAGATTCAAAGCATGTCGCAGAAGCCCTCGTGCAAATTTTTACACGGTTGGGATTCCCTCAACAAGTTTTGACGGACAATGGATCCCAATTCCGTAGCCTGTTAATAGAAGAGATCTTTAATATCTTGTGGGCCAAACATATCCACACAAGTCCCTACCATCCGGCCGGAAATGGGCTCGTGGAACGTTTTAATGGCAGGCTCACCACCATGTTAGTAAGCTGGGTCAGGAGAAACCGAAAGACTGGGACCAATATATATCTGCTGCCTTATTCGGCTACAGAGAGGTACCCCAAGCGTCTACGGGATTCCCTCCTGCTACACTTTTATTTGGCAGACCTATTAAGGAGCCACTAGAAGCTTTACTTCGATCCCTGACAGACCAGAAGGCTGATGAGACAGTCGTCTCTGCAAGCAAATATGTATCTGAGCTTAAGGACAGGCTGAAGCTAGGATGGGATCTAGCTACCACCAACCTTAAGAAAGCCCGCGCTAAACATGCCAAAAGATACAATAAAGCTGCAAAAGAGAGAGAATTACAACCAGGGTAAAACGTTTTGTTGCTACTTCCAACCGGAAGCAATAAACTTCGCATCGGATGGCAAGGGCCGTTTACAGTCCTTAAAAAGATCTCACGTACCAATTACAAGATCTCCATCAAAGGAAAGGAGAAGGTCTTCGACATAAATCTGCTTAAGAAATATTTGGAAAGACCGGTGCCATCCTCCGCGCATCTCCTGGCTGTCGCTATAGCAACGGAAGACGAGGAAGATGATGATGGTTGCATGGAGTACCCATTGCAACCCACATAATCCTTTAAAGATGTCAAGTTCGGTGACAATCTCTCACAGGAACAACAAACAGAAACCAGGGCGCTACTGAAGCAGTACAGTGCAGTCTTAACGGATGTACCTGGTCGAACAAATCTCATTGAATTTGACATGAAATTATCAAACGAGACCCCTGTTCGTACCAGAGTTTACCCCATCCCGTATGCAAAAGCTGATGCACTTCGCGGAGAAATAGACAAGCTGCGTCAGGCAGGACTTATCAGGGAGTCTACCTCCCCTTACAGTTCGAGTGTAGTGCCGTTGCAGAAGCCCAATAAGGAAGTTCGGCTGTGTATAGATTACCGATTGCTAAACGCTATAACGGAATTTCAGCCCGAACCTCTCCAAACTGTTTCTGAGTTGTTTACTAAGCTCAGCAAGGCAAGAATTTTTTCCAAGATAGACCTGATTAAAGGTTACTCTCAAATACCAGTAAAGGAGGAAGTAAAACCCTTGTTAGCTTTCAGCACTAGTGAAGGACATTACACATTTAATGTTATGCCGTTCGGATTGCATAACGCACCAGGAGTATTCACTAGGATGCTGAGAAGGCTTCTAGATCCTTTGCAAAGTCCCCATATCCATAATTTCATGAATGACATTTTAATTGCAACGGAAACCTATGAAGAACATATTGCTACGGTTGCTATGCTCCTAAAAAGACTACAGGAAACTGGTCTCACAGCCAGACCTAGCAAATGTCTCATAGGGTTTGAAAAGCTTGACTTCCTGGGGCATACTATTTCTCACGGCTGTAGTTGGCCCGTTAAGAAGTACATCGAGAAAATAGTTGCAGCAAAAAGGCCCCGAACAAAGAAAGACATCCGGTCATTCTTATCACTATGTGCATACTATCAGAAGTACATCCAGAACTTCAATGGACTGACGGCACCTCTGACTGACCTCACAAAGAAAGGTTGTCCTAATAAGGTCTTGTGGGATCAAAAGTGTGAACTGGCTTATAGCACTTTGAAAGGACAGTTATCTGCATACCCCATTCTGAGGTTACCTGACCTCATGAAACCTTTCGTATTGCGAGTCGACGCGTCAGGTCAGGGCATCGTGTCAACATTGTTGCAAGCTGAGGACAATGACCCGAATATGCTATTTCCAGTTGCTTATGGCAGTCGGAAATTAAATAAGGCTGAACGGAACTACAGTGTAGTCGAAAGAGAATGTCTAGCTTTGGTTGACGGCATCAGGCGCCATCATGAATTTCTTTATGGTACATCTTTCACGGTACAAACGGACCACGCTCCATTAGCTTTCCTTGGTGCCAATAAGGAATTCAACGCAAGAATCAGGCGGTGGGCCCTGTTGCTAAGTGTTTACTCTTTCAAAGTGGAATACATTCCGGGTAAACAAAACGTCGGGGCGGATTTCATGAGTAGAAACTGGTCTACAGAGGAAGAAGAGAAAACTGACGATACCACTCATCCTAAAGTCACCAATCAGGTCACCTCCATTATCAAAAATGAAACATGAAAAAATGGTTTCATGTCTAAAAGTGGGGACGATTGTGACGTACGTCTAGTTTGACAAGTGAATTTTCCCTGATTTGATGGATGATTAAAGGGACTTTTAGCTTTTCATAACATCAGTGCCCCCGAACATTTGTTGCAACTTTTTTGTTCCACCTTGGCTCATTAGCTATGCGCAATAACATCGTGGGAGTTTACACGTGGGCTCATTAATATTCACTGAAGCAGAGCGAACTTTTCACCACGTTGGCTATTAAATATGCAGACCGTTATCTGCCATGCCTTATGAAGACCGCATTGTCTTAGGATAGGTTAAGCCACACCCACTGTTACCTCTAGAGCTATTTAGAGCGATTATAAGCAAGCATTCTGCTAGACCTTTTCGTTCGTACCTGCCTTAAAGCAGTGGCCAGAATCAAACGTAGGAGCGACATAGATCTAAGGCACGATGGTCCTTGGAAGCAGCGTCTCGCAGGAATCTCGCAACTCGATGCGAACCACAGAACGTTCGGAAGACCGAGGAAACGGAAGAAGCGCAGCGGTTGACAACCAGGAAGCCAGGAGCGGCCTCTCTGTTAGCACGACGGCGAGAATTTCGATTTTTACCTCAATATCAAGAAAGGTGTGAGAATCTAATATGTCCCCCTCATTTGTCATTCCTAATAGTATATATGCAGACCTCTGGGAACTGCCGTTATCATTCGTTTTACCAGAGCTTTTAAAGTACCACTAGCTTATAGCTGAATCCTGCTAGACTTCCCAGGGATCTTTCGGCTATATTGGAGTGTTCTGTGCTTAAACGGTATATCATTTTTTTTAAAGTGATCAGTGGTCTAGTGCATTCATTTATTTTATTTCACTGGATTTTGTGGTTAAATTAAATCTATTAAATTAAACCTATCTCAAAAGTTCCAGTTGAAGAGTTAATGATATCTATTACATTATTTCTAAGATAATGGAGGCTTAAATGCTTAAAGTAACCTTTAAAAGTCGCGAAGGAATTTATAAACTAATTCATTTAGTTTAGTTCTGTACATATAGATGTGTTTTTAACTATCAGGCTCGCGGGGAGCTCTCCTTGACTTTATAGAATTAAAGACGCGAGTGTGTAGAATAGTTAACGGTAAATTTATCGCGCTTTAGAATGTTATCTGATTTTCGGTATGAATTACATGTTTTCTATCTTTTATCTAGATTGTTCGTAACCTTACATCCCAGCAAGAAAGTAAGAAAGAAAGTAAGAAAGAACCTTGTAGAGAGTCTCCCAGACTCAGTTCTTAAAAAACCACTCCAGAAGTTGATGAGACTGTTTAAATTTAAATCTTGTGGCGATCCTCTATTTTGGGATTCAGCTATCTAAAATTAGCAGAAAGAAAGCAACCCCAAGAACAATTTAACACACCATCAATTAATGTAAGTTTTACTGGAGACGAACATTGCCAGACCCTTTTACTTTATTTACTGCTCGACGGAGAAAGAATATATATATATTTTCCTGAACCCTGACAGTGCATAATTCTTCACTGGATTTAACCCCCCCCCCCCCCGAAGAACCCCATGCTTTACTGGTCAGTCGTGTCACCATCAGTGGCTAAAGCAAAGAAACCACCCCATTGTCACCACCAGGACTTGTGACCGTGCCATCCTTTAGAACTCTTTTCCCTAACAAAAACAAAGAATTCTGTATCTTCATATTCCGGCGATTTCAGGAACCATTGTGCAAACAAACAATCCTGTTACTCTGGGGCCGGCAACAGAAGAAAAGACACTAACTTAGTAAAGTGTTTTGAAGTGTTTTTTTTTTGGGGGGGGGGGGTAATATTTCTAAGGAGCGCCAGAGTCCAAGATTCGGCAAGTCTGTGTGTGCGACAGTACGTTGGCCAACTGAGCGTGCATGAATGAAGGGAGATCTATTTTTTAAAACCATTATAAGTTGTTCACCTAGTAAATAAGTTTTCTGTATTCATCGTATTATTTCTCTTAAGTGGGATTTTATTACCTTTGTTACCCCCCCCACCCCCCCCCCACCCCCCGCATTAAATCTGCTTAGGAAGGGGAAACTTCTGTTTTTGAGAATTTAGTAGGATAATTTGTTCCTACACCCCCACACTTCATAACTGTGTAACATCTCTTATCAGAGTCACGAGTTTACTGTTGAGTTAAATTACCTATCTCTGATCATCCCCTCCCCCCCTTGTCTTTTGGGACCGGGTCTACCTTATTAATACAAGCGAGAAGGGATTATTTGATACTCCTCCTATACAACCCCCCCCCCCCCCAAATTGTATTTGTAATTTCTGTAAACATATGATTTTTACCTGTGAACTGATATATGTTGCGAGTTGATTTTATGATAAATAAACCTACTAAAACTGTTGTCGTGTGTTGGAAGGTCCAGGCCCAAAATTACCCCTAACTGTTTATCTGTAGTTTGTATTTACGTTGTGTCGGAGTGTTTGAAACACCAAATTGGTGCGTGCACTTGAGTGTATGGAAAATGGCAATTAATTGGTTGTCTAGTAGAGCTGTAGGAGACTTTGAGATAAACAAAGATTGTCGTAAAAGAGACTGTCCTTACTCTATTCCATCACTTGTAAATCAACTACCTTTTTTCCTAAATCCTTATCTTTCACAGAGCCTTCACTATCATACTCCACTCTATAACGGGACCACTGGTTCTCAGAATCATCTCAAAATTTACGACAATAAATGGTTTGGCTCGTCCGGGATTCTTGAACCCATCTAGTACGACTATAAAGGAGGCGTTCGCCCGGAATTTTTGAGTCTATCTAGATAGAGTGTGTATGCGTGTCTTTGTGAAGTAGGGTATAATATTAATATAATTACATCCCCTAGACCACGCCTTTTAGTATTTGGGCCGACCACACACAAAATTATTACAGGTTTTGTTCTTTCCACAGCAGTAGATAGTACTGATAACAAATTTTTTTTTTTTTTTTTGATTCTCTGGCAGAGAAAATTGGCAAATTTTTTTTACATGATTGCTGGGATTGCGTGATTGTTTTCTGTCACAAAATGTTTTTTGAAGTTAGAAGAGCTGAGCAAAGCTAAAGACTCTTGTTCTAACTTTTTAAAAATCTAGTTAACATCGTCTCTACTCTTTAACTGACTTCAGAGGACGGAGTTTGTTGTTTGAGAATAAAAATTTTATGGGAAAATTTTTTTTTCCCTTTAAATTGTTTGAATATAAATTTTTTTCTCTACAGTTAGTAAAAGTAGATTTTTTTTCTCTTTCTAGTTTATCTTACCATTAAATTGGCATAGTCGCTTGCATTAAAAGTCTTTAGTGACATACAATAGCAGCGATAAGTTAGCACTTCACAAGGTAGGAGATAACTCAAATAAATTTTTACTTTGGTTTTTCTCGTAGCGGTCCGAGTTTTTTTCCCCTTCTCGTTCTTCTTACTATTCTCTAGTAGTAGAAGCATCCAGTTCTTTAATCATGAAAGAGAGGATTCAGATGAGATCCATCCTAATGCTGGAGGCGAAAGAATCAGGTTTAGAAGTAGAAGCCGCTAACTTGTTTGTCAACCAGGAACTTGAAATGTATGACGCGGAAAAGAAAGAAGCGGAAGAGCGTCTATTGGAGCTGAAGAGAATTGAGGCAGAGAACAAGAAAATTGAGGCAGAGATGGAAGCCCGCACAGAGAGAGAAAGAGAGAGGGAAAGACAGCACGAACTGACGCTTAAGGCTTTAGAGAGTCGGGGTTCCTCTACTTCGAATAACGGAGAGCCGTCTTCGCCCCAGTCTCAGTCAATGGATCTCTCCAGCACTCAATCTGCCCAATTAACTGCGATGTCTTTTGCTTTGGAGTCTTTTCCTAGCCCCAATGAGAAAATAGACACCTTCCTAGAGAAATTCGAGAGGCTCGCAAATCTGTATGGGTTAGAGAGTACCCGTTGGGCACTTAACTCTCAACGTCATTAAAAGGTACTGCTTATGACGTATATACAAAGCTGGGAACCAACCAACATGATTACGACATGCTGAAGAAGGCCTTGCTAGAACGGTTTGAGATGACCGCCCGAAAATTTCTGCAAATGTTCAGAAACAGCCGGGAAGAGAGCACGGAAACATTTCCGCAGTTCTCTTCACGTCTCACGGGCTATTTGACAAAGTGCATTGAATTATCTGACCTACCTCTTACATATGAGGGACTACTTGAACTTGTTCTTGTGGAACAGATAAAGTCAACTTTGTCAAACGAAACCCGTAGATTTTTGGCTGAACAGGGGGCAGTCAGGCTTGAGCACATCCTCAATAAGGCAGAACGCTATACCAATGCAATGGCCGAACTTCCCAGCACTAAACGTAAACCCACAGATGAGCCATCTCGTAAACAAAATCTAGAGCAGTCATCCTATTCCTCTAATTCCTCTTAGCACTATAACCAACGAGAAAATAATAACCAGAGACGTCCTCAGGAAAAATCGAAAATTCTACAAAACCCGTTATTCCTCAAACAATAATTCTGATCAACACACAAAGCCTACGTGGCAGCGCGGCCACCAAGGTCAAGGAAAAGGGAAGACCCCTACACCAGGAACGTCTGATCAGGGCAAGCAAACCGGGCGTAATCGCATCGGGTGTTTGCATACAGCCTCGAAAGGTAGAGTCAGTGATTCTCACCCCGAGGGGAACCGACCCTCAACGCGGGGAACTGTAATTTTGAACGGGACCTCAACTACTTGTCTTTTTGACACTGGATTAAGTTTTGATTGCATTGTCGCCAGACACCTTGTCAAACCCGGTCAGGAGACAGAGTAAACAGTCAAATTATGTGGAGTTCTCAATAGTGATGCACACAGGACGCTGCTTATCGCATTGGTAGAAATACACTGTGATTTTGTCAGAGGCGTCATTAAAGCAGCCATTATAGATGATCCGATCTACCCAGTTATCCTGGGATGTAGATATGTGTTTATTGGGAGACCAAAGGAGCCGATTGTGGCAGCGGTAACCACAAGAGGGCAAGCCAAGAAGGAGAGGGAACCTGCGCCAAATTTGTTGCCGAATGAACTGAAGGAGGCGCAACAAAAGGACCCTACTCTGGAGCCCTGCTTTAGAAAACTGCCCATGGCTAAGGACCCCAGACACAACGGAGACATCTTTTCTAAGGATGGCGTATTGTATCGTAGAACGGGCAACCCGGACACGGGAAATAACCAGCTCCTAGTACCGACGCAGTACAGAAGCCAGATCTTAGAAATGGGGCACTCTCTTCCCTTTAGCGGACATATGGGACAAAAAGCCACTATTCAGCGAATAAAATCCCACTACTGGTGGCCAGGAATGAACTCTGACATTATCAGGTACGTGAAATCCTGCGCCCAGTGCCAACGGGTAGCACCCAAGCACTTGACACCCCCAGTACCCATGGGGCAAATGCCAGTTTGGGGACTCTATTTGAACGGGTTGCTGTCGACATCATTGGACCCCTGGAAAGGACCAAAAGAAGGAACAGATTCATCCTGACCTTAGTCGACACTTGCACAATGTGGGCCGAAGCCGTACCGCTAACATGCATAGATTCAAAGCATGTCGCAGAAGCCCTCGTGCAAATTTTTACACGGTTGGGATTCCCTCAACAAGTTTTGACGGACAATGGATCCCAATTCCGTAGCCTGTTAATAGAAGAGATCTTTAATATCTTGTGGGCCAAACATATCCACACAAGTCCCTACCATCCGGCCGGAAATGGGCTCGTGGAACGTTTTAATGGCAGGCTCACCACCATGTTACGTAAGCTGGGTCAGGAGAAACCGAAAGACTGGGACCAATATATATCTGCTGCCTTATTCGGCTACAGAGAGGTACCCCAAGCGTCTACGGGATTCCCTCCTGCTACACTTTTATTTGGCAGACCTATTAAGGAGCCACTAGAAGCCTTACTTCGATCCCTGACAGACCAGAAGGCTGATGAGACAGTCGTCTCTGCAAGCAAATATGTATCTGAGCTTAAGGACAGGCTGAAGCTAGGATGGGATCTAGCTACCACCAACCTTAAGAAAGCCCGCGCTAAACATGCCAAAAGATACAATAAAGCTGCAAAAGAGAGAGAATTACAACCAGGGGAAAACGTTTTGTTGCTACTTCCAACCGGAAGCAATAAACTTCGCATCGGATGGCAAGGGCCGTTTACAGTCCTTAAAAAGATCTCACGTACCAATTACAAGATCTCCATCAAAGGAAAGGAGAAGGTCTTCGACATAAATCTGCTTAAGAAATATTTGGAAAGACCGGTGCCATCCTCCGCGCATCTCCTGGCTGTCGCTATAGCAACGGAAGACGAGGAAGATGATGATGGTTGCATGGAGTACCCATTGCAACCCACATAATCCTTTAAAGATGTCAAGTTCGGCGACAATCTCTCACAGGAACAACAAACAGAAACCAGGGCGCTACTGAAGCAGTACAGTGCAGTCTTAACGGATGTACCTGGTCGAACAAATCTCATTGAATTTGACATGAAATTATCAAACGAGACCCCTGTTCGTACCAGAGTTTACCCCATCCCGTATGCAAAAGCTGATGCACTTCGCGGAGAAATAGACAAGCTGCGTCAGGCAGGACTTATCAGGGAGTCTACCTCCCCTTACAGTTCGAGTGTAGTGCCGTTGCAGAAGCCCAATAAGGAAGTTCGGCTGTGTATAGATTACCGATTGCTAAACGCTATAACGGAATTTCAGCCCGAACCTCTCCAAACTGTTTCTGAGTTGTTTACTAAGCTCAGCAAGGCAAGAATTTTTTCCAAGATAGACCTGATTAAAGGTTACTCTCAAATACCAGTAAAGGAGGAAGTAAAACCCTTGTTAGCTTTCAGCACTAGTGAAGGACATTACACATTTAATGTTATGCCGTTCGGATTGCATAACGCACCAGGAGTATTCACTAGGATGCTGAGAAGGCTTCTAGATCCTTTGCAAAGTCCCCATATCCATAATTTCATGAATGACATTTTAATTGCAACGGAAACCTATGAAGAACATATTGCTACGGTTGCTATGCTCCTAAAAAGACTACAGGAAACTGGTCTCACAGCCAGACCTAGCAAATGTCTCATAGGGTTTGAAAAGCTTGACTTCCTGGGGCATACTATTTCTCACGGCTGTAGTTGGCCCGTTAAGAAGTACATCGAGAAAATAGTTGCAGCAAAAAGGCCCCGAACAAAGAAAGACATCCGGTCATTCTTATCACTATGTGCATACTATCAGAAGTACATCCAGAACTTCAATGGACTGACGGCACCTCTGACTGACCTCACAAAGAAAGGTTGTCCTAATAAGGTCTTGTGGGATCAAAAGTGTGAACTGGCTTGTAGCACTTTGAGAGGACAGTTATCTGCATACCCCATTCTGAGGTTACCTGACCTCATGAAACCTTTCGTATTGCGAGTCGACGCGTCAGGTCAGGGCATCGTGTCAACATTGTTGCAAGCTGAGGACAATGACCCGAATATGCTATTTCCAGTTGCTTATGGCAGTCGGAAATTAAATAAGGCTGAACGGAACTACAGTGTAGTCGAAAGAGAATGTCTAGCTTTGGTTGACGGCATCAGGCGCCATCATGAATTTCTTTATGGTACATCTTTCACGGTACAAACGGACCACGCTCCATTAGCTTTCCTTGGTGCCAATAAGGAATTCAACGCAAGAATCAGGCGGTGGGCCCTGTTGCTAAGTGTTTACTCTTTCAAAGTGGAATACATTCCGGGTAAACAAAACGTCGGGGCGGATTTCATGAGTAGAAACTGGTCTACAGAGGAAGAAGAGAAAACTGACGATACCACTCATCCTAAAGTCACCAATCAGGTCACCTCCATTATCAAAAATGAAACATGAAAAAATGGTTTCATGTCTAAAAGTGGGGACGATTGTGACGTACGTCTAGTTTGACAAGTGAATTTTCCCTGATTTGATGGATGATTAAAGGGACTTTTAGCTTTTCATAACATCAGTGCCCCCGAACATTTGTTGCAACTTTTTTGTTCCACCTTGGCTCATTAGCTATGCGCAATAACATCGTGGGAGTTTACACGTGGGCTCATTAATATTCACTGAAGCAGAGCGAACTTTTCACCACGTTGGCTATTAAATATGCAGACCGTTATCTGCCATGCCTTATGAAGACCGCATTGTCTTAGGATAGGTTAAGCCACACCCACTGTTACCTCTAGAGCTATTTAGAGCGATTATAAGCAAGCATTCTGCTAGACCTTTTCGTTCGTACCTGCCTTAAAGCAGTGGCCAGAATCAAACGTAGGAGCGACATAGATCTAAGGCACGATGGTCCTTGGAAGCAGCGTCTCGCAGGAATCTCGCAACTCGATGCGAACCACAGAACGTTCGGAAGACCGAGGAAACGGAAGAAGCGCAGCGGTTGACAACCAGGAAGCCAGGAGCGGCCTCTCTGTTAGCACGACGGCGAGAATTTCGATTTTTACCTCAATATCAAGAAAGGTGTGAGAATCTAATATGTCCCCCTCATTTGTCATTCCTAATAGTATATATGCAGACCTCTGGGAACTGCCGTTATCATTCGTTTTACCAGAGCTTTTAAAGTACCACTAGCTTATAGCTGAATCCTGCTAGACTCCCAGGGATCTTTCGGCTATATTGGAGTGTTCTGTGCTTAAACGGTATATCATTTTTTTTAAAGTGATCAGTGGTCTAGTGCATTCATTTATTTTATTTCACTGGATTTTGTGGTTAAATTAAATCTATTAAATTAAACCTATCTCAAAAGTTCCAGTTGAAGAGTTAATGATATCTATTACATTATTTCTAAGATAATGGAGGCTTAAATGCTTAAAGTAACCTTTAAAAGTCGCGAAGGAATTTATAAACTAATTCATTTAGTTTAGTTCTGTACATATAGATGTGTTTTTAACTATCAGGCTCGCGGGGAGCTCTCCTTGAATTTATAGAATTAAAGACGCGAGTGTGTAGAATAGTTAACGGTAAATTTATCGCGCTTCAGAATGTTATCTGATTTTCGGTATGAATTACATGTTTTCTATCTTTTATCTAGATTGTTCGTAACCTTACATCCCAGCAAGAAAGTAAGAAAGAAAGTAAGAAAGAACCTTGTAGAGAGTCTCCCAGACTCAGTTCTTAAAAAACCACTCCAGAAGTTGATGAGACTGTTTAAATTTAAATCTTGTGGCGATCCTCTATTTTGGGATTCAGCTATCTAAAATTAGCAGAAAGAAAGCAACCCCAAGAACAATTTAACACACCATCAATTAATGTAAGTTTTACTGGAGACGAACATTGCCAGACCCTTTTACTTTATTTACTGCTCGACGGAGAAAGAATATATATATATTTTCCTGAACCCTGACAGTGCATAATTCTTCACTGGATTTAAACCCCCCACCCCCCCCCCCCCCCCGAAGAACCCCATGCTTTACTGGTCAGTCGTGTCACCATCAGTGGCTAAAGCAAAGAAACCACCCCATTGTCACCACCAGGACTTGTGACCGTGCCATCCTTTAGAACTCTTTTCCCTAACAAAAACAAAGAATTCTGTATCTTCATATTCCGGCGATTTCAGGAACCATTGTGCAAACAAACAATCCTGTTACTCTGGGGCCGGCAACAGAAGAAAAGACACTAACTTAGTAAAGTGTTTTGAAGTGTTTTTTCTTTTTTTGGGGGGGGGGGGGGGTAATATTTCTAAGGAGCGCCAGAGTCCAAGATTCGGCAAGTCTGTGTGTGCGACAGTACGTTGGCCAACTGAGCGTGCATGAATGAAGGGAGATCTATTTTTTAAAACCATTATAAGTTGTTCACCTAGTAAATAAGTTTTCTGTATTCATCGTATTATTTCTCTTAAGTGGGATTTTATTACCTTTGTTACCCCCCCCACCCCCCCCCCACCCCCCGCATTAAATCTGCTTAGGAAGGGGAAACTTCTGTTTTTGAGAATTTAGTAGGATAATTTGTTCCTACACCCCCACACTTCATAACTGTGTAACATCTCTTATCAGAGTCACGAGTTTACTGTTGAGTTAAATTACCTATCTCTGATCATCCCCTCCCCCCCTTGTCTTTTGGGACCGGGTCTACCTTATTAATACAAGCGAGAAGGGATTATTGGATACTCCTCCTAAACCCCCCCCCCCCCCCCAATTGTATTTGTAATTTCTGTAAACATATGATTTTTACCTGTGAACTGATATACATGTTGTGAGTTGATTTTATGATAAATAAACCTACTAAAACTTTTGTCGTGTGTTGGAAGGTCCAGGCCCAAAATTACCCCTAACTGTTTATCTGTAGTTTGTATTTACGTTGTGTCGGAGTGTTTGAAACACCAAATTGGTGCGTGCACTTGAGTGTATGAAAACTGGCAATTAATTGGTTGTCCAGTAGAGCTGTAGGAGTCTTTGAGATAAACAAAGATTGTCGTAAAAGAGACTGTCCTTACTCTATTCCATCACTTGTAAATCAATTACCTTTTTTCCTAAATCCTTATCTTTCACAGAGCCTTCACTATCATACTCCACTCTATAACGGGACCACTGGTTCTCAGAATCATCTCAAAATTTACGACACTGGCTTTGACATGAATGGAAAACCTCCATAGAAGCATCGAATTTTCAAGAACTGATATGGATCTACTGTCCTGGTCATGCCGGGGTACGTGGCAATGAAAGAGCTGACAGACTAGCTTCAAGAGCACCCATGAAAGGTGCATTGGCCATTGATAAGGAAGAAATACTGAAGGCAATTCATGTTCGTCTATTAGAGAATGACACTGCAATCGATGAATCATCAAGACTAAGACTACTGGAATTTGTCATCAAACGTAAGACTAGCAGGGATGGACGTATCAGAGGACGCATCCACCGTGTATACAACCAGTGCGCAACAGGAACAATTATCATTCATACCCTTCGACATTTGCTGAGGGAGACTGAGCACCTATGGGTTTGCCCGGAGTGCAATGACGTCGATTCTGATTAACATTAACTGTACTGAGTGATAACTATGGAGAACACCAATTAGAATCATCCGACATCAACGCCAATGATTTGTTTGTCTGTTCGGATTTGACAGATCCCTTTGCAAGTAACTCGTAAAGAAATGATAAAGAAAGAAGTTTAATAATTCAGTTTTGTAATGAAAGAGCCACCCTATACTTTTGCATGTTTATTTTAACCATAAATCTCAGTTAAAGCTACAGACAGAGGACTGAAATCAAAATAGTTTTGTTATTTTAAATAGCAATAGGCATAATTTAAGGTGGACGAGTTTTTATTCTACGCATAAATTTAGAGCCAAGCGATACCTGCTTTCCTGTCATCGTGAGATGTCGTTTCCTGTGATTTAAACGTTTGCTATGACAAAGCACGGGCACAATCATTTGATCATTTAGGTATATACCTACCATAAGTAGCCTATGCTCATGGTCAACTCTATGTTGTGAAAGAAATCACAAGATTACTGACATATGCACTGTGGCTATCAGAGACATTGACCGACCGATGTTTTTGTAGGAGTTCTTCACAAATTGGATTATCTGGTCAGTAGATCTTAATCTGCGTTTGCTGTAGCCCAGAAATTCAACAAACACACACATCCAACTGGCTATCTAAAACTCTTCTCTAATTATAAATCTGGCCCATTTTCTGAAAAGCAGTATATCTTTAAAAGAGTACCGGGTAACATATTAAATTAGAACTATGAAAAGCATAGACATTAAACAGGAAATTCTCCGCTCCAGATACTGCAATAACTACAGAGCTTTCTAGGTCGTCAGATTAAAATAAAAATCATAACCACTACCCCAGACGCATGTTTTGATAACATTACATTCTTAGATTCTGAGTGGATACATCGGTTCCTGAAAGTCGCAACTGCCGGGTGTCTTAACTGGTTACTCATTTATTTATTTATTCATTGTTTGTTTATTTGTTGGGAAAATCGGAAAAGGTGGGGAGGGAGAGGGGGTGGGGGGGGGGGGGGGGGGGGGACAGACATTTGAGCAGAACTGAATTATTAACTACTGTGAGTCTTAGATTTAGGCTAAAAAGCCGGCTTGCCATCAATCAAGTGTTTTTATTAATTACATCAATATTTTACTAATAATAACAATGGTAGAGAAGTCTTCTTCTTGGATCCTGACACAACAGCCAGTGGCCAGCACGCCTAGTGGCGTCTTGCAGGGCAGCAACAAACTGTTTCCATTTTGCCCGGTCGGTGGCCATCCTTTGTGCCGTGCCCCAACTCTGGTTTATGCTTTGCATCTCGGCCTCTACAATTCTCCATCAGGTTGTTTTTGGTCTGCCTCTCTTTCGACGTCCTTCTGGGGTCCAGAGCATAGCTGTTCTTGTGATGGCATCGGGGTCTCTTCTGAGGTCATGGCCAACCCAGTTCCAGTGTCTTCCCGCAGTGGTGTGATAAACGAGCGCAAATGCTTTTTTGCTCCATCTTTTCCTACATTTTTCATATTGTATTTTCTCCGACATTTGCTCTTTCATCCCATATTTGCGACCCACATTTGCTATTTCATCGTTGTGATTACTCGCGACCGGTATCTAGAGAACCACATTTGTTCTTTCATCGAGGGAAATAAGTCCTTTGATTGAGTCCCCATGCCCGACATTATCGTTTGAAGCCCACATTGCATCGTGATAAATCTGGTAAAAACACATCTGGTCATCCGAATCAAACATCTGGGCATGCTGTAATTTCTGTGACACCACATTGGACGCCCAGATTGGCCAGGGGAAAACGTCTCATGCTGTAATGGTGTTATCTTTGGTCGGCCGCGGTTCAGACAAGCGTTGGTTTACCACATTGGACGCCCACTTTGGCCAGGTGAACAATAAACAATCAGAGGTCAAACTACACCCACGTTTGGACTGACAGGGGACAAGAGCGATCCTGTGAATGAGTGACCAGAGGGGCCATTAAGGATTGGTTGGTATGGGCGGAGCTGTACAAGAAACCCATATTGGACTGGCAGAAATATAATCTACTGCGTAGCTTGCAAGAGGAAGGAGTCCAGTTTTTTACATTGTGAGGAAGAGATTAAACCCAAAAACGCATAGCCCAATACACGTGTTTATTCAGAGTGGATATAATTCAGTTCTGTGATGAATTGTGTTCTTAAAGGATTTTGCGAAGGGAAAAGAAGGTTAGTAGATCTTATACTTATTAATACATTTTCTTATTTTTGTTTATTTTAACTTCACAGCTAAAATGTGCGAAAGATAAAGTTTCAAATAATTCTTGGCATAACTGATTAATAAAATCAGAAGATTTTCCTAGAAGATGATAGGATGATAGGAGGTAATTAATAGTTCATCATCATCACAGTCTCCCATGCGCACACACTCTCATGCACAAGATATTTAACATCATTAGAATTGAACTCAGAGAGAGAGATGAATTATGAGCAGTAGTTTAAATGCAAGTCAACCAGTGATGTTAAATGTGAAAAACTTACGAAGACTTTTGTGTGTCTTCAGTTCATCAGAAGTCTGAGTCTACACGCAACGTGTCTGACGTTTAACCAGAAATAAGTTATCAAAAACGGACATTTGGCTAGCAGAATTCGCCATAGGACATCTTTCATTCCTCAATTAAAAAGGAATATTGTCTCACCCACAAGTCAGAAGGTGGACGCAGCATTTTTCGTCACCATATACTGCTTGCTCACAAGTTCAATACAGAGTTATCACAAGTTCAATACATCGTTATCACAAGTTCAATACAGAGTCATCATAAATTCAAATCACTCGAAAGATCATTATTATCTGAAGTCAAGCAAAAGAGCTCAAAAGAGGAATCGCATATTTATAGCAAGTGCAACACCCTCTTAAGCGCATTCTATGAAGCAGACTATATATATATATATATATATATATTATGAATCACGACTACATATGCAAGGTTATGAGTCTACATATCACTAACATTTCGTGAAGATATCCAGTCTGACCAGTACCCTCGGGAGATTAGACAACAGACCTTTTCTTCATATGACAGACATTAACTGTTGATCAACACTACAGAGATATACTCAAACAGTGAAGGAATATACATAGATATCTCGTCAGCGTTCTCCGTACGACAACAGTATTCATCAGAACGTCCTCAGCTTAGAGATACTCCACTCGACATAACGTATAACAACTTGGGACATTTTATGAATACATGTGAATCCTCATATCTAGGAGAAGCACTTAGAGACACATGGACTGTGTAGAGTACTCACCATTTTGGTAACACGTATCATATCACATCATCATTTCACTTTACACCAGTTCATTCTTAATTAACTATTACTTAATTAACTGCAATTTTATTATCTCATCTGTGTGTTTTTTGTGAATCTTCTTTCACCATCATCACGTTCTAACCATTACTAAAATGTGTGGATATTTCATTAATAAACCCAATGATCGTTTGATCATTATCTAGTTTGTTAATGTATCACTCGTGCTGTCGGTGTTACATATTCACCTATAGGAACCTTTCTCTACTCAGATGAGGTTGGAGGCTTTTTCTTTACGGGATCTAAGGGCAGAAGCTAAGGTCGTGGGGAAACAGAACTCTTTCCATAATTAATTAGAAAACACTGTCAAGTGGAAAGCATTCGCATTCCTGTCTTCTTATCCCTATCTCGAATAGGTCTTTTTCTTTCTTAACGAGCCAATTTCTAGAGACCTTATATCTAATATCTCATAGACTATTCCTGGCAAAAACTACTGTCGTAGTTGCCCCAGTGACTCACCACACGACAAGTGGTGGTGTGCATATCTTTTTTGGCTGTACTGTATAAGCAGTTCCTGGTTGGAGATTGTATTCGGCCAAAAAATTCGAAAATAGGAAAGTAAAGAAACACAATTGTGTTGTTATATAATCAGGTCTTATAAACGTTTTTTTGTTTGTTTTGTTTTGGTTCCTTCAGCTTTACCATGTTTCATGCGACTCCCCACTACAAGTTTTAAATGCTCAAAAATGTGATAGGGTGGGCGAGATGATGATGATGATGCTGTTGTGATATGTGATCACTTTCCTGCACACTCGCAACCGACCCGATCAACAATAAAACTCTGATTCTAAGGCAGGGGCTGTATTTATTCATACAACCCAGTCAGTGATAAAGAGCGCATGAAACAAACATTAAACAAATAAAACAAAACAAACAAAACACCCAGCCAGTGCTCAGTTGCTAATCTGAAACAGACAAACAAAGCACCGACTAGTTAAAATCATACTAGTTAAATAATGAGAAACGATACTCTCACCTGCCAAACAGGCCTTCCACGCCAACTGACACACTCAACTATCACACACACACTCATGCATGTCGTCCAATGAGACTAGTTTCGTGTTGTGCATGAGGCTGGCAATCTCACCATGTAACACAGATTGCTACCGAAACCACTACTGCAAGAGCATCTGAATGCTTTGTGAGGGCTTCATGTGGATGCCAGCCACACTGGTGGCCCCATGCTTCATAAGGAGCGAAAAGAGAAATGTGTATCTCCACGTGAGCCCACGTGCTCTCACAAACCATTCTACACAAAACAATAATTAAATAATAATAAAATGGACATAGAATAATTTTCAACGATATGTACAACGAATAATCTCATTAATGGGCATAAACCACCACCTCGCAACTGATCCATCTCAATATTCGTCCCTACACTCCGAAGCATGTCGTATATGCCGACTGATGTGATTGGGAACTCATCATATAAAACACATTGTTACCGACACAACCACTGCAATAGCATAAAAATGCTTCTTGTGGGCTTGTGATGGACACCAGTTGCATTGATGTTTCCATGCTCCGCAAGGAGCAAACAGAGAAACACCTGTCTCAACGTGCATTACGCCCAAAGGAGTGGCATTGCGCTCACCAGAAATCTAAATACCTAAAGCTAGATTCATCTTCTCAAAGGGAACTTTAGTACTACAAAACTGTGTACACAACAGATGTAATTAAACTAATCTCAAAGTAACCCACTAAATATATACAGTAGAATAATCAAGTATCGTGAAATACACTTTAACCTAAACTATCCCTTCCATTACTGAAGAAAATTACATTAACCTGCCTTCACCCACGTGTCAATTCGCACAATATAATCACCCACGTGTCAATTCACACAATATAAAATAACGTAACATTACTAGGCCTATAACACGTGATAACTAAGAGTGTTAATGCAGACTCACTGGCGCCTTCTTTATGCACAGTCATCAACATGTGGCCCCATGGTTGCCATCTTGCCAACAAGTTAATATTATCTAAATTACAGTCCCAGATAACATCTCTGTCCAGTCCCATGTATGAAATACTCTCCTACTAAATTTGCCTTTCTTGCCCGGTCTGATGAATGAAATAATTGCTACTAAACGCTTACAGCCGCAATCTGGACTTAACACCAGTAAAATATATCCACACATATTTTCACTCATCTATCATTTCAGGACTAAATATAATGTCCTAAAAAGAAATCTCCTCATGAAACACATCTATTTATCTATTTTGTTAAACATGATACCAAATATGTAGAGACCTACATCCTTTCTAACACCATCCTACATTCTTTCTAACTCTATCACCTTCTACCTAAATTAACTCACGTGTCATGTCTTTGTTCTTCTTCTACCCACACAGGGCGTGCCTTTCTTCGTTTGTTCTCTCTGGGCTGTTCTTGCGAAAATTGCCCATGCTGGCCATCGCATTCTTTATATAGGCCGTTAGGCTTAACCACTCACAAAAGTAGTGCGCGCGCAGTAATTGGGCCACTTAAATAACACAACAGATGGATGCTCTAGAAAGAGCGAAAACACAAATATGACACACAACTATTTCTAGGCTTTATTGTGGCCTAGTAATATATCTTCTCCTTGAAGATGTTGTGGTAAAAAGGCAGTGAGCCACGGAGACAATGGGGATGACAAGATGGCGCGGTTACAAAAACAACGAATGGAACTAGAAAAGAATTCTCATAAAATAAATATTTGTTATTGTGAAATGCACTGTTATTGGCAAACTACTTGGCACGCTTTGAAAGCGCTTCTGATTCAGCTGGGATCTTCAAATCTAGGAATTAATTTTCAAAGTGGAATCTCATTTAAATTTGTTGCCAGCTGGACTTCGTTTTCTTCCAGAAGTTGCTTGAGCTGGGCAAATCTGTCAGTTGTTTTATTCTGTTGTGGCTTCATTCAACGACTGCCCGTGGAGCAGCGTCGCACAGTGTGGGAACCACCGGGTTACACTAGGGCGTTCGATAAAGTGAAAAGTAATGGCCATTTTCAAAGTACTGGAATGTATAACTATATATGACATTTGTTTGAAAAGAACCACTGGCCATTATCAGAGCTACAAAACTGGTAACCACATAAGAATGTTTGGACATATGCAACGCATAGGCAACAATATGCCTAATTTCCTTATATGTTGTGAAAACATATTGACATCTATTTCAGATTTGCTAGATATATCAGGATTGAGTAGACTATCTATGATACGCTGCTGATTAATAACAGAAGGCGAAAACATGCTGCATGCTGGAATTGAAAAATACGATAATAAGAGCAAGTAACACATAAAGTTTAGCCTGGATAATAAGGTAGAAGTACGGATCATCTTTAAGACAATAAGTTCTGACCAATGCGTGAAACAGTCAATGGGGCTATTGAAAATAGTATCGTAAGTTTAAATACACGCAAAGAAAAATAACTGCTACAAACTCAAGGTTGAGACTGTTGGAAATTGGCATAAAACCTAGGGCTATCAGAGATGGACGTATGAGAAAATGCATCCGTCGTGTATACAACCAGCGAGCTACAGCAACAGTTAGCATTCACACTCTTCGGCATTACTGAGGGAGACTGAGCACCTTTGGGTTTGTGTCACATAATTATTGGGTCGATCTCTTTTCCTCTCCGGCAATAGTCAGTTACATTTGTTGTGAGTACTGATTACAACCAATATCCTTGGTCGGCCCATTTTTTTCTCTGCTTTCAAGCAGATATTAGCTATTTTCTTATCAATGTTACACTCCTTTCAGTGTTAATTGATCGTGTTTTTTGGTTTGCGTTTCTCGGCATTGCTAAGATTAAGCCGTAGGTAAAACCAACATGGGTCCGGTCAATATTCGTATAGTAAACTCGAGTCATGTTCACCTAGGAGTGCCCCGCGATACATTATCGACCTGTCGGTATGCACTCGGCGGAAACGAATGACATAATCATTTCCTGTACACCTTGTTACAAAGACATTACTTTAGATGAAAGTAAGCTGTTGTATTTGAGAAAACATTGCCGAGAGAGGATCGGATGTTTTCATTCCATATTTGGAAGACATGACCTTTGTATGAATGCACAGACATTTCCTAGTGGAAATATTATGAATTACCCCATACTAAACACGCATGTTTGAAACTATTGGACGGCACGCGAGATGTAAACATAACTACATTTCTGATTGGGGCCTGGTCTAATAGTAAGCAACACGTGCAAGGAACAAGAGCGGCAATATAACCGGACACGTTAGTCGGTTGGAAGCACTGTGAAAATTCATCTCGCTCTAAGAAGACAACCAGACCTTGCCAAAGTTAAGACTAAAATCAGCTTTCATTTATAGGAACTTACTTTTTTTGAGCATCTTGAGGAATTATCTCCCAAAGAAAACTATTTTAACAGGAAAACCGGAATCTGAGGGAACTGAAACACAAGTCAAAGAGGGAACCTATTGCTAAAGTAACAACACCCTAGACCACGTATAAGAGGCCTCTACAAGTGCCTTTATTTCTCCGAGCCAGCAGTCTGTGAGCCTAAAGATTGGCTTAAGTTGTACATTTTGAATTCTGTATTTTTTCATTATTAACATGTGAACTAATACGTATGTATTGACATGTAAATATTAAAATGTGAAAATTGCTAGTGGATGTCAAGTCATTTAAGGCAGGCAACCTCTGCAAATAGAATGATGATTTCTTGAACCACCACTGCCAGGGCTGGTGACTGCTTTATTGCGAGTTTCATATAAAGAACCAAAAGCAGAGGTAGTCCCATGTTTCATATGAAGCAGGTAGGGATTGATGAAAAAAATGATGTACGAGTATATATATACTTGTTATATTATTAACCTTTTCAACCAGTGTAAATGTAAAACATATTCACTCTAAATGTAATGAAAGTTTCAACCTTTTCAACCAGTGTAAATATAAAACATATTCACCCTAAATGTAATGAAAGTTTCAACCTTTTAAATGTAAACATATTCAAACTATATTGTTAACATTTTCAACTAAAGTTAAATATAAAACTATTAATTTTAAATATAGAGATAGTTTTTCGCCCACTGGGATTAAGATTAATTCTCAAAGAGGGTAAAAGCTCTAAGATAGATGGGGTGGTGGAATGAAAAGAGGGGTGCACATAAGCATGTGTCGGGAAACTTAATACTCAGAGGCTATTTGTTTCTCTTCTGTTGCCATACTAGTTGGTGGTACCAGTTGATGGTACTATTTCTGGAACAAGTGAAGGTATAAGTGGCCTGAAGGCGACGCTAGACACCATCATCAGACGGGTCTTAGAGACGCGAGACCAGCTTTGCAGTTACTCCCTGATTCTACTTGGAACGTGCTGCTACTCTTAAATCTTGACCGGGGACGCGAGCGACCCAGTCACCTATCTGCGAAGAACCAAAACATCAGCGGGAGCAGAAACAACTATTAGCAGCTAAGTAAAACTTACAAGCTGTCAAATGAACTGTCCATTTTCGAAAACCATAACATCACACTGTGATGAATACTTTTTTCTAAACAATTATTCATTTTTATAACAGTTAAACATAATTGATTATTAAATTTGTTACTTGTGTAAAGACAAATCTAAAGTTGATTTAATCATTTTGAATGTACTACATCCATATGGCTCAGACAATTTCTTAAATACACGTAAGAAGAGCTAAATAATAATGAGAGGAAATTAGCTGAATTAAATCAGCTGGGGGCTTGTACGAGCTATCAATATAACCCAATTCTTCACAAAAGTTGACGGCAGATACTAGAGTTAACGTGCTCAGCCAATGCAGCATTGTTCTAGATTTTCTGAACATCTTGTGAACAGTCCCTGGAGGTAGACGCATCATTATCCTTCTACCTACAACTCTGCCAAGAGTAATATTGTGCAAAGGTAGACATCTTTGAAGACCCACATCAGTTACTCTTGAGTTTTAACTACTGTTGGACCACTACTGCAGAGATAAGGGGAGGTAACCCGTGACAGTTTGCCCGGAGTGCAATGATGTCGATTCTATTCAACAGTAACAATAATCACCAAGCGGCTTTGAACTAGAATATCTCTGAAATTCCAATCCCTACAATAAACAGGATCAGTAAGTGAAAATCGAGACCATTTTGTAATTGCAGCCTCAGTGTCGTATCAGGTAGGTTTGAGAGTTATTTATGGTACCGTCTGAGTAGAGTGGCTGGTGATAAGTACGTGAGAAATAAAGGTGTGATACATAGATTTCATGGGTGAATAGGGGAAGATCTGTCTCTGAAATGAGTAGTTTTCTCTAGTCCAGCCTATCTATACGACTATAATTTAGTACAAGACAATCTTTCCCTCCTTATACATGTAAATATAAGTTTAACTACACACACACACAACTATGTGACAACAAGAGACACAAACTTGAACAAACTATGGTTAATTGGGTATGGGTCTGACCAACACACAAAGTTAAGTTTCTTTTGTTGTTTATTATCATTAAACTTGACAACATCGAATATCTTCTTCTTTTTCTTCTTCGTTCGTCCTGAAAAGGACGTTGGTTGCGTTGTGTCCGTTTACAGCGAAGCTGCGATATTTGCGCCTTTCGGCCGACACATCCGACTTCAGCACAGCATTTTTGGGACCGGGTTAACCTTCCCTTTTCGATCCCTACTCACTCAGCCAGACTGCAGTGATGCAACCTGTTTCCAGGACCACCACTTGGAGGTGGAGTAGGGTCTTGGTCAGCTCTGGTTCGCTGACCCTGACGCAAGCAGTCTAGCTATATGTCGCTAACTGCATTTCTCACTGTTGACGCGTCTTAGGTCCCATCGAATATCTAAAGACAAATCAAATAAAATCAGATTTACATACATAGGAAATAACTGAATAAATGTGCCCTCCCCCTCTTGAGAAAAAGAACACAAAAAGATAAAACCCAAAGGTCAAAGGTCAGCACTATGTTACAGAATAGACAGTAAAGAACAAGTTCTTACTATATACTACCCAGTAAAGTAAACCATTTTAAGCAAAATCAAGGATGGTACAGTTTCTGTAACAAAGAAAAATATTCACTCTCTCTGTCATACGTGGCCACTCAATCACTCCTTACTTACTCTTGGTGATATCCCTTGGAAATACAATTATCCTGAATATAAAATTGCCAGGGTTTTTATTTTCCAAATTGGCCCCAGTCCATCCCCAAAGAAATAAGATTTACGAGGTGGTCACCTAATTTGGTGGTTTATTCCTGGATGAACAAATGTCACCTCGAACAGTTAATGTAGAAAAACTGAGATCTTGGGGTTTACAGTAAACAGATGAAAATACTTCCAGTATTGGGAAACATCTGGTTGCTAAAAACTGTTACAATTGATAAATGATGGTAATCCTATCGGCTGGCTCTGTGGTTAGTACCGATTCTGAAACAGCGAACTCTTCTGGATAACATCCACTTGGATACAACTGTCAAAAGTCGGGAGCAATGTTTAATGGTTTTACACCCCAGTGGGCTGATAAAATTGAACAAATATATCTGGGTTTTATAAGTCCAGTTAAATTTACCATTTAAATGTTTATTTGTCTCTTTGGCCAATCCTGTTCACAAATGAACTTGGGGACGCACCAGCCAAGAAAAAGACAACAATCACCAATCAGTAAATGAAGAAATAGAACCGCTGGACGCCCTTTGATCAGGTCTGCGAGAAATAAACAAAACATTTTATGGAAAAATGCTACTATTATATATCTACAAATATGCACACGGACGGGGACAAGGCGATCCCTTTTCCACTCCGTCAGTCCTGATTAAAATTAAAAGGCACACGGTGTTTTTCTTTACGCCTATACGGCCAGCTTTTCGCACGCTGCAATTTCAGGTCGGATGAAGGTATGCAACCCTCCCCCACCACTTACGAGCGGTGTAACGATTAGCATACAATGTCTATTATTATTTAATTATCCATCCGGGCACTTACATAAATATCGCATGTCGTTAATAGCTATTAAATTGTCGGCGTCTGTTGGTCATCGTATGGTATTAAATAATAGTCATTTACTATAAATACACAAAATGAAATATAATGTGAATTCTATTATGTCACTATCAGTCGCGCCTAGCAACTAAAACGTCTCTTCTTGTGTGAGAAAGCGGGTGGTAAAATGAACATTAAACTGAACCTCTGGTATAAAATAGCTACGCGTTATTATTATTTCACTGCTCTTAACAACCAGAACTCTAAGTGAGTTATAATGGTAAAAGCTTTATCGCTTTAGCACTTAAGCACTTATTTCTATTACCAGAAAATCCTCATGAAAAGATCCCCACGAATGCTATTAACACATTTAGCGAAATGGTTCTAGCTACTGCATGCTTAGACTATTCCAAAAATTCTGAGTGACGACTGATAGGTGGTTAGGAAGACACAGTTTATATATCATCATGGTTGTATGATCTATAGATGATGCTAATTTTCACACTATTGTGCATAGCAGAGAATCAGAAACCTAAGTTGCCCAGATAAAAGACTTTCACGGTCGCTCTGTCGGGCGTTGCTAATCGACATCAGAGACTTAAAACCGTGTAACGAGGTTCTCGAAGATTTTCCCCGCTTATGAAGATCAAAGAGTTAACTCCCCACTGTGTACGAACATCAAACGGTACTCGGGGAAGTAGACGCACGTCTACTTCAAGAAGGTCCGGTGTTTTTCCACGTGCGGTCTGTCAGGTATCCGATGAATGACAGATCAGCTCGCGTGAGAAACAAACCTGTTATGACTGGCAGGTCGCAAAAGTTGATAAACAGCTTCGTTTGTTTATGTTCAAGGAAAAGAGCGTGGATGAAAATTAAGCTTGTGTGAGTAAGACAGGCAGAAAAATGCATGGTTTTGCTAGCAAATCATAGAACGCTAACGGGATTACAGGCTGTCAGATTACTGTAGGCTATATTTCCATTATACGTCACAGGTAGCTGTTTATTTCATCTGTGAATACCGGTTTTTCTTTGTCATTGAAAATTGTTTGTTTTGTTTCGTTTCTGATTTTGTTTGTCCATTCATCAGCGTTCTTTTCGTCTACAGTCCAATTTCCCCCTTGGTTTCACTTTCAGATGCTGTTTATTGTTGCCATATTATGAGACGACGTTTGTTCATCGCAGAACATTATTTTTTAGATTAAATCGTTCTTTTATTTCACGTGATATTCTTTTATGAGTTGTTGTAGTTAGTTTCTTTTATGTGTTGTTGTAGTTAGTTTCTTTTATGAGTTGTTGTAGTTAGTTTCTTTTATGTGTTGTTGTAGTTAGTTTCTTTTATGTGTTGTTGTAGTTAGTTTCTTTTATGTGTTGTTGTAGTTAGTTTCTTTTATGAGTTGTTGTAGTTAGTTTCTTTTATGAGTTGTTGTAGTTAGTTTCTTTTATGAGTTGTTGTAGTTAGTTTCTTTTATGTGTTGTTGTAGTTAGTTTCTTTTATGAGTTGTTGTAGTTAGTTTCTTTTATGTGTTGTTGTAGTTAGTTTCTTTTATGAGTTGTTGTAGTTAGTTTCTTTTATGAGTTGTTGTAGTTAGTTTCTTTTATGTGTTGTTGTAGTTAGTTTCTTTTATGTGTTGTTGTAGTTAGTTTCTTTTATGAGTTGTTGTAGTTAGTTTCTTTTATGAGTTGTTGTAGTTAGTTTCTTTTATGTGTTGTTGTAGTTAGTTTCTTTTATGAGTTGTTGTAGTTAGTTTCTTTTATGAGTTGTTGTAGTTAGTTTCTTTTATGTGATGTTGTAGTTAGTTTTCTTTTATGTGTTGTGGTCTTTAGTGTTTTTTATGTGTTGTTGTAGTTAGTTTCTTTTATGAGTTGTTGTAGTTAGTTTCTTTTATGAGTTGTTGTTTTTTTTTTTTCTGTGTTGTTGTAGTTAGTTTCTTTTATGTGTTGTTGTAGTTAGTTTCTTTTATGAGTTGTTGTAGTTAGTTTCTTTTATGAGTTGTTGTAGTTAGTTTCTTTTATGAGTTGTTGTAGTTAGTTTCTTTATGTGTTGTTGTAGTTAGTTTCTTTTATGTGTTGTTGTAGTTAGTTTCTTTTATGAGTTGTTGTAGTTAGTTTCTTTTATGAGTTGTTGTAGTTAGTTTCTTTTATGAGTTGTTGTAGTTAGTTTCTTTTATGTGTTGTTGTAGTTAGTTTCTTTTATGTGTTGTTGTAGTTAGTTTCTTTTATGAGTTGTTGTAGTTAGTTTCTTTTATGAGTTGTTGTAGTTAGTTTCTTTTATGAGTTGTTGTAGTTAGTTTCTTTTATGAGTTGTTGTAGTTAGTTTCTTTTATGAGTTGTTGTAGTTAGTTTCTTTTATGAGTTGTTGTAGTTAGTTTCTTTTATGAGTTGTTGTAGTTAGTTTCTTTTATGTGTTGTTGTAGTTAGTTTCTTTTATGTGTTGTTGTAGTTAGTTTCTTTTATGAGTTGTTGTAGTTAGTTTCTTTTATGTGTTGTTGTAGTTAGTTTCTTTTATGTGTTGTTGTAGTTAGTTTCTTTTATGAGTTGTTGTAGTTAGTTTCTTTTATGAGTTGTTGTAGTTAGTTTCTTTTATGAGTTGTTGTAGTTAGTTTCTTTTATGTGTTGTTGTAGTTAGTTTCTTTTATGTGTTGTTGTAGTTAGTTTCTTTTATGTGTTGTTGTAGTTAGTTTCTTTTATGTGTTGTTGTAGTTAGTTTCTTTTATGAGTTGTTGTAGTTAGTTTCTTTTATGAGTTGTTGTAGTTAGTTTCTTTTATGTGTTGTTGTAGTTAGTTTCTTTTATGAGTTGTTGTAGTTAGTTTCTTTTATGTGTTGTTGTAGTTAGTTTCTTTTATGAGTTGTTGTAGTTAGTTTCTTTTAGGTGTTGTTGTAGTTAGTTTCTTTTATGAGTTGTTGTAGTTAGTTTCTTTTATGAGTTGTTGTAGTTAGTTTCTTTTATGTGTTGTTGTAGTTAGTTTCTTTTATGAGTTGTTGTAGTTAGTTTCTTTTATGAGTTGTTGTAGTTAGATTCTTTTATGTGTTGTTGTAGTTAGTTTCTTTTATGTGTTGTTGTAGTTAGTTTCTTTTATGAGTTGTTGTAGTTAGTTTCTTTTATGAGTTGTTGTAGTTAGTTTCTTTTATGAGTTGTTGTAGTTAGTTTCTTTTATGTGTTGTTGTAGTTAGTTTCTTTTATGTGTTGTTGTAGTTAGTTTCTTTTATGAGTTGTTGTAGTTAGTTTCTTTTATGAGTTGTTGTAGTTAGTTTCTTTTATGAGTTGTTGTAGTTAGTTTCTTTTATGAGTTGTTGTAGTTAGTTTCTTTTATGTGTTGTTGTAGTTAGTTTCTTTTATGTGTTGTTGTAGTTAGTTTCTTTTATGTGTTGTTGTAGTTAGTTTCTTTTATGTGTTGTTGTAGTTAGTTTCTTTTATGTGTTGTTGTAGTTAGTTTCTTTTATGAGTTGTTGTAGTTAGTTTCTTTTATGAGTTGTTGTAGTTAGTTTCTTTTATGTGTTGTTGTAGTTAGTTTCTTTTATGAGTTGTTGTAGTTAGTTTCTTTTATGTGTTGTTGTAGTTAGTTTCTTTTATGAGTTGTTGTAGTTAGTTTCTTTTATGTGTTGTTGTAGTTAGTTTCTTTTATGTGTTGTTGTAGTTAGTTTCTTTTATGTGTTGTTGTAGTTAGTTTCTTTTATGTGTTGTTGTAGTTAGTTTCTTTTATGTGTTGTTGTAGTTAGTTTCTTTTATGAGTTGTTGTAGTTAGTTTCTTTTATGTGTTGTTGTAGTTAGTTTCTTTTATGAGTTGTTGTAGTTAGTTTCTTTTATGTGTTGTTGTAGTTAGTTTCTTTTATGAGTTGTTGTAGTTAGTTTCTTTTATGAGTTGTTGTAGTTAGTTTCTTTTATGTGTTGTTGTAGTTAGTTTCTTTTATGAGTTGTTGTAGTTAGTTTCTTTTATGAGTTGTTGTAGTTAATTTCTTTGATGTGTTGTTGTAGTTAATTTCTTTGATGTGTTGTTGTAGTTAATTTCTTTGATGTGTTGTTGTAGTTAATTTCTTTGATGTGTTGTTGTAGTTAATTTCTTTGCGTTGATGTTTCTTTCTTGTTTAGTATTTAATTGTTTTTTTGTTTAATTTTAAAATAAAATTTTGCCTCGTTTTGCAGAGGCGCTCCTTCAACCTAGTCGGTTATATTACGGTGCAAGTCCAAATACAAAAGACCTTCAGGTCTAGTGACGTTAATTTGTAGTTAACGCTCATTTTGACTTTATTGAATAGATTGTATTTTTGGTCTGCAGTGGTCGTTTCTCATTTACAATGTTATCACGTGATCTCTTCTGTTGTTGGGGATGGTGTGTACAGAACAGGAAGGTTTGGTCTGAATGTGTTCAAGGCCAAGTTAAAGGATTATGGTAATGACAAGTTTTTTTTAAACTCGTATCTACTGTTTTATTGTTTATTTATGCCTGGAGACAGACCTTATTTATCGATATCTGCTTTTTTATTTTTGTTTTTACACAGAGTAAAACTTCTCCATTAATATAACATTATCCAGAGAGTAAAACTTGTCCATTAATATAACATTATCCGGAGAGTAAAACTTCTCCATTAATATAACATTATCCGGAGAGTAAAACTTGTCCATTAATATAACATTATCCAGAGAGTAAAACTTCTCCATTAATATAACATTATCCAGAGAGTAAAACTTGTCCATTAATATAACATTATCCAGAGAGTAAAACTTCTCCATTAATATAACATTATCCAGAGAGTAAAACTTCTCCATTAATATAACATTATCCGGAGAGTAAAACTTCTCCATTAATATAACATTATCCAGAGAGTAAAACTTGTCCATTAATATAACATTATCCAGAGAGTAAAACTTCTCCATTAATATAACATTATCCAGAGAGTAAAACTTCTCCATTAATATAACATTATCCAGAGAGTAAAACTTCTCCATTAATATAACATTATCCAGAGAGTAAAACTTCTCCATTAATATAACATTATCCGGAGAGTAAAACTTCTCCATTAATATAACATTATCCAGAGAGTAAAACTTCTCCATTAATATAACATTATCCAGAGAGTAAAACTTCTCCATTAATATAACATTATCCAGAGAGTAAAACTTGTCCATTAATATAACATTATCCAGAGAGTAAAACTTGTCCATTAATATAACATTATCCGATGAGTAAAACTTGTCTATTAATATAACATTATCCGGAGAGTAAGACTTGTCCATTAATATAACATTATCCGATGAGTAAAACTTGTCCATTAATATAACATTATCCGGAGAGTAAAACTTGTCCATTAATATAACATTATCCGATGAGTAAAACTTGTCCATTAATATAACATTATCCGGAGAGTAAAACTTGTCCATTAATATAACATTATCCAGAAAGTAAAACTTGTCCATTAATATAACATTATCCAGAGAGTAAAACTTCTCCATTAATATAACATTATCCGGAGAGTAAAACTTGTCCATTAATATAACATTATCCGATGAGTAAAACTTGTCCATTAATATAACATTATCCGGAGAGTAAAACTTGTCCATTAATATAACATTATCCAGAGAGTAAAACTTGTCCATTAATATAACATTATCCAGAGAGTAAAACTTGTCCATTAATATAACATTATCCGCAGAGTAAAACTTCTCCATTAATATAACATTATCCGGATAGTAAAACTTCTCCATTAATATAACATTATCCGGAGAGTAAAACTTGTCCATTAATATAACATTATCCAGAGAGTAAAACTTGTCCATTAATATAACATTATCCAGAGAGTAAAACTTGTCCATTAATATAACATTATCCGATGAGTAAAACTTGTCCATTAATATAACATTATCCGGAGAGTAAAACTTGTCCATTAATATAACATTATCCGATGAGTAAAACTTGTCCATTAATATAACATTATCCGGAGAGTAAAACTTGTCCATTAATATAACATTATCCGATGAGTAAAACTTGTCCATTAATATAACATTATCCGGAGAGTAAAACGTGTCCATTAATATAAAATTATCCAGAGAGTAAAACTTGTCCATTAATATAACATTATCCAGAGAGTAAAACTTCTCCATTAATATAACATTATCCGGAGAGTAAAACTTGTCCATTAATATAACATTATCCGATGAGTAAAACTTGTCCATTAATATAACATTATCCGGAGAGTAAAACTTGTCCATTAATATAACATTATCCAGAGAGTAAAACTTGTCCATTAATATAACATTATCCAGAGAGTAAAACTTGTCCATTAATATAACATTATCCACAGAGTAAAACTTCTCCATTAATATAACATTATCCGGATAGTAAAACTTCTCCATTAATATAACATTATCCGGAGAGTAAAACTTGTCCATTAATATAACATTATCCAGAGAGTAAAACTTGTCCATTAATATAACATTATCCGGAGAGTAAAACTTCACCATTAATATAACATTATCCGGAGAGTAAAACTTGTCCATTAATATAACATTATCTGGAGAGTAAAACTTCTCCATTAATATAACATTATCCAGAAAGTAAAACTTGTCCATTAATATAACATTATCCAGAGAGTAAAACTTGTCCATTAATATAACATTATCCGGAGAGTAAAACTTCTCCATTAATATAACAGTATCCGTTTTTATAAATGTGACTGCACTAAGAGTTATCTCGACATTCACGTTTCCGGAAATCTTTCGAAGATTGCAACCTTTCATCTTTGATCAAGTATTTTATCCAGAAGTATCACTTCCAGTTTTGCAATTCATTTTTAAAAAATATTTTGTTAATTTAAAAAAGAATTCAATATTTTAACTTATAAATTTTCACTGTATGAAAGACAAAAAACAAACAGACCAGAGGACGACAGTGAGAAGAACGTTAATCTTTCAGAGTGCACCATTAAGGCTAGAAAAATAAAATGATGGGGATCTATAACAGCTATCCTTCAATGTGGAGGCCCCTCTTATTCTGAGGTAATCGTAAGGGAGAGTTATGAAGATGAGTCTGTCTTCTGAGAGATGAACAACACGGGAAGATGAGTGGTAGTCTGTCTTCAGAGAGATGAACATCACGTGAAGATAATATATGATAATGGCAATGAAAGTGATAATAATTGTGAACAAAATTATTCTGGTTGCGCTAATAATTATGGCCAAAAATAATAACGACAAACTCTCATCTATACCACCACAAAGCACAATGCAGGTTTGTTACAGAGTAAATATTATCAAGGGGAAGTGATCTTGTAAATGTTAAGCAAATAGATTCGATTACGGGTTATGTTGCTTGGTTAAGCTGATGTTAAGTTAAAAATGTATTAGGGGAATTCCCTCGTGTGATCGAGAAGTTTCCAAGTGGCGAACACTGGTCAGTTCAAATCGCGGAGATGTTTTTTTCTGTGAACTGTCTTGAGCTGTGAGTAAGCTCGTGTGACTAGCCCATGCAATTATCGAGACTGAGTTGTGTTTTTTAAACAACCGAGTCTCGTGTCTTTTTTGGCGGGTCTAGTGTGTGAACTAATTGCATTCTGTTTTTGGGTACCGACGGGAGAGGTCGGTTCTACAGTGTGTGTTTGAGAATGCCTGCGCAGTGCAAAAGTTATAAAGGCCATATTATTTGTGTAGGCCTATAATTTCTGAATTTATTGGAGAATTGTATTTGTGAGTATTTTTGATGAGGTAAGGATCCAGGACATTTGTTTGAATATATAAACGTCAAGATGGGTGAAGGCGAGATTACTGCAGATTGCCAGGGAGTGCAGTCTTGCGAGAAATTGCCGAAAGTATTCACCATTGATGTAGTTAGCACGGCGAGGATGATGGCCGTTGGCTAACCGGATCTATATGATATTTGAGGAGGCAATTGTTATTTTGAAAGGATCCACAGTTATATTAAAGCGCCAAGGTTGAGAGCGTCTTTGATGAAGCATATTTAAGGAGGCCATTATTTATTGGACAACCGTTGCTGGGAAAAGGGATCCATTGTCCGTTTATTGTGATGCTGATGTTGGAAGCATCGTTGGAGAGGCCATTTATTATTTACATTAGAGCGCCAATGTTGAGAGCGTCTTTGATGAGGCATATTTGAGGAATTCATTATATAAGCACGGTGATGCCGACCGTTGCTGAGAGGATCTAGTATTAATATTATTATATTAGCACGGGGATGCCGACCGTTGCTGAGAGAACAGTAGTAATGTTATATAGCGCTCATGATTATGAGAAGTGGAGATGTGACTATAGTACTTTCTTGTTGTGAGTTATGTTTGACTATGTGTAATTATATAAACGTATTGTGACAATAAATTATGTTAACAGTACACCTGCCGTTACGCCATTCCATGCCTCTGATGTGTGTATCTGTGGCGTGTGAATGCACCACGCACACTCACTACAACATTTAACACGGTAGGAGAACAGTAGGCGTGATTATAGTAACGCATGACCATAAATAGCAATTAAATTATTAAAAGGAGTAATCATCAGACTGAAACCACATATAGTAACAGTGGTGGTTTTCAGTTTAGAAGGAGCTTACACCTACGTATTCGCGTAAATAGCCTGGGTGGCGGAAATCTAGGTCAACAAACAGAATGAATTTAATAGCAGGATCTCGTGTGAAGCAGTGGTATGTTTAGTCTTTCAGAATTTGATATTTTGACATTCGCGTGATATAAGAAACTGTTCTGCTCTGTGTGGGCGTATGAACAGTGTAACCATTAAAGGAACACCCATCACCATTTAATCAATCTCTAAGACCAGTCAGTCAGTGCTAATAATAATAATAAAGAATAAACATCAGATCTTTACAGTGGTGGGCCATTTTATTTAACGGAATAAACCCACGGAGTTCGCGTGATAGGAAAGCCTTGTGTAGGCGTGGCTTATGTATCCTCACATTGTGTCATGGTCCTCGACCTAGTTGGTTAACTGTGTCCAACACGGTAGAACATTACAATGGGAAGTTAACAGTTTTGGTAGACAGTCAAGTTTAACTAAATGTGAAGTGTTTTGAAGAGTCGTTTGCAGATTGTTTCAAGTCAACAGTTACAGAGGGTGCTGTGCTGCGTTTCCTGTATGCTGTACGTGCTGATGCTGTGTTGAGCGCATTCTACACTTTGGCAAGAACCTGAAGAGAAGAAAATCTAGTTTGTGTACCTTTCTGCGCTTGAACGGTTTTATCTGCAGAACTTTGTGATATCTGGTGTGTCGGCGGAAGGGACAGAAGAATATTAAGATAAGTGATTTTGTTCTGTGTAGATTGTGCCACTTTTCTGCATTTCAGCAAGTCTGCCTATACTATCCATCACTTATTCTGTTGATAATTGTCATTGTGTTTCGATAATTATATCGATTGATGAAGAATATGTTGATGCATAGATAATGTATGTTATATATAGGTACTATAACAGAAGTTGGTGTACAGTAATTAAGAAATAATTGCAATTTCTTAAAAAGATAATTGGCTTGTGGAGGTGAAAGTTTAATTGATACATATATAGTTGTCTAAGTAAGTAAGTCACTATGGACTATTATACAGATGCTGATGAAAAAAAATACCGTGAACTATTAGGATTTGGAGACCGTGAGCTGACTGAGTCTGAAATAAATAGATTGATATGTGAAAAGCTAATTCATGAAAGTAATGAGAGGTATGAGAAAAGGATGCTAGAAGAGAAGAAGCAACTGAACATAAAACAGAGTACCCTAGAGCAAAGGGAAAGTGTCATAGAATGTACTGCTGAAGTAAGTGAGTTACATGAAAAAGTCTCTAAACTTACAGATGATTTAGTCAAATCAAACTCAGAACTTGCTAGTACTCAAACAGCATTGAGTGTAGCATTGTCTAAAATCAAAGAGTTAGAAACTCAGATTAAGGATAACAATAGTGAAGTTAGAAACCTAACTCAGGAACTTCAAGAAAGGAGAGAGATGTATGAGAAATTGAAAATTGAGAGTAATGAACATGAGCAAACTTATATAGAAATGCTTCATGAGTTGATGAATGATAAGATGATTCTCAGTGATCAAATTAAGGACATGAATATTGTACCCCTTAAGAAGAATGATGAGATTGTGTATAATAACAATGATGATATTAAAATTCAGTCTCTACAGCTGGAGTTGACTCAGTTGAGGTCAAATAAAGAGCAGTATGAGACAGAGACATTGTTAGAATTAACGGCTGAGAGAGAGAAGGTCGCTAAGATTAAAAATTTGCTAGCAGAGGAAAGCTGCAAGGTTTTAAGAGTTGAGAGGTTAAACAAGAAATTAAGTGCAGATATTTCACTTAGAGATATTCAAATTTCAGAAGCCAGAGTGAGATTGGATGGTCTACTTGACATTCTCTTAAAGAAAAAAAGGTGGTCTTCTGTCAGTGTTGACAGTGAAAGACATAAAGCGGACTCTAAAGGCAAGAATAATGGACAGAAATCTTTCCGAGGGAAATATAACTTTCAACGCAATGCCGATGATTCTTGTGATATTGGTTCCTGGCGGCAAGCTAGCAAAGGAAAATCTACAGTATTAGATAACCCTGTGGATAACAAAAGAAACAATAATAAATTTGAATTTAAGTTGTTAAAAACAAACAAGGTATTAAGTGAGAACCCTGATGGAAAAAAAGATAGAACTCCTTATTCCAGGAAGGAAACATATTTTGTGAAAAACAATAAAGATATGGTTAAATCTTTCGGTCACACCCAGTCAAGTCAGTGTGACCCATTTCTTAAACACACTGCCACAAACAAGGATAAAAATACTTTTGATAGGAGATATAACCCTGAGGTTAAAATGTACCAAGGGATTTCTTCATATAGTAATGTTTCTTTGCCTAAAAACAAGAAACAATTTGACAGATCACAACTTCGTGATTCTGAGAGTATTAGAAATTGTAATGGAAATAAATATGTGAAAGTTTGTCAATCTGGTAATAAATTTGTTGATAAAAAGCCATTTCTATCTGGTAGATATTTTTATCCAAGAGGAAATGCTAATCGTAATTATGCTAACTGGGATGTGAAACAGTACAACTGTGTCAATAGAACAAATAACAATGTTCTTAACAGCAATTATAGAAATTGTAACAAGGTTAGCCGTACTCCACATGAGAGCAAGGTTGTTTACAAGCAAAGTAATAACACTATTGATTGTCACACTAGTGGTGGCGAAAGGTCATCTCGTTCTTGTGAACGTAGTAATTTTTTTTCAGCCTATAGCAAGGATGAACTTTCGTTACGGTCAAGTGATCGCTAAGCCTTCTGTGAGGTAAGGAGGACTTGTTGAGGTGTGTGAAAAGGGGCCAAGACTCTACTCCACCCCAAGAAATAGGTAAATGTGGAAGTTGATTTTCCGTTTTTCCTTATTAGATCTAACAGATGATTAATAGAAATTTTCATTTGTATTGTCTCGTAGCGTGCGACGTTGTGATGAGCTGGCGCACTTGTTGACATTATTCGTGAAGAATGTGGATTATTTATCAAGCAGAACCTATTAGCGTCTCGCTATACATCTGACGAGTCACTTTTGGAGGATCAAGAATTAATGACGGATTGTCGGGATATATTTTTTTTTTACAGCTGATTTATTTTTTAGAATAGTACATGTTATTGTATTCTGTGTATAATATATCATATGATGTTCTATTAAAATATTTGTAATTTCTTTGAAACATTATGATGTTTATTTCGATGAATCATTTGATTGCTTAATATATATTTTTTGTGTGGAACATATATGACTGTTTCGAATGTACCAGTCCAATTTTTTATGCAATTGTATACTATTCTGTTTTGATTGTGTGTAACATATGTGTTGGTAATAATTTGTGTGTAATTTTTGATAAATGCAGTGAGCGGTGTCAAACCTGTGCTCATTTTTTCTGTATATTTTTCGGGTTGTAGCTGTAATTGTTAGGATAATTATATAAATTTATTGTTATGTTGTGTAATATGATTTTGTAGAATTATCTTGCAGTATCAGAAATAATTGTGTATTTAAATTGTTAGAAACATTGATCTTGTCAGAACATAGTACTTAGAATTTAAATAATAAGATTTTTTCAACATTTTTGCAACAAATTAATTTGATAAATTTTTTTTAATAAAAACTTTGAAGATATTTTTATAGGATCTTTTTCATATCTTATTGTACCATTAAATTTTAGATTTATACTAGGCTGAGTAAGATATAAATTTACAGTTAAATAACACAGAAGCTTAACGCTATTGTTAATCAGAATTAACTTATAAATTAAATTCAACTTTTTTGTAAAATTGATAAACACATCTGATATTTTTGTTTGTTAAAAGATGGACAGATTGTTGTAACATTATGTTATATTTGTATGTTGGAAAGTTGATATACACATGACATTGTAATTTTCTTAGGTTTTTTTGGTGATGTATTTTTTTTTTTAAAAAAACTTACACGTTTTGATTTAAGTGTTTGTCTAGAGATAAGATACTTTATGCTTCTCTCATTTTGTTAGAAGTTAATTTCATTGTTAGTTTATTAATTATGACTTAGAATTACTTAAATAATATTTTATTTTTGATAACTTATCGTTCTAAAATATTTTGTATGGTAATTTAAAAAAAAAAAAAAAAAATTGTTTTTTGGCATTGTAAATTATTTTTGTGTGCCCTATGATTGAAAGAGATATTACTTCTTTTGGAACTTGTCTTATTTGAGATTATGATGTATTTTTATTATTTAGCGGTTGATTGTGCATTAGGTCAAAACTTAGTTATCGCAAATGCTATTATTTGTTTGTGTAAGGTTTATAATTTATTTTCAGTTAAGTATAACTTTTGTAACTTAGTTAAATTACTTATTAGACTTTGGTTAGTTATGAATTATTCGTTTTGTGCTGTTAGTATGGATATACTTTGACATTTTGTTTTGTGCCTTGTAATTATGTTTGTATTTAATTTGTGAAAGATATTGTCTGATCTAAACATTTATTAGTATGTATTGTCATTGACTTTCTATGCGTTCATACCTTTGCTTTCCATTCGTCTTTGTTGACTGTCCTTCATTTCATTCTATCTTTTTGTTGTCTTTTCGATATGTGTTCATATCTTGCTTATATTTCTGTATCACATCTTCGTTTCTCTTCGTTCTACTTGTATACTTCTTCTTCTTTCAATACTTATACTTTCATTCATTGTATTCTTGAGTTAATTATATAACTTAGTATAATGTAACTGTATTTTGATAAATTTGTATTTATTTTTCATGAAATCGTGTTACTTATTGATTATTATGTGGTATTGTTAATTGTTTCTCATTTTCCGATTTCTTACTTTCCTTTACTATAGATCATTCTTCTGTTGTTTGATCTTGTTCTTTCACTTTCTATTGGTTGTTACTTGTACTAAATGTACTTAGCTTAGTGTTCTATTAAGATTAATTTTGGTATGCTTGTATTATGATTGGTGCTTTTGTTGTAATTTACATCTGTAACATTCATTGGGATATTTGATTGATTATGTTTGATGTTTTAGTTGTAATTTTACATTTATTGCTGAAATTGTGTATAGATGTACTATTGTAATAGGTATATTTTTTGTTAGGTATATTTTTTGGTAGCCATATAATATAATTTCATTTATCTATAAATTTTTGGCACTTATATTTTCAATAAAAAAATGATAAATCATTTTTTTCCCGGGCGGTGTGGCAACTGTTACAGAGTAAATATTATCAAGGGGAAGTGATCTTGTAAATGTTAAGCAAATAGATTCGATTACGGGTTATGTTGCTTGGTTAAGCTGATGTTAAGTTAAAAATGTATTAGGGGAATTCCCTCGTGTGATCGAGAAGTTTCCAAGTGGCGAACACTGGTCAGTTCAAATCGCGGAGATGTTTTTTTTCTGTGAACTGTCTTGAGCTGTGAGTAAGCTCGTGTGACTAGCCCATGCAATTATCGAGACTGAGTTGTGTTTTTTAAACAACCGAGTCTCGTGTCTTTTTTGGCGGGTCTAGTGTGTGAACTAATTGCATTCTGTTTTTGGGTACCGACGGGAGAGGTCGGTTCTACAGTGTGTGTTTGAGAATGCCTGCGCAGTGCAAAAGTTATAAAGGCCATATTATTTGTGTAGGCCTATAATTTCTGAATTTATTGGAGAATTGTATTTGTGAGTATTTTTGATGAGGTAAGGATCCAGGACATTTGTTTGAATATATAAACGTCAAGATGGGTGAAGGCGAGATTACTGCAGATTGCCAGGGAGTGCAGTCTTGCGAGAAATTGCCGAAAGTATTCACCATTGATGTAGTTAGCACGGCGAGGATGATGGCCGTTGGCTAACCGGATCTATATGATATTTGAGGAGGCAATTGTTATTTTGAAAGGATCCACAGTTATATTAAAGCGCCAAGGTTGAGAGCGTCTTTGATGAAGCATATTTAAGGAGGCCATTATTTATTGGACAACCGTTGCTGGGAAAAGGGATCCATTGTCCGTTTATTGTGATGCTGATGTTGGAAGCATCGTTGGAGAGGCCATTTATTATTTACATTAGAGCGCCAATGTTGAGAGCGTCTTTGATGAGGCATATTTGAGGAATTCATTATATAAGCACGGTGATGCCGACCGTTGCTGAGAGGATCTAGTATTAATATTATTATATTAGCACGGGGATGCCGACCGTTGCTGAGAGAACAGTAGTAATGTTATATAGCGCTCATGATTATGAGAAGTGGAGATGTGACTATAGTACTTTCTTGTTGTGAGTTATGTTTGACTATGTGTAATTATATAAACGTATTGTGACAATAAATTATGTTAACAGTACACCTGCCGTTACGCCATTCCATGCCTCTGATGTGTGTATCTGTGGCGTGTGAATGCACCACGCACACTCACTACAACATTTAACACGGTAGGAGAACAGTAGGCGTGATTATAGTAACGCATGACCATAAATAGCAATTAAATTATTAAAAGGAGTAATCATCAGACTGAAACCACATATAGTAACAGCAGTGGTTTTCAGTTTAGAAGGAGCTTACACCTACGTATTCGCGTAAATAGCCTGGGTGGCGGAAATCTAGGTCAACAAACAGAATGAATTTAATAGCAGGATCTCGTGTGAAGCAGTGGTATGTTTAGTCTTTCAGAATTTGATATTTTGACATTCGCGTGATATAAGAAACTGTTCTGCTCTGTGTGGGCGTATGAACAGTGTAACCATTAAAGGAACACCCATCACCATTTAATCAATCTCTAAGACCAGTCAGTCAGTGCTAATAATAATAATAAAGAATAAACATCAGATCTTTACAAGGTTTCAATTATGCGTTTATTGATTGATTTTTGAAAGTTCGTATCAGTTGTTTGGTTTACTTTGGCGCAAACTGTTTGGCCACGACGCCGTTTACAGCAAACATCAGGGATAAAAAATGTGTAAGGAATGTAAAATAAACAAATAAAGTGTTTGATCATTGACAAGAACGTGTGTCATCTTCTATAAATGTTTGATAATTGACGAGAACATATATCACCTTCAATAAATGTTTGATCATTGACGAGAACATGTGTCACCTACTATAAATGTTTGATCATTGACAAGAACTTTGTCATCTTCTATAAATGTTTGATCATTGACAAGAACTTGTGTCACCTTCTATAAATGTTTGATCATTGACGAGAACATGTGTCACCTTCTATAAATGTTTGATCATTGACAAGAACTTGTGTCATCTTCTATAAATGTTTGTTCATTGACGAGAACATGTGTCACTTTCTATAAATGTTTGATCATTGACGAGAACATGTGTCACCTACTATAAATGTTTGATCATTGACAAGAACTTTGTCATCTTCTATAAATGTTTGATCATTGACAATAACTTGTGTCACCTTCTATAAATGTTTGATCATTGACAAGAACACGTGTCACCTTCTATAAATGTTTGATCATTGATGAGAACATGTGTCGTCTTCAATAAATGTTTGATCACTGACGAGATCATGTGTCATCTTCTGAAACATACCTTTATGTGTGTAATATTTAGTCATCTTCTATAAATGTTTGACCACTGACCATGGTATGGTTAGTTCACTCCACGTGTGTAATGTGTTTACTAACGGACACAAAGTGAACATGATAATATGTAAGATAAAATAACAAAATGAAGCTCATCTCGGCTGTCGAGAAAGTCGCAAACAGGATTGGATATTGGTATATGTTTTGGAGCCGCGCTGGTGTAGTGGTTACCAAACTGCGCTGGCGACCGGGTGACCCACGATCAAACCCGGGCGAGAACATTTGAAGATTTTTCGTCGACCGGGATTTGGACTGGATTAACTCGAGCCCTGGCGAGACATTTATAGAAGTGTCGTCGACCAGGGAATGGCGGCTCCTGAGCCGACCCAGCTCTAATGGGTACCTCCGAAATCGGCGAGTATCTGCCTGAATGGCGAAGGAACCTGTTTCTGTACAAGAAAAAAAGGGATACTCACGTAAAATCAGTCTCAGGTTATCCATTCTAACCTGAGATTTCGCCTCGAGTAATAGCGGGCGTATGAAAAAAAAAAATTATATATATATATATATATTTTTTAAACTTTAGTTTTTAAATAAAAGTCACGCCTATGATATCAAATATTACTGAATGTTAAAAAAAAAAGGTAAATATAGCTCAAAAATCTACGTTAAATATCACTAAAATAGAAGCCTAAATGATGAATTTTTGTCAGTCTTCAAAAACGTGATAGTCCAGTCATCTCTGGTCAATGACACAAACAATCTGATCAAAGTTCACGACCTTAAATCATCATTACCTTTATAATCTTCATTACCCTTCACCTTGACGGGCTTCAACAGCTATATTAACAAATGTTTCACCAAAATGAAGGAAAGAACAGTTTGATATGAATAAATCATCTGAATATACCAACATATGAGCGTAAGTCTGTAGAGATGTCAGATGTTATCAAGCGTAAACATATGAATAAATTACCTGAATATTTCATCGTATAAGCGTACATCTGTAGAGATGTCAGATGTTGTCAAGCGTAAACAAAACATCAGCTCCCAAAGGATTAGACCTGAGTACTCATCCAAATAGCACGCGATAAAGGCGATGAATCTCACACACACATAACTCCATAGGGATAAATTCATACAGCTGCAAAATTTCGACCTTTACAGATGAGTTGGTATGTCTACAATAGAAACAAACAATCGGATTTGTATCGAGATGATTGCGTCTATAATTATTCAGTTGTGTGGAGTTTCGCGACAATGATGACTGTTCACGACGCACTATTTTGTGGTAATGAGTTGGCAATGTGTTTAGTCACGATTCACTTCTGTTTCAAGGCGATAATTTTGGCTTCCATTCCCCGTAAGCCTATCTCTGTTGTAAATTTTCTGTTGTCTAATGTTCTACTATTTTATTTCTTACTAGTGCCTGCAACATACCCACTTATACATACCCACTTATGTTCATTATTTAATATCTACTACTATAGATAGGCGACACTCTAACAGAACGTAAAGATATTCTGAACAGATGGAAGGAGTACTGTCAAGAAATGTATACGGAAATAAACAAAGCGGCAGATGACAACGTCATGAATGAAGCGGAACGTGAACCAGAACCTACCATAGAGGAAGTCCGGAACGCAATCAAACACTTAAAAAGTGGAAAATCTCCTGGTTGTGATGAAATAACAGCTGAAATGATACAGGCAGGAGGAGAAGGCAGCGCTCGTATATACCATGCATTATGCTGCAAGATCTAACAAAGCGGAATTTGGCCCAAGGAATGGAAAAGATCAATTTACATACCCTTGCCAAAAAAGGGCAACCTGAAACTGTGCACAAACTACAGAACTATAGCTCTTATAAGCCATGCCAGCAAAATACTATTACAAATCATAATGAAAAGGATACAACAAAAGCTAGAAACAGAAATAAACGAAGTACAGGCGGGTTTTCGACCAGGTAGAGGCACTAGAGATCATATATTCAACATGAGGATCATCATAGAAAAGTGTAGAGAATTCAACGTTGACCTACATACTTGTTTCATTGATTACACCAAAGCTTTCGATTGTGTACAACATCAGCAGTTATGGGCTATTATGAAAAATATGGGATTTCCAAACCACCTTATACAACTCATCGCACTGCTGTACCAAGAACAACAGGCAGCCGTAAGAATAGAGGGTGAAACATCAGAATGGTTTGAAGTACAGAAAGGAGTAAGACAAGGCTGTACCCTTTCCCCTTACCTGTTTAACATTTACGCCGAGAATATCATGAGAAATGTAAGAGATGACCAAGAACACACAGAGTTTGACTCATTTAACATCGGCGGGTACCAGATCCCGGAAATCAGATATGCTGACGACACAGTCCTCCTATCGACCAACCCAGAAGGACTTGAACAATTACTTCTGTCCACCAAAAAACACAGCGAGGCCCAGAATCTATACCTAAACACCAAGAAGACTAAAGTATTGACAACAGACAAAGTAAAGACCAAACCAGAAATTGAAATTGATAACGAAGAACTGGAAAGTGTTAATGAATTCGAATACTTAGGATCAATCATCAACAGCTCTGGCGACTGTGCAGTAGAAATTAAAAGAAGACTTGCAATTGCTTCACATAAACTAATACAGATGAAAAACCTATGGCAAGGCACAAGCAAAGAAACAAAGTTACAACTGATCAGAGCATGTATAATTCCAGTAGCAACATACGGCTGCGAGACTTGGACACTCAATAAAACAGTTGCAAAAAAGATTACATCATTTGAAATGAAATGCTACAGAAGGATGTTGAGAATACCCTGGACAGAAAAAAAGACCAACAGAGAAGTACTGCACTCACTAAACGTACAGGAACATTGGCTCCTAAATACCATTGCAATAAGGAAGCTGAAATTTTTCGGTCATATAAAAAGACATAATAGTCTGGAAAAAACAGTGATGGAAGGCATGGTCCCTGGAAAAAGGGGAAGGGGTCGACCTAGACGACGGTGGACCCAGGACATCACAGAGAGTCTGAACTTGTCTTTGGCTGATGCAGGTCGACTTGCCCAGAATCGTGATGCGTTCAGATCAGCTGTAATGGAGACAACGTTCTGGAAAGAATACGTCACATGATGATGACTATAGATTGTATAGTTAACATATATTACAGACTCTCGGACATACTGATACATTTACTATAGGTTGATACAGTTAACATACTTTACGGGGCTCAGACATATCGATACATCTACTACGGATTGGGCAGATCAGATGAGCTGCGTCTTCATATCGAAGGTCGGCTACTAACGTCTTCTGGCTCTTATCTTGTTGCACGCTCTGATAGGTTTTTCAATTAAACTCTTGATGTTTATCTCCCCATTTACACGCTATCTTATAGATTGGTATTGTAAACATATATTACTGACATACATTTCACAGCTGAACAAGAAATATACATACTGAAATATAACAGCACAATTAACAGATTCTCAGACAATTTACTTTATTTATTACCATTACAGTTTATTTTATTGGTACTTTCTCTAATGTACGCTTAAAAAGCAGGTGAGTGGGAAAAAAATCATCCAGAAATTAATAATGTAATCAAAAGTGAAGCTGAAGAAACACATTTTAATATCTATACAAGTTAAACACTCAAATTGTCCAAGAGTCATAACTTGCTCGCATTTTAACATCACTGAAACGTTCCATAATGACTTGTTTTGAAAAAGATTATCACTAATCTCGGTGAATCAAACACGAACATATTTTCTAGCACCAATACATTGTGTACTGTATTCGTTAATGAAGTCAACGCTCTGACGTCAAGATTTGTTATACAACATACACGAATAACCAAAAAAAAATCACTGTCATAATGAACATAAGATGTGTCTAAAAAATGTAATGACATAATCATATTGGCAAATGTGCCAAAGAATACGATGAAACATCAAGGTATATTTAAGCGTCGTTACAAGAAAGTGTTCATCAAGAGAGGAATTTCTTGATTTAATTACTACATACAGCATGGGTTTAACTATGACCAAAAAAAAAAATAGTAAGAATAATTTTTTGTTCTGCCGTTAATGGGTATGTTTAACTTCAGCTTTAAAAAAAAAAAAAACAGTAGCTAGAACACAGTACATTTCTGTAATTGCGAACGTGCTCTACTGTCGTAATTTTATTTGAGATAGGTCTTAGAAATAGTGGTCCCGTCCGAGTGGGAAATGATAGTGAAGGCTCTGTGATAGTAAGGGTTAAGAAATGGGTAGTTGATTCACAAGGGTGCTGAAAAAGGGTAAGGACAGTCTCTGAAATCGGGTAATTTCTCCGATCTGCCTATCTTACGACAATTTTATTTATCTCTAGACTCCTAAACCTCTCCTGGCTAAACAATTTTTGCCAGTTACTCAACACTCATGTACACACACCAATTAGGTGCTACAAACACACGGACGTAAATACAAACTACATATAACAGATATGGGGTAATGGGTCGGCCAACACAGTAATATCAGTTTTATGGTGTTTATTATCATTTAAACCAAAATCACAACATTTAGCATGGTACAGTCACAAAATCATAGTTACAGAAAAATACAATTTAACAAGGGGGGTTAGTTTGAATAGTAGTATCCCAATATGCCCTTCCCGCTTGTATAGACAAAAAACCCAGTCCAAAGACAAGTGGTTATCAGAAAGAGACAATTTAACCAAAAGATAGATTAATTTATTCTGATAGGAGTTATTACAATATTTAGGATGGGGGTAGGAACGGAGTCCTAGTATTCTCCAAGTTATCCCTTGACTAAGCAGATTAAGGGAGGAGAGATAAGAAAATGTAAACAATCCCAGTTAGAGAGGAAAAATACACTGAATGAAGTGAAAGGATACTTACCAAGTAAAGAAAATTATAAGTTTAGTTATATATCTCATTCATTCCTGCACGCTAGCGATGGCCATCACACCCATTCACACTTACCGATCGTTGAATCTGGCAATCCCTAGAATCACACAAAACAGCTATAAAATACTCAACAAAATGTATGAGTCTTTTCCTTCATTTTCCAGCCCCATACTATCGGGTTTGGCGTTCAGCAAATTTTCCCGTAATCGCTGGAAGGTGAAGCATTAGCGTTCTTGTTTTGACTTTTTATCTAAAAGTTTCTATGGGATGGCACTGTCACAGGTATAGTTATGAGAAGGTAGTGGTCTCCTGGATTTCACCGTTGGTGGTGGGAAACTTCTATAGCGTGATGACAAAGACTGAACAGTGAGTTATGTTTTCTTCGGGGGTTTAAATCCAGTGGAAATAACAGGACTGTCAGTGTACAAGAATATATTCTTTTCCACAGTAGAGTAGTAAAAATTTTATATCGCTTCTGGCAATTGTTCTTCTCCAGTTATTTTACATAATTTATTGCTTTATGAGTTTTAAATGTTCTTGGGTTGCTTTATCTCATGTAAATTTAGAGAGCGAGACCGCACAGGGCCGCCACAAGAAGATTATATTTAAAGGTTCATAACAATTCTGGGTGGTAGAAGAACCGAGTCTGGAGGACTCTATAATTGCTGGGACGCAAAGGTATATGATCATCCTATGTGAAAAAATAGAAAACATGAAATCCTACACTCAATACTAATCATATTCTGACGCGCGCTAAGTTTACCGTTAAGATTATTTTTAAACACTAGCGTATTCAGTTATATATATTTAAGAAAAACTCCGCGAGTCTAATAGTTAAAAACATACGTATATACAGAACTAAACTGTATTAATTTGTTATAAATCCCTTAGCAGCTTCTAAATAAATTTAAGCATCTATTATATTGGGAAATAACGTATAGATATTTCATTTAATTTACAACTGGAAGCTTTTGAGATGGGTTTATTTAATAGGTTTAAATTAACACAAAATCCAGTGAAATAAAATGAAAGAACTAGACCACTGATCATTTGAAACTAATATATTACCGCTTTCACAAACAGAATGAATTAAAGTCTCCAATATAGAAGATATCCGCGAGAAATCTTGTTCTATAAGCTAGTACTTTATTCAGACTCTCTGGCGCAAATGATAAACGCATTCTTCAGTGGTTGCAATATATAATTAAAGAATTGAAGGATCAGGGGGACACGCGAACTTTCACAACTTTTTTGATATCATGGGAATTCTGCGTTTCTGCACCGCCATCCCCAGCACCATTACCCAACTATCTACCGCTTAGACTTTCCCCATTCGTCTCGTTCTGCGAGCGGTTTCAGCGCTCTTCTCTGGTTCGCACTGAGGTGTTAAACGAAGGCGTGAAACTGCTTCGTCCGTTCTGTGGACCACCACTGCCTTTGAGGATACCGCTCTCCCGATAAGCTTTGGCAACTCCTACTAGGCGGGGTGACAGAAAGGTGTATAGAAATGTTTGATTATAATCGCTCTAGAGATAGGCAGTAGGCGTGGTTTAACCTCCCCTAAGGCAAACCGAACCTCCTGGATCCTCGCCTGATAACTGTTTATCATATTAATTATCCAACGTTGGTAAAAATCCACGTGGAAATGACGCATACTAATGAGCCCGCATGGAATCCACGTTGACTATTGTGTTTCACACAAATCCAGGGGCTGCGATGCTATTTAAGGCTACTATCCTTTATCATCTATCAATTCAGGGACTTCAATTTTCATACTCAACGTCAAATCCACCTATGAAAAACTTCTGTAACACACGCTAGTTGATGAGAATAATGTCTCTACGAACTTTTTTCATAGACTCTTGCACAGTAGATAACTCTCGATCAGTTCCTGCAAGTGCCATATCATTCGTTTACTTCCCTCATTCCAAAATGCATCTATTTACATGTTTCGTTTTTGTCCATTCACACTTCTATCAGACTTGATTCCAGTCTGTAATTCCACTGTCTATTAGTGTGCATATTCAATATTCATTCTGTATTCTTCTACTCCTTATTCGTCGTTCACTGTCATGTAGCCACAACGTGTCTCTCTCATGTAGCCACAACGTGTCTCTCTCATGTAGCCACAACGTGTCTCTCTCATGTAGCCACAACGTGTCTCTCTCATGTAGCCACAACGTGTCTCTCTCATGTAGCCACAACGTGTCTCTCTCATGTCGTTTATTCACCCCATTCATGTTTTTCGTGCGTGAGTTTCAATGTTGTATTACCAACCAAGACCATGAAGTCTCATCCAAGCTGTGCATTCTATAAACAGGCAATTTCCGAGTCCTTGAGTTGCCGGGCCAACGCTTCAAGGATGGATTCGCCCCACAAGAAAAGCCACGATTCTCGCTATTGGGAAATGTGTTGAGAACCCAGCTTTGCATACCAAGCTTGGGCGAATCACTGGAGCCCCAGTTTTGGCTCCGGATTTTGCCTGGTTGACTGATAACTGTAAGGGGGGCTGGGAAGAAGCCATGTGCAAGATGTGACGATTCCTTAGGGCAGCCGAGAACCAGAGCTCGGTAGTGACGCTGAAGAAACACATTATAATATCTACATTTTAATAATAGTCATGTATACCTGGAGAGCCTCTTGGATGGTGAGGAATGGGCAGTGTGCTGCCCTTAGCTGTCTCCTCCCGCTAGCCTGAAACCAGATGCAAGGGTTCATTGAATACAATACGAGTCGGGAAAAATATCCAGAAAAGAAACATTAACTTTCACTTCCAATGCAGCAAGTTACGGGATAGCAGAAAAGCTACAGGAAAACATGTGATCAACAGTGTAAATAATGCCAAGGAAATCAACCTGACATTGCCTGCAAAAGAGCAACAAGCTCAGCAGAGGTAGCAGAAAAAGCAGAACAAAAGCAATATATCCCGACAGTAGAAGACCTCCTCCAGGTATTTTCATGGCAGATCTGATCCTCCCTAAAAGAGACTGATTACACGGTGCCCTATAACCAGAAACTGTGGTTAAATGAGACTTGTAATTCTGGAAAACAGAGCCACCGAGAAAATATAACTGATTTCAAATCGCCTGTAGTCATGTTAGGTTGGAGACAGCAACAGGTTAAGGGATACAAACTTGATAGCCATCGGCAATACCCGGTAGCTCCCTCTGGAGTATAGACTCCCAACCTAACGTCCAACATTCCCAGCCATTATTATCACAACAAGCCTGCATCAAAGCATTCGTGCTCTCGCAGTAGCCTTTTCTGTAGCAACTAGTTTTGCAAGATAAAGTTGCATATACAACCTCATTCTATTCGCCTGATACGACATGCACGAGGAAGCAAGGATCCTATTATTTCTGTGTCTACTCAGATCCCAGGAAACTGCACGAAGCAAGTTCATGAGTGCCAATGGCGTATAAAGCACCCAAAAATATTCCGTAGCCACCGGTCTCCCATTTTCCGTTTATTCAATTTGGATTTTGTGTTATCCCATTTTGTTATGTTGTAGTCACGTCAGGGCTGTTCATGGCAACTAGTTTCCTGGCACCCATTAACAAATGATAAAGTATCGACAGTTTATTCTCTCCACCATTGTGGTTAGCCACTACATGAGTGTGTCTGTCAGCGAGAAATCATTAGAAGTCAAATGAAGAAGTCAAATGAAGAATTCATATTTTACACTGTGTACTCGTCTAGTATGAGTTTACTTGTATCGCTGTGATGACGGTACATTACACGCTTTCAAAGGCTGTCGCAATTAATCACTTTCTTGTTGCTATATTTGTGTCCTCAACCTGATTCAACTAGGGCAGTTATTGTGTCAGGTTCTCAGTCCATGCTTTGGAAGGTCCAAAGTGGATGGTTTCGGCATGAATGAAAATATCGATAGAAGCCTCTAATCTTCAGGAAATGATGTAGATCTACTGACCTAATCATGCAGGGGTGCGCGACAATGACAGAGCTGACAGACTAACTTCAAGAGCACCTATAATGAGGATACTGGATATGGATAAGGGAGAAATATTTAACACAATTACTGATTGCCTTCTAGAGAAAACACTGCAGTCGATGAATCAACAAGGCTACGATTGCTGGAATTTGGCAAAGATGGACATATGAGAGGATGCTCATCTTTGTGTATACAACTAGCGTGCTAAAGGAACAGTTAGCATTCGTACCTTTCGATATTTGCTGAGGTAGACTGCGCACCTATTGGCTTGTAGAGAGTGCAAGGAGGTCGATTCTGATCACCAATAACAATGTCTTCAACAATTGTAGCGATATTTATGCTGGTTTGTGAGAACTTTATCGATCCTGGAGTTTGTTGAAGCTGCTCTAATGATTAAACTACAGCTTCAGATCGACTTGTTCTCCTCAAGTGCTCAAATACCGTGATTTCCTGCTATTTTTTTTGTTATAATCCATCTGAGTTGTTCGATAGAAATTATGAAAAGATGTCCAAACAATATTACTAGATTGGAAACACTGAAAATATGGCTTACTTACTTACGTTCCTCATTTTGTTATGAGCCATTTGAGTTGTTTGATCAATACCGAACTGATGCCCAAACAATGATATCAGTTTGTTAACCCTGAAAATATGGTGTACTTACTTTACTATCTATTATATAAACCATCTGAGCTCTTCGATATCAATTATGAACAGATGTCCAAACCAAATTACCAGATTGGTAACACTGAAAATATGGCTTACTATTTGTGGTCTGCTCTTACCGTGAAGCGGCGTGGAAAGGTGGAGTTACCGTTCTTGAGCCATGGGTATCGCCATTGGCTGATGTAAGGTCCGCGTTGTTGTGAGATTTCTGGTCAAATCCGATTTCCTCTTGGTCTTCCGCGTGCTCTAAAACCAGGTCTTCTGCTTTTGTAGGTGGGTTGTGGTAACTGACCGGGCTCTATGCTCATGAGATGGTCGCCCACTTTATTTTGTGTCTCTATATTTTTGATGCACGAGATTTTTTCTACACATTTTTTAGGGGGACGAATGTTCTCTTTCGGTCTCCTTGGACACAATTAATGACTCTTCTCAACATCTCATCTCGCACCACGTGATTTTTCTCTCTCGTGTCTTGGACATGGACCATATTTGACAGTATTAGCAAAGAATTGGTAAGAATATTCTGTTTACCAACTGTCGTTTGGTTTCCGTATGCTTGCGTAGTGGTGACAGTTGGTAAGACACTGCGCTGGCTTTTTGACATTTCATTTAAGTTTCTCTGCCTAGTGTTCCAGCTGGTGTGAAGATGTTTCGCAGATACTTAAATTCTGAAACCTATTTGAGCTTAACACTGCTAGCATATCTCTTAAGCGGGCCTGATGATCTGCTGATGATCTTTGATGTGCCGATCTTCATGGATAGATATTGTCATACGACAGCGAAAGATAAATTAGTAGAAGAATCATCATTATCTGCCACACGTTGCATTAAGTACATTTATATGTTTTTACAGTTTAATTTCATCTTCATACATTAGTCTTTCATCATCTGCAAAAAATAACTCATTCAGTGAGTTGTGTTCTTCACTTTCTGGGTTTACATCGTCTTGGCAATATGGCAAGCAATAAAGAAAACATGGCAAGCTTTCTAAATGATAAAATTAAAGTATTATTTCTCATTATAAGTGTCAATACATGCTTATTTCTTGTATATTTAAATTTGATATTATTTTTAAACATCATTCTGATAACTCACAAATAAAGCGTCATAAACTATACATACACAATATTTAAACTAGATGTTTCACGTAAAGGTGGGTTTTCTTCTTGCTTTTCTGGTGAACCGGAAACTAGAGATGTGTGTTTTTATCTGTTTCATGAATGGACCGCAACTATTCCTTTACACACGCGACGTCATTGTCTTGTTGACGTCTTTTCCCTTATGTCAGATCTGTGAGGTCTCTGTGTCATCTCTTTGAGCCTTCAAACGTTTGGTAGACATGTTCTTGTTGTGTAGGTTGGAATAGTAGCGGACAGCTCCATGCCTGGAACGAGAAATATTAGGAGAATTAAGCGTGTAGACATAATTTATACACTGTATATGCTATTTCCGATCAGGTGTAAAACATAGTTTTTATATCTCTCTCTCTCTCTCTCTCTCTCTCTCTCTCTCTCTCTCTCTCTCTCTCTCTCTCTCTCTCTCTCTCTCTCTCTCTCTCTCTCTCTCTCTCTCTCTCTCTCTCTCTCTCTCTCTCTCTCTCTCAAGATTTTGATTTAGGTTTTATAATACCGTTTCATGTCTCTTCTTCTTCTTCTTCTTCTTCTTCTTCTTCTTCTTCTTTTAAATATGATCTCATTGCGTCTTAGCAAGGCCGTCATATCCATTTGCCGCGCAGACTACACACATAAGCGCAGAGTGTAGATGTCTACTTTTAAAAAAAAAACAAAGGAACAAAGCAAATCAAGTCAAGGAGCAACTGGCTCCAGAATTTAAAAACCTCAAGACACAATTACAATTTGTTAGAACGAAACAAAAAGGAACTAAGACTGTCATTATAATCATGACACTTCAGGTCCCAAATGAGCATAGGCCTTCAACAAATTCTTGCCAAGTTTTCCTGCTCACATATTCCAGATGTTTCCATGTCTTATTCATGCCGTTTATGTTTGTCTCCAAGTCTCTTCTCCGTGCGTGTGTCAGCCTACCTCTGTTTATCGTCCCTGGAGATTCTAGAATAAGAACTACGTGTAATGCTATCAGCTCGTTTCCTCAACGTGCACCTGTCTATAGCCAAGGTCTTTTCATAATATTTTGACTCATAGATACGGTATGTATCTGGATTTTTTCCCCGTCAGTTCCACACAGACGATCAACTACCAGATAGAGAGTACTGACATGAGCAGGGCTATTTCGGACAAAAAACAGAGGGAAACCCAAGGTTTATGAATAGTACATAATGTACGACAGTTGGAAAATGGCAGGTACTTGCAAGGAAGTAAGAAAGGAGGAGAACAGTGGACAACACAAAAGTAAGGTGATAAGGTCACCGGGGATTCGAAGCAGGGACCATCCGGACGGCACGCGCCTCACTACGGGGGTAAATCGTGCCAGGAGACAGGAAGAACTTGGCAATAGTCGCAGTTGTCTCTGATCACCACAGCGCGTTTTATAGATGTACAATAGACAGATAGATATACCGGGGACAGGTAGACAGACAAACAGAACGGGGACAGGTAGATAGACAAACATACCGGGGGTAGGTAGACAGACAAACAGAACTGGGGCAGGTAGACAGACTGGGGGCAGGTAGACAAACAGACCGGGGGCAAGTAGAAAGACTGTCCTCGGGCTCGTAGACAGACAGACAGGAGGCAGGTAGACCGATAGACAGGAGGCAGATAGACTGACAGACACAACGGAGGCAAGTAGATAGATAAACAGAACTCCCGTTCTGGACAGATATACAGACAGACCTGGGGCAGGTAGACAGGCAGACCGGGGGCAGGTAGACAGACAAACTAGGTGCAGGTAGACAGACAGAACGGGGGCAAGTAAATAGACACACAGAACCCCTGTTCTTGGCAGATAGGCAGACATACCTGGGGTAGGTAGACTGACAGACCGGGGGGCAGGTAGACAGACAGACCGGAGGCAGTTAGACAGACAAACCGGGGCAGATAGACAGACAGGAAGCATGTAGACAGACAGGAGGCAGGTAGACAGACAAACAGAACGGGGGCTTGTTGATAGACAAACATAACTCCTGTTCTGGGCAGATAGACAGAAAGACCGTGGGCAGGTAGATAGACAAACAGTGCGGGGCAGGAACAGACAAACCAGCGAGCAGGGTGATAGACAGACAGACATGGCTAACATGGAGATGCAGACTCAGACTGATGGACAGGAGAGGCAGACAGATCAGCGGGCAGGGAGATAAACAGACATGCCTGCGGGCAAGAAGATAAACAGACTGGCAGGAAGTTACATAGACTCAACGGTGGACAGTGAGATAAATAGACTGACCGACGGACAGGGATAAACAGACAGACTGGTGGGCAATGAGATAAATAGACAGATCGGTGGACAGGGAGACAGACAGAGAGACCGGCGGGCAGGGAAATAAACAGAGAGACCGGCGGGCAGAGAGACAGACATATGTAGCGGCGGACAGGGAGACTGACTTGACAGACCGGAGGGGAAGGAAACAGACTGACAGACCGGGAGGCAGAAGAAAGATAAACGGACAGATAGATAGATAGATAGATAGATAGATAGATAGATAGATAGATAGATAGATAGATAGATAGATAGATAGATAGATAGATAGATAGATAGATAGATATCCGTGTGGAAGGATAATGAGAACATTAACCTGTTAGGGGGCACGTGACCATTGTTGTTGACCCGACGATACAAGTTGACCTCCTCAGATAAATCGTCCTTACAGTGGTGGCCATGTTTCTTCAGACATGGGCACATGGCAAACAAGTATTGGAACTCTCGTTTGAACTTCTCCTGTAGATGTAAACGAATCAGATAATTATAAAAATACTACGTATGAATGTCAGAAACCTGGAAGCGGAGGAACTAGACAGTGCATAAATTACATAAACCTAACTGAATAGAAGGCCACAGATAGTTAGAGATTAGGTGAACTAGAGAAGGTGTATCCGATAGATGTAAGTGATCATGTCTCTCAACCTAATGTCACTTTGCGTTTTCTGTCAGTTTTACATGTTATATTCTCCGCGTCACGGTGTTTAGACTGCCGCCCAGTATATCTACACTTTGCTATCCTTTAACTTGCTTTCATTCTACGTGACATATAGTCCCATGGTGCTCTAATTGCCATATTTGTATACCTATGTCTGGTGGAAGTGGGTTCGATTTTTCTAATCACTATACATCCTCCTCGGTCAGAACATTTTCATTGGACCTTCTGAAACATTCCTCTCTACATCCGAATCCTTTGCTCATTCTGTTTGAATTGTATTTTGTGGCCTCGATCAGTTTTTGTATGAAAATGTCTGAATATAACACTGAGAATTTCGTAAATAAATTCTTTAAAAATGTGGAATGCTGCTTTCTCTTTGCTTACTTTGATTTGTTTCAGTTGTACTTTCAATGTCATGTTTCTAGTTTGAACCTGTGTGCTGTTTTTTTTTTTTTTCCATAACCAGTCTTGTCATTTTCCCGAGACACTGCTGATAATTTCTCTTGTTTGAGATACCAATATTTCAGTTATCTTTTTGATTAAACAAAACCCCAAAACCTTATGTTTTACTTTCTGTATCACTCTACATCAGATACTAGAAATGCTGCCATAGTCGGAAGTGGAGTTGAGGATAAGCTGTCAACTTCGTTTTAATGCTCCAAGACGAACTACTCGAACAGTCCATGAAAGCAGAGGACCAGCTGTTGGCCTTTTCGTGGAGGTATCGTTCTTTAACTAAGGGCGGGGTAAGCGAAATTTCTTAACATGACTGACCAGGACAAAGAAAATTGTCTGCGTTACGTCCATGCGTCCAGTAAATTGAGATAGCTAAGTCTCTCTCGTAAATTCCATTATCAATGTTATCAGAATATATTTTATCAAATACAAGAATGGGGGAAGACGAATCTATGAAAACGAGAATATTCTGGGTAGATGCGGCTCGTAAGCCATAGGATAAGGAAAACTGATTTCACACCACCTGCTGCCTTGCACGAAAACTGGGTACAGCCAAAGGCTAACAAAGCAAACTGGAATGGGTACAGTCAAAGGCTAACAAAGCAAACTGGAATTGGTACAGTCAAAGGCTAACGAAGCAAACTGGAATGGGTACAGTCAAAGGCTAACGAAGCAAACTGGAATAAATGCGCTTGCGGAAATAGGATGTACCGGACCGAAAAAAAAGTTCTACAAAGGCAGAAATGTTAAATGTTTCACAAGTCACCAAATGAATGACAACCGGAAGGAAATGGTCCGAGTTGACTCCAGAGCATCTGCTTTGCACAAAAGGGCAAAAGAACTCTCGTCATTGTAGTAGACATTGTACAAAGGCTTAGCCCCTCAAGAAAAACAGCACTTAAGATTACAGACTTGCATAGATATCGTTACAAACATATTTAGGCAAAGTTACTGACTCACAACGAAATTACAGCCTTGCATAAATAAAGTTACAGATTATATAAATAAGGTTACAGACATATATAGATAAAGCTACAAACGTACGTAGAAAAGTACAAGTTATAAATAACTTCATTAGTCAAGTTTATAGACGTATTTAGACAAAGTTACAAACTTATATTGAGGAAGTTCCAGACATATAGATAAGGAAACATACATAGATAAGTCTACATATGTATATTGAGAAGGTTAGAGACTTACATTGAGGAGGCCATAGATGAAGGGGTTGTAGCAGGAGTTGCTCATCGCCAGCCAGTTTGATGAGAACCAGATGATATTAATGTACTTGTAGCTGGGGAGAAAACATACGAAGACAATGTAATGATGTTTATGCACCTGGATGGCGAATACTACATGCCATAATAATTAAAGACATGTACCTGGATGGCGGATACGACAAGACATTTTTATGATAAAGATGTACCTGGATGACGAATATTACATGCCATAACAATTATATAGACTTCATGTCGTAATAATTATATAGATGTACCCGGATGGCGAATACGACAAGATGTTTTATTGATGTCGATGTACCCAGATGGCGAATACGATCAGAAATGATATTGATTTTGATGTACTCGAATAGCGAATACGATAAGACATTTTATGATATAGATAATCTGGATGGCGAATACGATAAGAAATTGTAATGACATAGATGAACTTGGATGGCGAATACGACAAGACATGTTAAATGAAATAGCACCAACAGCAGCTTCTGTATTAAATTACATTGCTGTATTTCTGTTGTCAGTCAATGTGTTGATCGCAGAAATTAAATTAACAAAAGTTGCAACAGGAGAAACTGTGGAACGATGTAAGTAAGACCAGAAATGAAAAATAATACAGAAAATCGGCTATTCCCCAAGCTCACTTAGCATGCATGTCAACAACATTAGGCTTAAACATGTTCCAAAGTTCAAACACCGAGGAAGCATTTTTACAGACAATGGAAAACTTGACACAAACGCCAGTGCAGTGACTTACAAACTGTCATCACTACTCAAACATTAGTATAACAGTATGGAAACTAAACGACAGTTGATAAATAGTAAATTCTTATCAAGTCGTTGTTATCAGTGTCAAAACATGGTCTTCGGGTCAAACATAGAAAAGGAAAATCACATCCTATAAGATGAGATGCTCAAGAAAATCACACCACGTGAGATGAAATACTCAAGAAAATCACATCTTGTGAGATGAGATGCTCATGAAAAAGCCATTCATGTTACTAGGAGAGACAGAATGAAAAATTACGACATTAGAAAACTTGTAGGAACTACGTCCGGCACCATGTATATGGAGAGATAGAAAATAAAATGGTTTGGTCATCTCATGAGAATGCAGCCCGACAAATTACCACCATGCGCCTACACCAGTAGCAATTCTGGTGGATGGACAACAACACAGACATTCTAAAACAATCCTTGCTCACAGCAACCTGTAGCAAAATATGCGAGAATAAACGCTCAATTCAGTACGATTTAGGCATAAAACGATAATAAATACATTAGCCCGCATGTGTCTGACGGTTGGCATCTTCGAAGCCAGCAGCGCTGCTTTTTGCACAGTGCTAAGCCTATAGAACGATTTCACGGAAAAAGTCTGACACGCTTTAGTTTCGTTTTCGAGAAACACTACTATATTTAACTTTTGCCCAATCTGCTGTATACACTTTGTAGTCTAGCCTTACAATTAACTATTGGCGGAAGCATGCCGCAATATAGCTATCTGAAGTAACACTTTCTGTCAACTTTGTAGCAAAATCAGTAGAAATCTGTGGTGAAGTGGGATGTTATAAATACTTATAGGGAACTTAGTGTCCTGACTGAGATCAGCTGTGAAGGTATCTATATCTATTAAGAGTAGTGTATTATAGATAACCTTACTTGCTACCACATATCTATATATCTCAGTCAGAATTATTCTGGAATAGTGTGATGCTACGTTATGTGTCTAGGGTATGAGTATGGTGAAGTGTAAGTCACAACAACAGACAGATAAACAATTTAATTTAATCCACTACTCTTGACAACACTGTGACACTCACATACATATAACACTCTACAAAGATATCTTAAAAGAGTCACTGATAAACTTTCAAATAACAATATGTATTCATTACTGGCATGAATGAATATGTGTCCTGATTCAACTACAAGGGAACCAGGAATCACAATCAATTTAAATTACAAGTTATGTACAGAATGTATTTAATATGAATATTGTAGTGACATATATTATTACAAATGTTCTATGTGTGTCAGTTGTGTAGTAGTAAAATGAGGTAATACTGGTTTTGTTTTGTTCAAGCTCTGTTGGTATTTGTCATCATGACTTCAATAGTTTGTCTTTAGGGACTAGTATTGGAGATGTTCACAGTTCCTGATTTTAAGACAAGTAAATTCCCCTCTTAATGTTAATTTTAAAAAGTCAGTTCAAGATGAGGGGACATAATGTTGAGCTCAGCTGGCCAAGTTAGCTTATCTGGCGTGATGGCGGCAGGAAAGGACTCCTCTGCTCGAATTCTCCTCTGGGTTCAGGAGACACCTCACTGATAGCTAAAAGACCAAGGAGTATGCTGTCCGACTCAGGATTCAGCAAAGCTCTGACTAGGTGCTGCTCAGTACCATCAAGACCACTGTCCCTGAAATCAAGAAGGATGTACCTTCTACTTCATAACTAATTTATATTTTCTTTTTACACTGATCACAATACATCACAAACATTGCGTTCAGAGCGTTAGGCCAACTGTCAGCTTCATTGAAATACTTTATTCCAGTATTACCCTTCTTAATGGTTACTACGCCTCTGCACTTCCAGCATTATTTCTGTCTAATCAATCATCCAGGTGTCAGTGTACTATTTGGCCATTCCATGCCGTTTTACTTCTCTCCGACACCCTCTGTTCAGGCTGGAGCATTACAGGCTTTACCTCACGTTGGCCACTGAACTACACATATATATACAGGCATAAATCAACAATTCACATTCAATTTTCATTAAAAGATATTGAATGGTTCAAGCTTACCACAATTCATACGAATAACACAGATACGTTGATTAGCAATGAATTCTGGCACAAACTGGCACAAATTTCCATCTGCCTATGTTCCAGGCTTTTATTGAGCAAAATATATGCTGGCTTCAACGCACTGATGCTTTATCAAGCTATTTTAAACAAGTGGTTTCGAACTAACGCTCCCAAGTGTGTATATCAGCGAGTCTGACCAATGAGCCCCGTTTCGACAAGTGTTTGAAAAAATGTTACCTTTCCCCGTTTCCCCTAACAACCAAGATAGTATTTATAGCCCGACCAATCGTGGTTAGGCTTTCATTTGTTGCGCTCCAATCAATTTGGAGTTTACATGGTAGGCTATTTCTGTAACGTAAATTTTTTTCAAACACGTTAAAAAAAAATCTTATGAGCAGAAATGATTTTATGCTGTCAGGCACCCCCAATATTTTATTTTGGGTATAATTTATTAATTCCTGGACTATTTGCGTAACGTTTTACATATTATTTGTCAGCAAGCCCTAAGGAACCCAAAAATACAAATTTAAAGGAGCTACGTGGCTGCGTTCAAAATATGCAATTTCTTTTACCTCCTGTTTCGAAGATGTTCTGTCTGGGTACTGTTATGTTCTCAACCGTAAACCCATCTAATGTTATCTTTTCTAATAAGAGTCTGTTATGATTTATAAACCTAACTCTGGGAAAGGGTAGTGTATTTTATCACTGTCCGTCTGAAAAAGTTAGTGCTTGTAGACTTACACGCGTGATAGTAGTAATTGTGTATCGCGCGACGCGTGTTTAATGTTCGGCTTTCTGCCTCTCCCTTCTCGCTATCCTTTTGTCCATCTGTTCGTTCGTTTTGGTAACGTAATGTAGAAAAAGACATGAATGGAATTTAAAATTTAGGTCATTACGCAGTCTGCCTCTTAATGTTTTTCCAAGAAATACAGCACACGTTTCATTGAAGAAAGCGGGTATAATACAGTAAGCTTTTACTATCAACGTGAAAGCGTTACAATTTGCAGACGAAGCAGAAAACAAGGGGGATTTCGAGTACATTCCTTGTGACAGCACTGTCATTTTACCATTGCTCTTCTCTTTATTAATTTTATTTGTTAGGCTTCATATTTACCTAATAATTTATATATGTGGATTAGAATATTTCATGACACCTCCCCTCTTAAAACAGACATTATATGTCAGTCCTTTATTCTATATACACATATAGAAATTTATTATTATTTCTGGGGTTTACGGTGATTCTCATCACACGGATGGCGGCTTAAAAAATCCGCTCCCAGATTGGTTTTTCCAGATATATATTCAATGCTAAAATTATATGGAGCCAGAAGCAAAGACCATCGGAGTAACCTAGAGTTCTCATGCTTAGCCTGTGCTAAAAACGATAAAGGTTTGTGGTCAGTTTGCAACTTAAATGCCTTCCCATATAGATAAATATTGAATTTCTTTATTGCCCATATTACTGCAAGACATTCTTTTTCGCTAGTTGAGTAGTTGATTTCAGCTTTATTCAACTTTCTGCTAGCATATGCCAATGGGCTTAATTCCCCATCCAATGCATCTGATTTCTGTAGTAGAGTTGCACCTAACCCAATATTACTTGCATCCGTCCTTACTATGAATTCTTGACTTAAGTCAGGTAATTTCAAAATGGGTTTGTATGCCCTGGTCGGTCTGTTAACACCTCTGCATGATTATTTAGAACCTGTTGCACTCTCTCTTTCTGAGTTTTCGTTAAATGTGTACTGATTTTCACCTGTGCTGCTGTCTCACAGGGGTGTAATGGATATTCAAATGATGAAAGTGGTTCCTTTTTCATCTCCATGGCGATGGACAAGGTCAACAAGTGTGCCTCTTCCTGATGTTCTCTTTCCAAATATTTCTTCAGGAGATTCACATGATAGATTTTTTCTTTCCCCTTCTTATCTATCTTATAATTTGTTCTAGACACCTTCTCTAGAACTGTATATGGACCCTGCCATCCAATTTGTAACTTATTCTGACTCCCAGGCAAAAGAAGCAGTACTTTCTCTCCCACAGCCAAATTTCTGTCTTTCGCCTTCCTGTTATAATAGGCAGCATGTTTCTTCCTGGCTTGTTTCAAATTTTCATTGGCAAGTTTCCAGCCAGTTTTTAACCGAGTGGTCAGCTCATTCACATATTGGTATGAAGATGTAATGTTTTCCTCTGCCTTTTCATCAGTCCACGTTCTTAACAAAGCTACATATGGACCTTTAATTGTGTGGACCTATTTGTCCATGCACCGGTATGGTCTCTTCCACTCGAAGCTTTATAGTGATGATTTTTCCTCCCAGAACTATCATTCACAAAACGACCGCTACCAATTTTTCTTTTGGGGCTTTCTCCCCACTTAAAATTCTTGATGAGAGATTTCCTCCCTACATCCTCTTCCTCCAGTTTGTTTAAGTCCGATTGAGGGATTTTCGGCTTATCCTGGGGTAAGACATCTCTTTGCACTCTCCGCATAGTGGCCATTGTAAAACAGTTAAGTGAAGCTTGTCCGTGAAAAGGGGCTTCCCATTCCATTTGGTCCACTTTATCAAATCTATTTTTCTTTTTATTGTTAGGCCTGATTTTGCCCCATGGCGTGTCCAGGTCCTGATCCATGTTCCCACTTGTGGGTGTTCCCTCATGTGCTATGCTACACCTTTCTACAAAATTCTCAATGTCCCATCTTGCTTTGGGCCAATAATAATTGTGAGCCACCTTTTGAATGATGGTACCTATCTTCTCATGGTCCCCATCTGGTTTCACATGTAGGCTCCTTATTAAGTCTGTCCTATATCTTTTTGGAAGAACCAGCTGTCCTTGACCATTGGATCTAGCTCCAGTCTTCCTATACATCAACTTGTTTTTCATGTAAAATTCTCCCTTGCCTGGAGTTGTATGACAAGTTGACAATTTTCTGAAACAAGGCTTGAGTGTTTTATCCCCAGCCTGTGCCTTCCTCATCTCTTCTGGAGTGGTATCCAACATAATATCCTCCTCCTGTCTTGAGGTCGACCTGACCTGAAGGGTTGCCATATACACAGGTTTCCTTCTGCAACGGTCAGTGTCATGATTGTCCATCTGACAATTCTTACACCACCTTTTTCCTTGGTTGAAAGATTTTCTTTCATTATATTTCCTTTCATCGAATTGTGGGAATTTATTTTTATTGTCATACCGTGGCCTATCAAATTGGTGCTTACCTTTATTTTGATCCCTAGGATCAAATTTATTAAAGTTCTGTGGTGCCCTGAAGTTATCCACCTGTTTCTTTTTATTACCTGTTACCTCTGCTTGAGCTGCTTGATACCTTTCAGCAACATTTAGCAACTCACCCAGCCTCTCTGCACCTTGTTCCATGAGAAACTTTCTCAGGTCTGGAGCCATGGACTCTCTTAGTTGCTCTATAAGGACCATTTCCTTAAGATCTTGGGTTTTCCCCAGAGAAGTCCATTTCTCCAAGTATGTCTCGATTCGTGCAGAGAACTGGTGATAGGTTTCACCTGACAGTAGTTTAGCATTCCTAAATTTTTTTCCTGTAAAACTCTGCATTCTTTTCATACCTTAACAAAAGAGCCTGCTTTAGCATGTCATAATTTTCCTGATCACCTCTGCTCATTTTTGCAAAAACTTCATAAGCTGCCCCACGAAGTCCCTGAGATAACTTTAAGCTCCACCTTTCTCTCTCCAACCCATACGTGGTAGCTAATAGTTCATACCTATTTATATAGCTCTCAATATCATCGTCTTTCTCAACAAAATGATCTAAATGAAAGTTCATAGCTGAGGTTGAGGCTCCCTGAGTAACCGTAGCATCAGAGGCAAAGGGACTGGCACCATTTTCAGGAGCATGGCCTTGAAACTCAAACTCCCTTAGTCGTAACTCATGTTCCCTTTGTAATCTCTTCTCCTCCTTTTCTGCTTCCCTCTCTGCAGCTAATCTCTTCTCTTCTCTTTCTGCAGCTAATTTCTTCTCTTCTCTTTCTGCAGCTAATTTCTTCTCTTCTCTTTCTGCAGCTAATTTCTTCTCTTCCCTTTCTGCAGCTTGTCTTCTTTCCTCGGCTTCCAATGCCTTTGCCTCTTTGTCAGCCTCAATCTGCAACCTCTTAGTCTCAGCCTCAGCTTCAAATTGTAACTTCTTAATTTCCCTTTCAGCCTCTAACCTTCTTTCGGCTTCTTTTTCTAATCTTCTTTCTTCGCGTTCAATAAATTTGTCACATTCCGTTGTGACATAGGCAACCATAACTTGCCCATCTAATCCTAACTCTTTTGCAGTCTGAACCGCAGCAGATCGAAATTTGGCCAGGTCCGCCATTGTCTATCAGGTAAATTTTTATAATGTCTACCCAACAATTCAATTTCTAACTATATATCTAATGGACAACACAGGCACCGTGAGCTCAACCTTATTTAATTCCACCCAAGGATACCTTTTAATTCTTATATTCCCTGAAGTGAATTACCCCCAATATTTTTAATAGTTAAAGATTCAAAATCCCAAGAGCGAGACCCCAATATATGTGGTGAAGTGGGATGTTATAAATACTTATAGGGAACTTAGTGTCCTGACTGAGATCAGCTGTGAAGGTATCTATATCTATTAAGAGTAGTGTATTATAGATAACCTTACTTGCTACCACATATCTATATATCTCAGTCAGAATTATTCTGGAATAGTGTGATGCTACGTTATGTGTCTAGGGTATGAGTATGGTGAAGTGTAAGTCACAACAACAGACAGATAAACAATTTAATTTAATCCACTACTCTTGACAACACTGTGACACTCACATACATATAACACTCTACAAAGATATCTTAAAAGAGTCACTGATAAACTTTCAAATAACAATATGTATTCATTACTGGCATGAATGAATATGTGTCCTGATTCAACTACAAGGGAACCAGGAATCACAATCAATTTAAATTACAAGTTATGTACAGAATGTATTTAATATGAATATTGTAGTGACATATATTATTACAAATGTTCTATGTGTGTCAGTTGTGTAGTAGTAAAATGAGGTAATACTGGTTTTGTTTTGTTCAAGCTCTGTTGGTATTTGTCATCATGACTTCAATAGTTTGTCTTTAGGGACTAGTATTGGAGATGTTCACAGTTCCTGATTTTAAGACAAGTAAATTCCCCTCTTAATGTTAATTTTAAAAAGTCAGTTCAAGATGAGGGGACATAATGTTGAGCTCAGCTGGCCAAGTTAGCTTATCTGGCGTGATGGCGGCAGGAAAGGACTCCTCTGCTCGAATTCTCCTCTGGGTTCAGGAGACACCTCACTGATAGCTAAAAAGACCAAGGAGTATGCTGTCCGACTCAGGATTCAGCAAAGCTCTGACTAGGTGCTGCTCAGTACCATCAAGACCACTGTCCCTGAAATCAAGAAGGATGTACCTTCTACTTCATAACTAATTTATATTTTCTTTTTACACTGATCACAATACATCACAAACATTGCGTTCAGAGCATTAGGCCAACTGTCAGCTTCATTTGAAATACTTTATTCCAGTATTACCCTTCTTAATGGTTACTACGCCTCTGCACTTCCAGCATTATTTCTGTCTAATCAATCATCCAGGTGTCAGTGTACTATTTGGCCATTCCATGCCGTTTTACTTCTCTCCGACACCCTCTGTTCAGGCTGGAGCATTACAGGCTTTACCTCACGTTGGCCACTGAACTACACATATATATACAGGCATAAATCAACAATTCACATTCAATTTTCATTAAAAGATATTGAATGGTTCAAGCTTACCACAATTCATACGAATAACACAGATACGTTGATTAGCAATGAATTCTGGCACAAACTGGCACAAATTTCCATCTGCCTATGTTCCAGGCTTTTATTGAGCAAAATATATGCTGGCTTCAACGCACTGATGCTTTATCAAGCTATTTTAAACAAGTGGTTTCGAACTAACGCTCCCAAGTGTGTATATCAGCGAGTCTGACCAATGAGCCCCGTTTCGACAAGTGTTTGAAAAAATGTTACCTTTCCCCGTTTCCCCTAACAACCAAGATAGTATTTATAGCCCGACCAATCGTGGTTAGGCTTTCATTTGTTGCGCTCCAATCAATTTGGAGTTTACATGGTAGGCTATTTCTGTAACGTAAATTTTTTTCAAACACGTTAAAAAAAAATCTTATGAGCAGAAATGATTTTATGCTGTCAGGCACCCCCAATATTTTATTTTGGGTATAATTTATTAATTCCTGGACTATTTGCGTAACGTTTTACATATTATTTGTCAGCAAGCCCTAAGGAACCCAAAAATACAAATTTAAAGGAGCTACGTGGCTGCGTTCAAAATATGCAATTTCTTTTACCTCCTGTTTCGAAGATGTTCTGTCTGGGTACTGTTATGTTCTCAACCGTAAACCCATCTAATGTTATCTTTTCTAATAAGAGTCTGTTATGATTTATAAACCTAACTCTGGGAAAGGGTAGTGTATTTTATCACTGTCCGTCTGAAAAAGTTAGTGCTTGTAGACTTACACGCGTGATAGTAGTAATTGTGTATCGCGCGACGCGTGTTTAATGTTCGGCTTTCTGCCTCTCCCTTCTCGCTATCCTTTTGTCCATCTGTTCGTTCGTTTTGGTAACGTAATGTAGAAAAAGACATGAATGGAATTTAAAATTTAGGTCATTACGCAGTCTGCCTCTTAATGTTTTTCCAAGAAATACAGCACACGTTTCATTGAAGAAAGCGGGTATAATACAGTAAGCTTTTACTATCAACGTGAAAGCGTTACAATTTGCAGACGAAGCAGAAAACAAGGGGGATTTCGAGTACATTCCTTGTGACAGCACTGTCATTTTACCATTGCTCTTCTCTTTATTAATTTTATTTGTTAGGCTTCATATTTACCTAATAATTTATATATGTGGATTAGAATATTTCATGACAAAATCCTTACATTTTTTGGTAGTATTACACGATACAATGCTAACTAGTAACGCAAAGTCCTAACCCGCCCCGTCTACACCCCGCTTCGATGACACAGTCTGCAACGCATATATACACACTGCGAAAAAGCCAGCCAAGGCATCACCACGCAGACAATTTTATTTCCTCCTAGTGGTAGCATTTCTGATGTAACTAAAACAAGTAGTTATTTGAAAAATACATGCTCGCGAGATGAAGGAGAGGAAAGATGGCGGACTTGTGTAAAATTTTATTTGACGATGGACGATGACATAAATTGGAAATTTTAAACCATTATGAAGTTCCCCATAAGAATTATATGGTAGTATGACGTAGAGTTAACTGAGTAAGAATGTACTTTAAATAATATGATAGCCCCAGTATTAGAGAAGTTATTGAAGAAATACTAATATCTAAGAACACACGACCAGACACACTGGCGTTCCTGCTCATGTTTTTTTTGGTAACGTTAGGGGGACGCGAGCTGGAAAAAGAGGCAGGGAGGTACATTCAAATTCGCTTGGGGTGAACAGAGTATGAATGGGAAAGGGGAACGGCAGGAGAAATGTAATCCTAAACGCAATATCTTTTGTATTGGGCATGACTAGAGCAGACTAGCCAATCGACCACCAGTTATTCAAAATTATTTTGGTTTTTCATTCAAACTGCTTTTGAATTCAAGTAGTAGAACGTTACGATAGGCTAGTGCTGGTAGATATTAGCAAAAGGCTTTGACTATTCATTGCCAGTTGAACTAAAATTTGTATACAGATACGCTGAAAAACAGCTGTGTTAATTTTAAACTTAAATAAAGAATAAATTCACAGTCTGTGCAGTTCGGAGGAAGCTGAGGCCATTTCTTCACAAAATCAGCGTCATTTGTTTATATATTTCTTGATTGTGGTAAGGATATTTTATGAAATTTAATATGTTTGGTCCAACTACAAAGTTAGATACTGCTATTGGGGAAAAAGTGAAGGACATGTCGGAAGCAGACATTGTTGAGTCCACACATTAAACGGTATCTGACTGATGTATGTTGTTATAATTATGTTGACATATTATTGTATTAAAATAGATTAGTAAGCCTCTGTGTTCAATGAACACTGTTTACATGCCTGAAGCAAATATAATTGAAAAGAAAAGAAGATAATATCATATAAAAGGAAATGTGGTTACTCCACATTATTGTATGGAGGAAAAGTATGTGAACGAAGTGGCGTATCTACTATAAGGACTTGAGGTGTGGTCACAACCAGGTGGGAGTCCTGTACAATTCGGGGCGAGTGCATTTGTAAGGCACGCGAGGCTGATCCCATACCCACGTAGGAAATTAAGTGTTAGAATAATTGATCAGAGATAAAAGGCCAGGGTGTCTTTTTGTTGCAGAGGGTCTATGTTCCTGTTGCCGGCTGGTGACAGGAAACCTGCTGAGTACTTATAAACGCCAACCAGTCTCAAACCAGACTTATATGCTGTCGAATATCCAGTAGGAGCTTTGGCGAGTGTTGAACTTGAAATTTCTGCAACTACCCATTGAATTATCTTACAACAAGGACTCCCAGGTGAAGAGTTAAACATCTGGGGTATCTCTGACATTTTCTTGTGTTTCGAGATATTACACAGGAATTTTATGGGGGTAGGATGAACTACAGCCCTCATATACAGTGACTCTCCCGTTTGATAAATAAAGTGAACTCTGTAATATTTCATACAGGAAAGACATTATATCAAATACATAATAAAATTTTTAGTTATTGGGCAAATTGTCCCAACATTTGTAATTGTTCTTTTCTGTAAACTATCTTGTCCTTATTTTCAAAGACCTGTCCACAAGCTATGAATGGACAGGCAAAATAAATTGTAAATATTTGTTCAAAGAAAAACTTAACTGCTAGTTATTATCTTCTTTAATAAAAACTTAAAGTGTTTGATTGTTGTGTACCATCATTCATTTCTCCCCTAGACACTAGGTACACCATACACCATACACTAGAGCCAGAAGATTGACCGTGTGAGACCTAGGGAGGTAGCTGTAGGTTCTCTGCACATAATTCATCATCATCATTTATAGAGTCAGAGGCCTACATTTGCTTGACCTCACACGGTTATAGCAGACACCTTTTCATTCTTTTTAGGATACCATCATAACCTCCCCAGCAAAATCAACTTTGCTACACAACCAAAGCGACACACTTGGCCCAAGAACGTAAACTTAAGCTCACTACAACGCATCACGGCAACGGGGGATCTAAACAGTAAAAGAAGTATAATACAGTAGAGCAACAACACGAAACGACATCGTAGATAGTTAGGTCATAACATAGATGGAGACATCATAGATCCTTAGGTCATAACAAATTTGAGACTTCGCGGATCGTTAGGTCATAACACATATTGAGACAACATAGAACTATAGTTCATAACACAGACGGTAACATCACACATCGTTAGGTCATAACACAGATTGAAACATCATGGATCGTTAGGTCATAACACAAATGGAGACATCATGGATCGTTAGGTCATAACACAGATGGAGACATCATGGATCGTTAGGTCATAACGCAGATGGAGATATCATCACAGCAGCTATGACCACACATTACTTTGCAATACAGTATTACACAAAGTATCATTACTGCTGAAACAATTCGCATTAATCTAACCTGAACATCAGCGGACTTTGTTAAACCATCAGAAAGATGAATGAGTGCAAACACCTGACTTTATAATGTGACACATATGTTTGATGTGACCACAAGTGGCTTTATAATGTGATCCATGATTTTGATTTGCTGACAGATGACTTAATAATGTGACACGGTTGTTTGATGTGACCGCAGGTGACTTTACAATGTGATGCATGATGTTGATGTGACCACAAGTGGCTTTATAATGTGACGCAGATGTTTCATATGACTACAAGTGACTTTATAATGTGAAACAGATGTTTCATATGACCACAAGTGACTTTATAATGTGACGCACATGTTTCATATGACCACAAGTGACTTTATAATGTGACGGAGATGTTTCAAATGACCATAAGTGGCTGTATAATGTGACGCAGATGTTTCATATGACTACAAGTTACTTCATAATGTGATGCAGATGTTTCATATGACCACAAGTGATTTTATAATGTGCCGCAGGATTTTTATGTGAATACAGCTGATAAAATTACTCAGGTGTAAATGTTATTATTATATGTTTACGTGATTTTTTTTTTTAAAAGAAAAGAAAAAAGGTGTAGATAGAAACAACATAAACTTGCTGCAAAATTAGATATAACAACTTCACACAGTTATGAAGTGATACATATAAGAAGCAACAGATCTCTGCACCTGCGGTACCAGCCCAATGACAGTCGAACACCTGCTGCAATACTGCCCAACCTACAGTAATGAACGGAGTAGCATATGGCAACAACCCACTTCTGTCAACGAAAAACTGTTTGGAGATGTTGGGAGCCTTGGGTTGACTACTGCCTTTATTAGAGTCATAAATGTGGAAGTCTGAAGGCGAACGAGGAAAAAGAAGAAGAAGAAGCAACATAAAAACTATAATTTGTGAATTTTCACAAATAAAAAAAATTCGAACATCTATTAGTCTGTTATCCTAACTAATTTTGTTACCAGCGGTTAAGGTTTGTGCATTACGTTGTAAATATTTCTGGAACACCTTTACAGTTCCTCTTCTTATCAATGTTTTATCTTTGGATTGTCTATACTCAGCCTGCATATTTTTTGTTAAAGGAGTTTCACTTCCTTTGGCGAGGAGCGCTTCGTTCAGCCAAAACACAAGGTCCGCATGGGATGCATGTCCTATTTATGTAAGATCTCGTCGAATACATTTGTCCTGTGTAACTGATCGATTATTATTGTTATTATATATTCTATATTTTTATCTACATTGCATTTTGTATTCTACCTTAAATAATTAATAATGCTTGGCAATCTCGTCTCACAGCGGTATTTCCGTTTCGCATGTGAAGTATGTAAAAGATAGCTGTATTTTAAAACGAAATTTCACGAATGCTCTCCCTTGATGTTTCCTCATATCTTTATTGTTGTTTAACTAGGGCTGCTGAGCTCCCCGCTCTTTTGCAGGCCAACACCATGTTGAAGACTCCTTGGTATTATCTACACTGTAGATTTAGGCTTTTCCTGTGGCTTATCTGCCATTCCAAAACAAGCTGAGTTGAAGTCATGAGCTCCAGCTTGGCTTGCATTTAAAGGATCGTCACATCTGGTCCCAAGCAAGGAGTAAAAAGCGCGTGGTATGCTGTGCAGTCCCCGCCATCCAAGGGAGCTCTCCAACTATGCAGAGCTAAAATACTGTGCTCTGGTTCCGGGCTCTCCCAAGGAATTGTCACATCCTGCACAGAGCAACTTCTCAGTTCCCCCTGCCTATCACTGAAACATAAAAGATACATAATGTAATCTCTACTAACATCTATAACATAAATCGCAGTTATTTCCCCTGCATTGCGCCAATTGTGTTTTCCACGACATATGATCTCATATATTGAAGAGTTCTATAACTTATGTCTTGTCTCGTGTTTCGTTAATCGTTTGTGAAAAAGCTCGAACATTCACAGCCATGACCCTTTTTAGGACACCTGAGACTTGGGCTATGGCCGGGGCAGCAAGTCTTTGATTGTTAACCATTATGATTTTATGCTGTGAATCAAGAATAATGTGTTATCAAATATGTTACCGGGGTACCAAAGCTTAACATTGCCAGGGGCGCTAGCAACCATAGCAACAGCCGAACTCACAGCGGATGTGTAGCATTATTTTATATTCATTGCTAGAAGGCTTTGTCAAAGCACATGCTCCTGCTTCGGTGGATTCTGTAGCAATTTGTATTGTATGATGATGTTGCCAGTTCGTGCATTTAACTTAGTTTTCACATTAGAAAAGTCTAATGTTTTTATTAGTTTCTCACCAACGAACATCTTCTGGTCGTTACTTTGCCTATTCCTTTGTCCTTTACCCCCGTAAGTCATAGAAACAAATATCGCTAACCTCACCTGTTACTATAATCTTACTGAAGTCCTCCTCACGTTCATATCTGAACAACATATGCCAAGTTTTGAGACTTCAGTCAAATAATAACAGTTAAACAAAACTTGACAGTTTCAGACATATATCCTTTTTGAAGTGGAACATACCTCTTCAGGCTCTAAGCCTCGTGGAAAGAGGCTTTTATTAGTTCAAAGCATTCAGAGGCGTTTTTGCAGTTAAAAAACTTTTGATCTCCAGTAGCGTACGAGGGAAGGTCAAAAAGTAATGCCTCCTATTTTTTATGTATGTAAATACTGCATCGGTGGGCAATTTGTAAATTCAGCAGGATTCCTCAAACACTCTTCTGCTCTGTATAGCATTACCAACCTGTTTCAGTAACAGGTGGCACCACTGTAACAGTTTAAAAATGGCTGCCAACAACGTTCGGTAAAAACAACGTTATGTCATAGAATTCCTCAATGCTGAAGGCGAGACCCCAATTCGCATCCACGAACGTTTGAAGAATGTTTATGGAGATTCAACAGTGGATGTTAGCACGGTCCGACGTTGAGTACATCGTTTTGACGAAGCTGAAGTAGGTCAATCCTCAATGGCTGACGCAAAGCAGACTGGCCGTCCGTCTACCGCAGTGACTCCACACAACATTCATCGAGTTGATGGCATCATTCATGGTGACCGTCGGGTAACACTGGATGAACTTTCTTCCAGGTTGTCCATTAGTAAAGGCAGTGTCCAGAGCATCATTAAAGACCTGGGTTATTCAAAAGTTTGTGCACGGTGGGTACCCAGAATGTTGACAGACAGACATAAAGAAACAAGGAAAACCATAGCCATCAACCTCCTGCACCGTTACGAAACTGAAGGAGAAGAGTTATTATCGAATATTGTGACAGGTGATGAGACTTGGGTTCATTTCTTTGAACCAGAATCCAAGAGGCAGTCAATGTAATGGCATCACACAACATCGCCGACAAGAAAGAAGTTCAAAAGTTCACCATCTGTAGGGAAAGTTATGACCTCCGTGTTTTGGGCTGAGAAGGGTGTGATTCTTCTCGACTTCTTGGAACAGGGAAACACGGTGAATGCAGACCGTTATATTGAAACTTTGAAGAAGCTTAGAGGTCGTCTTCGGCGACTTTACCCATTAAAAGATCAGAGAACTGCACTACTGTTGCACGATAATGCCACACCACACACCGCTAAACGCACCATTGATGCGATTGCAGAATTTGGCTGGACATTATTACCACATCCCCCTTACAGTCCCGATCTTGCACCTTCTGACTTCCATCTGTTTGGACCACTGAAAGAAGATCTTCGCGGACATCACTTTGAGGACACCGAGACCCTTAAACGCGCCGTACGCCAGTGGTTTAGGAAAAAGGACACACATTTTTTCCGTGCGGGGATACATGCCCTTGTGAGAAGATGGACAAAAACTGTAACAAATAACGGAGACTACATTGAGAAATAAATTTTTGAAGTTCAGACTTGGGGCTACATTTCAATGTTAATTTTATCTGTTTTCTTGCCTATTGAATGAAATTAAAAATTACGAGGCATTACTTTTTGACCGTCCCTCGTATATTTAAGTTCCTACTGCTGGCACATGTTATTGTGTTTGTTATGCTTTGTACCAAGGAAATTCATTACAAGGTTTTGATGGTGCTGGCAGCACAGTCATGTAAAATTGGTTGCGATAGAAACCATCGCTGTAAGTAGCATGCTTTAGCTTGGAGAAGGTTTCCTGTAGTCAATGCTGCAACTGGACTACATGCTCCGTAAAGAGACGCACGAGTCAATGCAGGCTCTCTCGGAACAACTACAGTGCTGACTCCATGCTGCGATGGGAGCGACAAGAAGAAAGAAGGAGAAACCTCTTCAGCACGCGATCTGACTCTAATATACTTTTAAATAAGCGAATACGTTTTGTAAAGTATCACTCATTATAACATGAAACTGTTTTCCAGTATTTAAAAACCTCAAGACACAAGTACAATTTGTTACAACGAAACCAAAAGGAACTAAGACCATCATTATAATCATGACACTTCACATCCCAAAGGAGCATAGACCTTCAACAAATTCATGCCAAGTCTTCCTGCTCACATATTCCAGATGTTTCCATGTCTTATTCATGCCGTTTATGTCTGTCTTCAAGTCTCGTCTCCGTGCGTGTGTCAGCCTACCTCTGTTTATCGTCCCTGGAGATTCTATAATAAGAACTACGTGTAATGCTATAAGCTCGTTTCCTCAACGTGCACCTGTCTATAGCCAGGGTCTTCTCCTAATATTTTGTTCCATAGATATGTCTCTGGGTTTTTTTCCATCGCTTCCCCATTAGTGACCTTGTCATACCAATTCAATCCTTCGATTCTACAGACGTACCTATTTATGAAGGTCTGTCTTTATGGTTGTCAGTATTGTAGTTCTATATATCTCAGAGCCGTCAGTAGGTGAAAGTTGACATTGGAGTTTGTTACAAAACGGTTTGTACGCTCTCATGTCCACTTCGGCAGTATTGCATTACCTTTACTGTGCGGGCGAAATTTTGATATTTCTCTCTCTCCTCTGCCCTAACTTGGCCCATTTCTGTCAACACAGAAAACCCCGAAGGTCAATGTTTACATAACTTTCACACTTAATTCACTTCAATTCGACGGTTCATCCATGAGGGATTAGTTAAGTCACAAAAAGGCGACGATCCCACATGGACTTCAGGTGAAAAGCTATCGTCGATGTTTGTACACGATTGGAGTCATCCCTTTCAATTCGTCAGAACAATAGACTCGCAATATTGCAGGTACGGATAAACCACGAATATGTCCAGACAGACTGTCGAATTTCGCCGAGTCATAGTCTGATAACGTCATCTGAATTAAATGGGATAAGCAAGTCAGATAATCCCTATTCTAGGAAGGCATTTTGAAGTGTGAATGATGTAGCTTTACCAAATAATAATCTGATGTTTACAGCCCAATTTTAGAAAGTACTGGTTTGAAATTTTGCACTAGATGAGTCATGCAAAATATTTCATCATAAAGTTGCCATAACTAAAACTTTCAAATAACATTGGCTGGTATTTTGAAGCACGAATAACAATTGCGTCGATTGGGCGTTTGTCCCAACCGCCCAGAAAAGCGGAGGCATTAAATCTATGATATACTGTATAATGTAGAACAATTTTGACACTTGAGATTGCATTCCATAAATCGTCACCAATAAACAGCTCAGACCTTGCTAAAGGAAAGAATAGAGGTGGACTCTGAATTTATTAGGAACGGAAACACGTATTAGAGCATCTTTTACCCACTGGAAAAGAAAACTCGCCAAAATTAATACGGACCCGGACTCCTACAAAAAACTACCCACAAAGTCACATGGGAATTCTGAAATAAGAAAAAATCCCAGACATGTGTTCGAGGCAAATCGTATTAACTTGCCGAGACTATTTATCTGAGCAGGAAGTCTAATGATTCTCAATTTTATTGAGGTGAGTGTACATAGTTTTATACTTTGAACTTTATATATGTATAATTAACTAGTGGTGTTAAAGATTCATGGAAAGAATATTTCTCAGAACTCCTGGATGGTGAGCAAGGTCAAGCATTAGAAATGATAACCACTAGCACTGAAGAGAAAACCAATGGTGGTGAAGATGACATAAAGATGGAAGAACTGAAGGCAGCACTGGAGAAAATCAAGATGGGCAAAGCAGCAGGCCATGATGGTATAACACAAGAAATGGTTAAGTACATGGGAGCATCAGGTGACCTATTACTCGTAAGGGTCCTACAGGCAGCGTGGTGCAACAAGACAATACCAAGGGATTGTGAGATTGCGATCACAACACCAATTTTCAAAAAGGGTGACAATCGACAATGTGGAAACCATAGAGGCATATCCCTGCTCAGTGTCCCTGGTAAAATCTACTCTAGAATCCTAGAGCAGAGACTCCGACGCCTAGCTGAGCCACAATTGGATGAGGTCCAGTGCGGATTCCGAGCAAACCGAAGTACTCAAGACCTTATCTTCACTCTCAGACAGCTGAGTGAAAAGGTCCTTGAATATAAGATTGAGATCCATCTTAGTTTCATAAATCTGGAAAAGGCGTTTGACAGGGTCCCCTGGAGCAAACTTTGGGACTGTTTGGCAAAGAAGAACATTCCAGCACATCTGATTCATGCTATACCGAGCTTCTTCAAGTCTTGCAGAAATTATGTGAGGACAGCAAACCATAAGTCAGAAGAGTTCAGGACAACCACTGGTGTAAGAAAAGTGATATCCTGTCACCTTATCTTTTTATAATCATCATGGACGATGTCATCAAGTCATGTAAGGAGAGAACGTATTCAGTATTTCCCAAGTATTCAGTGGGGTAATGGAAGATGAGACAGGTCAGTATTACAGAGCTGGCATTTGCTGATGATGTTGCCCTGATTGCTAAATTAGAGGCACATCTCCTATCCAACCTGCAAGTCTGGAAGGAAGAGCTGGAGAAGAGAGGGATGGTCATAAGCAGCTCTAAAACAAAATCCACGGTGATATCACGAGAAGAAAGAAGACATCAGATTAAGCTGGGAGAACAGGCCCTGGAGCAGTTCGACCACTTTAAATACCACAGAGCTATTATAGACCGAAAGGGAGGCATCAAAGAAGAGTTGGCCACTCGAAAAGCAGCAGCTGGGAGACATTTTCAGGCCATAAATCGAGGATTCCTCAGGAAGAGAGAGGTTGGTAAGAAAACGAAGATGGCTGTATACCGCTCCACTTATGTCCCAGTCTTGACATATGGATGCGCGTCATGGGCAATGACTACAACCCACAAAAGCCAGATCCGAACCTCAGAAATGAGGTATCTGAGGAAGGTGGTTAAAGTAACAGGAAGAGACATGGTACGCAACCAGACGATACGTCAAGGCCTAAAATCCCACCCCCTGCAGACCCAAGAAGAACAGTCCCAACTAAGATGGTTTGGTCATGTCTGCAGAATGGGAGAAGATCGGCTACCACGACAAGCATGGGAGACAAAGAGTCAGGGCTCCAGACCCCCAGGACGACCCAGAGTCCGCTGGGAGGACAACATTAGACAATCTTTGAAGGACCGAGGACTAGAATGGAACCAGGCCAGGAGGAAGACAGCCGATAGGATAGTCTGGCGCGCTCTCTTCCAAAACTCTACACCACACGGTAGAAGATGAACGACTAAGTAAAGTAAAGTTAAAGATTCGTATGAGGCTGGCAGCCTCAACATGTGAAAATGATACATTCACGAATCGCCACAGAAATCGCTGGTGATTGCTTCATGCTAGGTCTCACAGAGAACCAAACGCAGAAGTGAAATGTATAGTTGTGTATTATCATCTGTTAAATGGATGTAAACTTTATACGTTGCTTCAAGCACAAGCCATTTTCCGCTGTCCAATCATAAATTTTCATTAGATTAACTCAAATAATGGTGATTTTTCATCACATTACTGAGTTAGATACTATACGCTCAGAAGGAGTAAAAAATCTGAGAAAAAGAATCGGTTCACGGACAGCGGGGGATAAGCGCCTGAATAAATATCAGGCATACACAAATTTAGAAGCGGAATTTGTTCTTTTATTCCCTCTAAAAGCTGGTGGAACGGATCGGAGAGGCCAGTTGCAGTACTAATTTACAAACGTTACCAGCTGTACTACTAGTCTGTGTTTCTAAGCTTGAGATCGACATTTGAAGATCCTTGCCTGGACCAGGAGCGGTAACTTCTAGACATCTGGAAACGTGCCCTCGACACAGAGACGAATTGATGGAACCAGCAGCACCAGCAATTCAGGAAATTTGGAAAGATAAGTCAAAGTTCTGGCATGCCAGAACAACAGACTTTATTTCTAGAACTGACAGACAGTCAATGATGATAACTATCTCTAAGAATTACAAGTTTATATTTATTTACATTTGTTCCAAGAGCGATTGATCATTAAATTTTGTATATGTTGATTTTGATAAATCATAGTCGAGTTAATGATTACAGAGCGTAAGGGTAAGTGTGAGTCCTGATTTTAATATATATAGTTCTATCTGTACCTCAAGAGCCACTAACAACAATAATAATAATAATAACAATAGCAACAATAATAACAATAACAATAATCAGAGGAATGTCGCTGGATTAAACCAGCTGGGGGCTTAACGAGCTAACGAGCTATAAGATAACCCAATCCTTCACAAAAGTTGACGGCAGATACTAGAATTAACATTGCTAAGAAACATTCAGCATTGTTCTCACTTTTCTGAATATTTTGTGAACACTACCTTGAGGTAGAAGCATCATTATCGTTCTACCTACAACTCTGCCAAGAGTGATCTTGTGCGAAGGTTGGCACCTTTGAAGACCCAAATTAGTTACTCTTGAAGTTGTGGCCACTGTTGGACCACTACTGCAGAGCTAAGGGGAGGCAATGCATGACAGAGTTGAAGATTCTTATTTTATGCGTTCGAGCTGATTTATTTTGTTTCCCCAATATTGTACAGTGCACTGCAAGCTTTTCTTGCTTTATGTATCCTGATTGTGACACAATTAACTGTTCCTTCAACTGTGTCTGTTGTTGTCAAGTAATCTGTATGATTCCACATAGACAGCAGGAGTGAACCTCTTATTCAAAAGACCTGTTACAACTTTCAAATGAATCCGACTTCTAAATAGCGATAATGAAACTCAGTGCTGAAAACATTAATAATTCCAAAAACTATTAAAACAAGAACTTTGCAGTTTTGTCATATCAAGTTTGAGATCACTTGAAAGCGTCAAATACTTGACAGCACGCGCTGACTGATAACTCCTGGAGAAATTCCCCTGATACTTCATACAACCTCAACTTACAATTGCTAAAGAGTACATAAGCTTCAAAATCATATCCTCATTAAAACTCGCGAGACATTTCGCTTTCTGTTGTTCCGTTGGGGTATTAAGTAGTTCCTTCACTGGAAGGTCTCCAGGGAAATCAGGCAAAGAACGCATACAACTGATTGCACTTTCCGGTAGCATGTGCCTGCGGAATGCATAATAGTAGTAAACTAGTTCAAGCTAAGGAGCAGACATCATTTGCAGCTCGCGGGTCATGTTGATGTGCATAGTTTTGTTTGATGGAAGCTGTCAGTCTTAAAAAGGGAGACTACAAACGACTTGATTTGATAAAATTACATTCTCTCCCCCCCCCCCCCTCTCCCCAACAACCACCAAAAACAGTTTACAGTTTACATCAGTCAGTACATGCTATTTTTATTGCTCATTCTATAAGGAATGATATTCTTATTAATGATGTCGAAACACCTCACTATGTAACTCCCTTAAAAGTTGGTACGCTGACACAGCCATCTTCTCTAAAGCATACACTCCACTTTCTCTAGTGCATGCACTCCGGTTTCTCTAAAGCGAGTGGAGAAAAAATAGAGCGAAATCTCAGAGAACCCGAGATTCCGAAATTGCGGTCCGTGTGTAAATAATGCATTCCCCGAGCAACCACTATTTCGGTCTGACACACCTACCTTAGATCGACGGGCCGGACATGGAAATATGTAATCTGAGACCTGAGGATCTTTTATATTTGGACATGCGCCCTAATATAACCGACTAGGTTGAACGGGACGCGCCTCGCCAAAACGAGGCAAAACTTTATATTAAAAAATAAAAAAAATAATGGAAATGTGTGAAAACTAATGACGTCAGGAAGAAGACATGTGTTGTGGAAAGTCACATTAACAAAAGCGGTGCCCACAAATTGATAATATTTTACAATTTGTAATTGTTACCATGATGAAAAGGCGAGCTGAAAATCCAGGAAATAGCGGTTCTAAAAGGCTAACAACGAAACAAGCTGTTGAACTTGTGCTCAATGATTCGGAAGCTGATGAATTATATTTAGATGGTGATTGTTCTGAAGATGACATGGAAATGGAATCTGATGGTTATTTGAGTGACAAACGTGTGAATTGGATTTTGATCAAGCTAGATCTGCTCCTGGTCCCTCGGTGGATCAGGCTACGGTACAGGGGTGTGGAAGGAGGCGTATCCAACGTAATGTATTGAGTAAATTTGATACAGGTTGGTCTCCAGTAAATATATTCAGACCTACGTCTACAGTAGACACAACATTACGAATCACTACAATCCCCACATATGTCCGTTTTGTGAGTTTTTTGCTCAGGAACCCAGGGGAATGGGGTTTTACGGGCTGGGTGCTCAGGGTTCAAAGGGTGAAACGTGCATGTTTTGTAGGACAGTATGAAAGCCTGATCGTCCGTGTATTCTAGGTAAATATGAGAGACTGAACGTCCATTTTTTCTAGTGCAGTCTGAGAAACTAAACCTTCATTTTACTAGTGCAATCTTAGAGACTGAACGTCCATGTTTTATAGTGCAGTCTGACAAACTAAACCTCCATTTTACTAGTGCAATCTTAGAGACTGAACGTCCATGTTTTCTAGTGCAGTGTGAGAAACTAAACCTCAATTTTACTAGTGCAATCTTAGAGACTGAACGTCCATGTTTTCTAGTGCAGTCTGACAAACTAAACGTCCATTTTACTAGTGCAATCTTAGAGACTGAAGGTCCATGTTTTCTAGTGCAGTCTGACAAACTAAACCTCCATTTTACTAGTGCAATCTTAGAGACTGAACGTCCATGTTTTCTGGTGCAGTCTGACAAGCTAAACCTCCATTTTACTAGTGCAATGTTAGAGACTGAACGTCCATGTTTTCTAGTGCAGTCTGATAAACTAAACCTCCATTTTACTAGTGCAGTCTTAGAGACTTATATCCGTGGAATAAAAGAGTATAGCGCTAGTCTAGTAACGTATAGTGACGTATAAGATAGCGGCAATTAAAAAGACAGAAAAGGATACGAAAGGAAACAATGCATTAAAAACTATAAAAAGATAGATCGCAAAATCAACAACGGAAGAAATAAAGAAGAGCCACTATAATTCATGCAAAATGATGCTGGACATTTAGGTCATTGAGAGATAGAAACCCATGTGAAAAAAGAGACGATTCTCCAAGGAAAAGCGAGTTCGGTCATTCCTAACGCAAGAACGGAGTGCAGTAATATTTTAATATCAGAATTACCTGAATGGTCAGGTCTATTAGAATGAAGAGCCACCGGTGTAAATTTGCCATAACAAATGTCATTTAAGTGCTCACGAAACCTGTCTGCCAAACGTCTGCTAGTTTCACCAATATAGGTCATGCCACATCTCTTGCAGATGAAAGCATAAATCAGGTTTCTGGATTTGCACGTGAAAGACTCTCTAATGACAAATTTTCCTTTCAGAAAGTAACTGTCTGAGTTTGAAGTACAAACGGACAGCTCTTACATAACATGTAGGTTTGTGTGTGTGTAATCTTAGAGACTGATTGTCGTATGGTAGGTTAATTGGTTTATTGGGCCCAGTCTAGGTAAAGAGTAAAGGTTGACTGATACACGAAATGTATAGAAAAATCATTTCACAGGTGGTAGGTTGAGGGAAAGATATGTCTCTGGAGTGAGTAGGTTTCTCTCATCCAGCCTATCCGTACAACTGTGCTTTGTTACAAGACAGTCTTTGCCTCCCTATTTAAAAGAAGAATAGGTTACTCTACACACTCACACACACACAACAATATGTGACAACAAGACACAAACGTGAAAAAACTAAGGATAAATGGGTATGGATCTGACCAACACACAAAGTTAAGTTTTCTTGTTGTTTATTATCACTAAGCTGTTTACAACATCAAAATACCCAAAAGATAGCAAGAAATCATTTACATACAGAGGAAATAAAGAAGCATGGTGCGCCTTCGCCGTATAAAGTAAAACAAACCCAAAGAAATATTAACCCAAAGGTTGAAGGTTGGCACTAGGTTATAGAATAACAGTAGTGGTACAATATAAGACCAAGTAAAGTATACAAAATCAAACAACCAAATTAATAGATAGTTTTCCAGCAACAATAACATCATAACAACGCTCTCTCGCTCAGGTGGCCATCTCTCACACTCTTACCTATTTGTATTCTTCCCGTAGGTCTGTGGTATCCCTTGGTAAATTTATTCCACGAACATAATCCCTAATTCACTGTTGATAAGTGTATCACCCCAGCTGTTGAGGATACAAATTGGCCCCAGTTCATCCCAAAAAAAAACTAATGAGGTGAACGCCGAATAGGTTAATTCCACGATGAATCCTGGTGACGATATAAATCATAAAGGGTATATTCACTGTTCTAAAACTATCACCGTTCCTCCGATGGGTTGCACAGGGGAATATAAGTCTAGACACAGGACCTACAACTGAATATCTTCGTTGCGACAACTCTTGCAATGTTGGGGGCGGGCGGGGGAAAAACAGGCTTGTTTTCCGCTCGGGCTGGAACTTCTATCTGGATATGGGGTTTACTATAAATGTTGAATAGTCTGAGAATCCTTGGTGGTTACCGGTTTAGAGAGGGGAATATTTCTAGTGTTCTGGAACAAAATCCGGTTGCAACAAATGTTAAAAATGATAATGAGGATTTGTCTATCGTCCGACTCTTTGCCAGAGTGCCGGTCCTGCCCAGTGTATAGATTAGTACTCCACTTGGATTACAACTGTCAGGTGTTGGGGAAAATAATAATAATGTTCCAGGTATACGCCACAGTTGGCTGATAAAAACAATATCCTGGATTTTGGTAAGTCCAGTAGTATAATTTATAGTCATACAGTATCCTCGGCTAGTACATACTTATAGCACGAAATGGAAAAAGAAAAAGACCGCTGGTTCGTCCACTTGGGGATCAGGTCTGCTAAAAATACAAGAAAACATTTGTGGGAAAATGCTACCACTCTATGTAAATATATATATATATATATATATATATATATATATATATATATATATATATATATATATATATATATATATATATATATATATATATATATATATATATATATATATATATATATATGTCGTGAAACATTCTAAATCCACATATATAAATTAAAAGGTAAATGTAAAGCCTAACACATAAATTCAATTAAAGGGAAAGCAGAATGGTAAAGAACAGTGCTGTCACAATGACTGTACTCGAGTTCCCCCTTTTTCTGCTTCGTCTGCATATTCTCACGCTTTCACGTTTACTAGTAAAGCCTACAGCAGCATACACGCGTTTCAACAAAACAATAAAACGTGTACTGTATTTCTTAGAAAACCTTGAGATACGCAAGCTGCTTAATGACCTAGATTAATACTAGCATTAATTTCATTTTATACACTGCGTAATGAAAAAACAGATGAACTTAGGGTAGAGAGAGAGAGGGCTGAACGGAGGAACGTATGCAACACTAACACGCGTCTCGCGATATAAAATTAATGCCACCCCCAAGCGTAAGGCATGAAGCACTAACTTTTTTTCACATAGACAGTGATAAAAAACCCTACCAATACGAGGGTTAGGTTTAAAAACCTGTTTAATGCTTATTAGTAAACATGACATTATACTGTTTTATGTCTGAAAGCCTGACAGTACCGAGACACCACATCGTATCGAAGTGAACGGGAGGTAGGAGAAAATGCATATTTTGAACGCAGCCACTTAGCTCCATTAAATTTATATATTTGGGTTCCTTAGGACTTGCTGACAAAGAATATGTTAAGTGTTATGCAAATAGTCTAGGAATTAACAAATTATAGCCAAAAGAAAATAGTGAGGGTGTCTGACAGCACCAAATCATAATCGCACAGTGTCATGTTTTGAAACCACTATTTTACGGGATATAGGCCAACATGTTAAATCCGATTTGATTGGCGGGAAGTATATGTAAGACGAAACACGATTAGTCGGACTGCAAATACTAATTTTGGTTGTTAGGGGAAACGTAGGAAGGGTAAATTGTTTCAAAAGCTTGTGTAAACATGGTCCTATTGGCTAGACCCGCTGATATAGTCAATTAGGAGCGTCTGTTCAGTGCCACATTTTAAAAATAAACTTACTAAGAAACAGTGCGTTGAGATCCAGCTCATACTTTTCTAAATAAAAGCCTGGGACAGAGGCAGATCGGAATTTGTGCCATAATTCATCGCCAGTCAACGTATTTGTTTATTATTTCCATGAATTGTGGTAAGATTGACATATTTGATATCTTTTTGATGAAAATTGAATATGAATTGATAATTTATGTCTGTATATGTGTGTGGTTCAGTAGCAAACATGAGGCAAAGCCTAGATATTGCTCCAACCTGAACAAAACTTGTCGGAGAGAAGTATAAATGCACATGGGATCACCAAATAGTACACTGACACCTATCTTATTGACTAGAAGGAACTAATGCTGGAATTGCAGAGGCGTAGTAACCATTAAGGAGAAGAATACTGGTGTAAATTGTTTCAGATGAAGCTAGCAGTTGGCCTACCGCTCTGAACTCAGTGTTTGTTATGTATTGTGTTCAGGGTGGAAATAGATTATAAATTAGTTCTGAAGTAGGAGGTACAACCTTCTTGTTTCAGGGACCGTGGTCCTAACTTATTGAAGCAGCACCTGGTCTGAGTTTTGCTGAATCCAGAGGCTAATAGCATACCCCTTGGTCCAGATAGCGACCAGTGAGGTGTCTCAAGAACACGGTGAAGCAAGCGAGCAGAGGAGACTGTTTCCTGCCGCCCTCACAGAAGATAAGATTCTGTGGCCAGAGCAGCTCAATCTTATGTACCCCCCTCTAAAATTGACAGTATATTAAAGAAAGAGGGACAATAAATTGTTTCAAATGACAGGAACTGTGAACTTTTCCCAATACGATTTCCACCATAAGCAAACACTTGAAGTCATGATGACAAACAACAACCTAGCTTGAAAAAACCAGTATTACCTCATAGTACTACTTCACAACTTACACACATAGAATAATAATAATAAAATATGTCAATACAAAGATCATATCGATAAATTGTGTACATACCACTTGTAATTACATTTGATTGTGATTCCTGGTTCACTGTGTAGTTGAATCAGGATATCTATTATTGAAAGGAATTAACCTTCACTGCTGATCTCAGTCAGTACACTAAGTCCCCTATAAATATTTGTATCATCCCACTTTACCACATATATTGCGGTCTCGCTCCCGGGATATTGAAATTTCTCCTATTATATATATTGGGAATAATAAAAATTTAAAAGGTATCCTTGGGTGAAAGTAAATAAGGTTGAGCTCTCAGTGCCTGTGGTTGTCCTTGGATAATTATTGATAGATAAAATTGTTTGGTTAAATATTTTATACATTTATTTACCTGTTAGAAAATGGCGGACCTGGCCAAATTTCGATCTGCTGCTGTGCAGACTGCAAAAGAGTTAGGAATGGAGGGACAAGTTATGATTGGTTATGTCACTACTGAATGTGACCAATTTATTGAACGCGAAGAAAGAAGATTGGAAAAAGAGGCTGAAAGAAGGTTAGAGGCTGAAACAGAAATTAAGAGGTTGCAGATTGAGGCTGAGGCTAAGGCATTGGAGGCAGATAAAGAGATTAAAAGGCTCCAGTATGAAGAGAAGAAGCTGGAGGCAGAAAGAGAAGAAAAACGATTGGCTGCTGAAAGGGAAGACAAGCGATTGGCTGCAGAAAGGGAAGCAGAAAAGGAGGAGAAGAGATTACAAAGGGAACATGAGTTACGACTAAGGGAGTTTGAGTTTCAAGGCCATGCTCCTGAAAATGGTGCCAGTCCTTTTACCTCCGATGCTAATGCTAGTCAGGGAGCCTCAACCTCAGCTATGAACTTTCATTTAGATCATTTTGTTGAGAAAGAAGATGATATCGAGAGCTATCTAAATAGATATGAACTGTTAGCTACCACGTATGGGTTAGAGAGAGAAAGGTGGAGCTTAAAGTTATCTCAAGGACTTCGTGGTGCAGCTTATGAAGTTTTTGCCAAAATGAGCAGAAATGATCAAGAAAATTATGACGTGCAGGCTCTTTTGTTAAGATATGAAACGAATGGAAAATTTTATAGAAAAAAATTTAGGAATGCTAAACTACTGTCAGGTGAAACCTATCACCAGTTCTCTGCACGGTTAGAGACATACTTGGAGAAATGGACTTCTCTGGGGAAAACCCAAGATCTTAAGGAAATGATCCTTATAGAACAACTAAGAGAGTCCATGGCTCCAGACCTGAGAAAGTTTCTCATGGAACAAGGTGCAGAGAGACTGGGTGAGCTACTAAATGTCGCTGAAAGGTATCAAGCAGCTCAGGCAGAGGTATCAGGTAATAAAAAGAAACAGGTAGAAAATTTTAAGGCACCACAGAACTTTAATAAATTTGATCCTAGAGATCAGAACAAGGGTAAGCACCAGTTTGATAGGCCACGGTATGACAATAAAAATAAAACCCCACAATTCGATGAAAGGAAATCTGATGAAAGAAAATCTTTCAACCAAGGAAGGAGGTGGTGTAAAAATTGTAAGATGAACAATCATGACACTGACCATTGTAGAAGGAAACCTCCTCATTGTGCTGCTATGACATCTGGAAAGAAGGGAAAAAAGGTCAAACCTGCGGAACTACAGGAACCATACCACCCCCCAGTGTGTGAAGATGTAATCTGTAATGGTGTCACCATAAGGTGTTTATATGATACAGGTTTAGATTATGATTCTGTTGTGAGTTCTCACCTGGTGCAGGTAGATCAATACACCACAGAAACAGTGGAGATTCAAACTGCAACCAAGGATGTAGCTACCATGACACTTCCCGTCGCCCGGATAAAGGTGAAAACGCGATATGTGGAAGGAATCATAAAAGCAGCAGTGATAAATGAGCCAATCTACCCTCTGATTTTGGGGTGTAGATATGTCTTCTTGGGGAATCCCAAGAGACCTGTGATATTGGCAACAGTGCAGACCAGATCACAGTCTAAAAAGGAGGAGGATAATCCAATAAATACTCATCCAGATGAGATGAGGAAGGCACAGGCGGAGGACAAGACACTCAAGCCGTGTTTCAAGAAGTTGCCCAAATCTCATACACCTCCAGGCAAGGGAGAATTTTATATGAAGAGCAAGCTGATTTATAGGAAGGCTGGATCTGAATCCAATGGTCACGGACAGCTGGTCCTTCCCACTTCATATAGGACTAAAGTGTTGGAACTAGGGCATGCGATTCCCTTCAGTGGTCATATGGGGATCAGCGCAACAGGACAGCGTATAGCTTGTCACTATTTCTGGCCAGGGATAACTGAAGATATCAAACGATATGTAAAATCCTGTCCAGAGTGCCAACGAGTAGCACCTAAGCATTGGACTGCACCAGCAACTCTGGGGGAAATGCCCATAGTGGGAACACCCTTTGAGAGAGTTGCCGTGGATCTTGTGGGACCTCTCACTCGAACTAAGAGGAGGAACAGCTACATTCTGACTCTGGTGGACACTTGTTCTATGTGGGGAGAGGCGGTAGCCCTGTCATCGATTGACTCTAAACATGTGGCAGAGGCATTACTCACAATTTTCACAAGGTTAGGCTTTCCCAATCAAATCTTGACTGATAATGGCTCTCAGTTCAAGGGGAAACTAACAGAAGAAGTTTTCAGGATCTTCCAGGCCAAACACTTCCATTGTAGTGTGTACCATCCCCAAGGGAACGGCCAAGTGGAAAGATTTAATGGCACGTTGATGTCGATCCTGAGAAAGTTGGCACACGAAAAACCAGATACATGGGACCAGTACCTTCACGCCGCCCTCTTTGCTTATCGGAAGGTACCCCATAGTTCAACCGGTATGGCCCCGGCAACATTATTATTTGCAAGGCCAATAAAAGGTCCACTCGAAGCGCTGTTAAGAACGTGGACTGATGAAAAGGCAGAGGAAAATATTACATCCTCATACCAATATGTGAATGAGCTGACCACTCGTTTAAAAACTGGCTGGAAACTTGCCAATGAAAATTTGAGACAAGCCAGGAAGAAACATGCTGCCTATTACAACAGGAAAGCTAAAGACAGAGATTTGGCTGTGGGAGAGAAGGTACTGCTTCTTCTACCCGGTAGTCAGAATAAGTTACAAATTGGATGGCAAGGTCCATATACAGTTCTAGAGAAGGTGTCAAGAACCAATTATAAGATAGATAAGAAGGGGAAAGAAAAAATCTATCATGTGGATCTCCTGAAGAAATATTTGGAAAGAGAAAATCAGGAAGAGACACACTTGTTGACCTTGTCCATTGCAATGGAGATGAAAAAGGAACCACTTTCATCATTTGAATATCCATTACACCCCTGTGAGACAGCGGCACAGAAGAAAATCAGTACACATTTAACGAAAAATCAGAAAGAGAGAGTGCAACAGGTTCTAGATAATCATACAGAGGTGTTAACAGACCGACCGGGGCATACAAACTTATTGGAATATGATATGAAACTGATAGACCCCACACCTGTCTGTATGAAACCCTATTCGATTCCTTTTGCTAAGGAGAAAGCTTTGAAGGAAGAGATAGACTATTTGTTGAAGGAAGGAATTATTTCACACAGTGAATCTTCGTATAGTTCCAGTGTGGTGCTCTTAAGGAAACCCTCTGGAGAACATAGACTCTGTATAGATTACAGGAGACTGAATGCTATCACAGAATGACAGGTGGATCCGTTGCCGGATACAAATCAATTGTTTGCCAGGCTAAATAAAGCTAAATATTTCTCAAAAGTGGATCTGAGTAAAGGATACTATCAGATTCCAGTAAAGCCTGAGGTTAGACCATACCTATCTTTTAGTACATCAGAGGGACACTATGAGTTTAACAGATTGCCATTTGGATTGAAGAATGCGCCTAGTGTCTTCTCTAGAATGATGAGAAAATTGTTGGATCCTCTGAATAACCCATGCATCACAAATTTCATGGATGATATCCTTATAGCAACAGAAACATTTGAGGAACACATTGACTCTCTGAACATGCTGTTTAATCGACTTAGAGAAGCGAATTTAACAGCCCGACCAACCAAATGTTGCGTTGGATGTAAAGAATTAGAATTCTTGGGACACACAGTCCATCAGGGAAACATGACCCCTGACCCCAAGAATTTAGAGAAACTAAAGAAAGCCCCGAGTCCACAAACCAAGAAAGACGTGAGATCCTTTGTCTCATTATGTGGTTTCTACCAAAAGTATATCAAAAACTTTAATTCCATATATGCACCGTTAACTGATTTGACACGTAAAGGAAATCCAGATCGAATTACATGGACAGCACAATGTGAATTGGCTTACCAGGAATTGAAGGAAAAGCTCACAAGCAAACCTATTATGAAATTACCTGACTTAAGTTAAGAATTCATTGTAAGGACGGATGCCAGTAATATCGGGTTAGGTGCGACCCTGTTACAGAAATCAGATGCACTGGATGGGGAATTAAGCCCAGTGGCATATGCTAGCAGAAAGTTGAATAAAGCTGAAACCAATTACTCAACTAGCGAAAAAGAATGTCTTGCAGTAATATGGGCGATAAAGAAATTCAATATTTATCTGTATGGGAAGGCATTTAAGTTGCAAACGGATCACAAACCATTGTCGTTTCTAGCGCAGGCTAGGCATGAAAATTCTAGGTTACTCAGATGGTCCTTACTTATGCAGCCATTTGAGTTTAGCATAGAGTATATTTCTGGAAAAACAAATCTGGGAGCGGATTTTTTAAGCCGCCATCCGTGTGATGAGAATCACCGTAAGCCCCAGAAATAATAATAAATTTCTCTATGTGTATATAGAATTATAGACTGACATATAACGTCTGTTTTAAGAGGGGAGAATTTGTCGTGAAACATTCTAAATCCACATATATAAATTAAAAGGTAAATGTAAAGCCTAACACATAAATTCAATAAAAGGGAAAGAAGAATGGTAAAGAACAGTGCTGTCACAATGACTGTACTCGAGATCCCCCTTTTTCTGCTTCGTCTGCATATTCTCACGCTTTCACGTTTACTAGTAAAGCCTACAGCAGCATATACGCGTTTCAACAAAACAATAAAACGTGTACTGTATTTCTTAGAAAACCTTGAGATACGCAAGCTGCTTAATGACCTAGATTAATACTAGCATTAATTTCATTTTATACACTGCGTAATGAAAAGACAGATGAACTTAGGGTAGAGAGAGAGAGGGCTGAACGGAGGAACGTATGCAACACTAACACGCGTCTCGCGATATAAAATTAATGCCACCCCCCAAGCGTAAGGCATGAAGCACTAACTTTTTTTCAAATAGACAGTGATAAAAAACACTACCAATACGAGGGTTAGGTTTAAAAACCTGTTTAATGCTTATTAGTAAACATGACATTATACTGTTTTATGTCTGAAAGCCTGACAGTACCGAGACACCACATCGTATCGAAGTGAACGGGAGGTAGGAGAAAATGCATATTTTGAACGCAGCCACTTAGCTCCATTAAATTTATATATTTGGGTTCCTTAGGACTTGCTGACAAAGAATATGTTAAGTGTTACGCAAATAGTCTAGGAATTAACAAATTATAGCCAAAAGAAAATAGTGAGGGTGTCTGACAGCACCAAATCATAATCGCACAGTGTCATGTTTTGAAACCACCATTTTACGGGAAATAGGCCAATATGTTAAATCCGATTTGATTGGCGGGAAGTATATGTAAGACGAATCACGATTAGTCGGACTGCAAATACTAATTTTGGTTGTTAGGGGAAACGTAGGAAGGGTAAATTTTTTCAAAAGCTTGTGTAAACATGGTCCTATTGGCTAGACCCGCTGATATAGTCAATTAGGAGCGTCTGTTCAGTGCCACATTTTAAAAATAAACTTACTAAGAAACAGTGCGTTGAGATCCAGCTCATATTTTTCTAAATAAAAGCCTGGGACAGAGGCAGATCGGAATTTGTGCCATAATTCATCGCCAGTCAACGTATTTGTTTATTATTTCCATGAATTGTGGTAAGATTGACATATTTGATATCTTTTTGATGAAAATTGAATGTGAATTGATAATTTATGTCTGTATATGTGTGTGGTTCAGTAGCAAACATGGGGCAAAGCCTAGATATTGCTCCAACCTGAACAAAACTTGTCGGAGAGAAGTATAAATGCATGGGATCACCAATAGTACACTGACACCTATCTTATTGACTAGAAGGAACTAATGCTGGAATTGCAGAGGCGTCCACAGGTAGCGTCCGAGTATTGTCGGATTTAAGATGCCATCTTTTAAGGTAAGTTAGATGTGTAACGTTTAGCATTTGAATTAGGATCCTAGAACTTAAAGCACAAAGTGGGTTCTCCGGGACTACTATTTTCTAATCAGAGAATTCACGTCCGTTCTTAGGCTTGTCCTATATTTGGGTCCTGACATTCTGTGTTCCTGGCGCTGTCTATGATTTCTCCTTGAAGAAATTTGAAGTAAGTGAAGTAGGCTTGCAGGGCGCTAGATTATATGTTCGCTTACCCGCCCATATTGCTTCGTGGTCGAGACGTCCCATCAAGAGCAGCCTATATTTGCATCTCAAATGCCAAACCAATGATAAATAACGTACTGAGTTTGGTAGGGGTCTATCCCCTACTTCCTTCGTTTATCTAGAATGTTCTTCAAAACAACATAAACTAAAGTTCACTGCATGTCATCTACAAATTCCTAGATTGATCTCTCTATACCCTGTTGCAATTTGGAGGGTTAGTAGGTTATGTTTTATTGTATCGTTTTCTATCTATTTTATTGCAGTTGACATTCTTTTAAATGTATGTACTGGACTTTAGTTGGTTTTTTGAATTGGTGGTCTTGTAAACTTCTTGTTCTGGTATCGATTTGGGGGAGGGGGAAAAGGGAGGAATTATTTATTCGTTTGTTGTTTTTAGTGTTTTTGTTCTTCCTTTGTCATTCTCATTTGTTCTGGTTGTTATGATAGTTCTTGTTTTGGTAATATAAAATTTTGTTATTTTGTGTAGGTCAAGTAGGTCAAGTTTTAGTACAGTTTCTAATGATAGTGATGGAGAGTTTTGTGTTCTCAAGTATTCCATGGATCGTTTTCTGTGCTGTTTATATTTCTTGCATGTTAGCACATACAGTGCTTTGGTGTTCTTTACCAGACATGTTACACAGTAGGGTTCCTCCACCATGAGGGCTCCCAAGCTTAATGCGGAAAAGAGGACAAATCCGAGGAAAAGAGGACAAATGGTAACCCTACAGTGAACAACTTGACGTATAGACGATAATTTTAAACAGAGAACATACGCAGCTGAAAGAAATAGCACAAGTGTAAATTAGTTTACTTCTTTTCCCATCCATTCAATCTGAAAGCGGAAGCCGGGGTTCCAACTGGTTGTTTGCAGTAGTTCTCAGCATGTTTAGCATGATGACACACTTTACACAACGTCCGCGAATTCGCGATGCAACATTTTGTGTTATTATTAACAGTAGTGCCGTGCGAACAAATAACAAACAAGAAAAAAAATGACAGGACTGAATTATGATGTGACCTCTCTGTTGTGACCTCTTAAATTTATCAAAGACAAACAATACAAATTGCTTACTACCCCAAATGAAGAAATGGAAAGAGGGAAAGGATATTTATCAGAGCTCCTAGGTGGCGAGCGAGGTCAAGCCTTAGAAATGATAACCACTATCACAGAAGAGGAAACCAATGGTGATGAAGATGGCATCACGATGGAAGAACTGATAGCAGCACCAAAGAAAATCAAGGTGGGCAAAGCAGCAGGACATTATGGTGTAACACCAGAAATGGTTACGTACATGGGAAAAGCAGGCAACCCATTACTCATGAGTCCTACATGCGGCCTGATGCCACATAACCATACCATAGGATTGGTAGCTATCCATCATGACACTCATATTTTTAAAAGGGTCATAACTGACAATGTGGAAATCACAGAGACATATCCATTCTTAGTGTCCCTGGTAAAATGTACTCTAAAATCCTGGAGCAGGGACTCAGGTGCCTGGCTGAGCTACAAATGGATGAGGTCCAATGTGATTTCCGAGCAAACAGAAGTACTCAGGACATTATCTTCACATTCAGGAAGCTAAGTGAAAAGGCCCTTGAGTGCAAAGGTGAAGTGCATCATTATTTCTTGGCTCTGAAGAAGGCATTTGATAAGGTCCTCTGGAGCAAACTTTAGGACTGCTTGGCAAGCAAGGAAGAACATTCCGGCACCTCTAATCCATGCTAAACAGAGCTTCTACAAGAGTTGCAGAAATTATGTGAGGACGCAAACCTTACGTCAGAAGAGTTCAGCACCACCACTGGTGGTGATTTTCTCTTCACAATCCCCACAAACGATGTCATTAAAGGGTGTAAGGAGAGGACAGGAAAGTATTCAGTGGGATACCCTGATTGCTATATCTGAGGCACATATTCGAATCAACCTGCAAGTCTGGAAGAAAGAGCTGGAGAAGATAGAGATGGTCATCAGCAGCTCCAAAACAAAAACCATGGTGATTTCACGAGAAGAAAAAAGGCATCAGATTATGTTAGGGAAACAGGTCCTGGAGAAGGTCAACCACTTTAAACACCAAGGAGCTGTCATAGACTGGAAGGGAAGCGTGAAAGAAGAGTTTGTCAACCACAGAGTAGCAGCTGGGAGACTTTTTCAGGCTATATATCAAGGATTACTCAGCAAAAGAGAAATTGGCAAGAAGACGAAGATGGCTGTATATCGCGCCAACTGCGTACCAGTGTCTTGACAAATGGGGCAATGACTACAACCCCCAATCGCCAGCTCCAAATCTCAGAAAAGAGGTATTTGAGGAAAGTGGGTGAAGTAACAAAAAGAGACTGGTCCGCAACCAGACGGCGTGGCCTAAAAACCCAAACGCTGCAGACCCTAGTTGAACAGTCCCAACTAAGATGGTTTAGCCATGTCTGCAAAGTGGGAGAAGATCGGCTGCCACGGCAGGTATGGGAGTCTAAGAGCCAGGAATCTGGACCTCCAGGACGACCCAGAGTCCGCTGGGAGGACAACATTAGACAATCTCTGGAGGACCGAGGACTAGAATGGAACCAGGCCAGAATGAAGACAGCCAGGATGTAGGGCGTTCTCTCTGGCAAAAATCTACATCCCAGGGTAGAAGAGGAACGACATAGTAAGTAAGTAAGTCTTAATATTCTGATACAAATGTGACGTACGTCTAGTTCGACAAGTGAATTTTCCCTGATTTGATGGATGATTAAAGGGACTTTAGCTTTTCATAACATTAGAACCCCTGAACATTTGTTGTAACTTTTTGGTTTCGCCAGAGCGAACCGATTCCACCGGGACTCATTTAGTATGCGGCATGAGATCTAAAGACATTGAGACGATCCCCGAGCAGAGAAGCTAGTTTCTCGCAGGTATTTATCATCTCCGCGCGAACACTAAACCGCTCGCAAGATGGACCAGAGCGGTCAGAAGAAAGAAGATGGACCAGAGGGGTCAGAAGAAAGACACTGGGGGGGGGGGGGGGGGGGGGGGTTGGGGGGGGGGGGGGGGGATCTCAGGAAGGACGGGCGGCATGCTATCAAAGACAGTAGTGTCCCTGAAACGATTTCGCATCTCGGTGTTAAACACGGAACCGATCGCAGTGGGAGCGAACGGGGAAAGCCGACGCAAGCAGCGAGCGAAGATACGAGAGGCCAGGGGCGGCTTCTCTCTTTGGTCTGGCGGTCAGATCCCCAAAAGTCTTCTGAGATCTAAAAAGCTGTCAAGTTTCTCATGTCCCACTCATCTTTCATTTCATTCTAGATATATACAGACCTCGTAGAAATACACTTTATCACTCGCTGGCCAGAACTTAACAGAAGCACTAGCTATATTTGAAATCTTGCTAGATTATCCCATGGATTTTATACATATTTGCAGTGAATTCTATTCTGTGCAAAGCGAGTGATCGTAACCTGTGCGATCCCAGCATTAAGAAAGCAATAAAGAAATCAATCTAAGCAAAGCAAAGCATAAACAGTGTGTAGAGTTCCCCTGACGCAGAACTTGTTGAGACTGTGTAAATTTTTAATCTTTGAGGTGATTCTATGTTTGGAATTACGCTATCTAATTTATAGCAAAGAAAGCACACCCAAAGACAAATTTAACGCACCATCAAGCAAATTAAGTCGTAACGGGAAGAAGAACACTGGCCCGAGCTTTTGTTAGTTTACTGACACAGAGAGAGAATTCATATTTTCCTGAACAGTGATGTGACTAGTTTTCTCACTGGACTTAAACCATACCTCACGGATAAAGTGTACCAGCACGCGTACGCATTTTATTATCAGCGGCATAGTCAAATAGACCACACCATCCTCACCCCGATATCAGAGACCGTGCCCTCCCATAGAAACTGTTATTAAGAAAAGAGACACAATTACAGATTCATTTTCCAGTGATTACGGGATCCTTTTATGTGCTGACCGCCTACCCGCTAATCTGGGGCTAGAACTTGAACAAACACTCATACATTTAGTTTGAGGTGTAACTGCTGTTGTGTTATTCTATGGAGTGCAAGATTTTTTCACAATCGGTAAGTGAGAGCAAGATGAGTGAAGGCCTTTACTAGCGCGTGTATGAATGACAGGAAATTAAATCTTTTGTGTAACCATTTTGTTAACTTGCTTACCTGGTAATATATATCTTTTTCTGTATACCCTACATTGTTCCTTTAAGTGGGATAGTTGATAATTTGTTAACTCTGTTTGAAACCCCCTCCTTTTCATTTGCTTAGTAAAGGGAAGAACAATTGGGAAGAACAGGATTTCTTTCTACCACCTATACCTAATTTTGTAACACCTCTTTTCAGAGTAATTAAAATTTACTGTTAGGTTAACTTACCTACGTTCCTGATAACTATCTATCTTTGGACTGGGTTTATCTTTGTCTAATAAGCGGGACGGGCTTAGTCGATACCAATCTTCTTCCCCCCCCCCCCCCCCTACCTTGTTATTTGCATTTTTCTGTAAATTTTGATAATTATTGTTGTAAACAATTGATTATTTTACTGATTGTCTTTTTTAACTTTAATAAACAACATAAACGTAATCGTTACGGTGTTGGACTACCCAAAGCCCATAAAAATTCCCCTATTTGTTTAAGATAGTTGTATCCACGTCGTCTGTGTGTTTGAAGCACCAAATCGGTATGAGCGCAGATGTGTGTCTGGAAAACTGGCAAATAATTGTTTGACCAGGAGAGTGGAAGAGAAGATTGAGAGAAACGATTTGTCGTAAATAAGTCTGTCTTTACTTTCCTCCAGCACTCTGTGGAGCATCATATTTAATCTCTACATTTCTATCACTGAGCTTTTTTTCACCATCATTTTACACTCTAAACCGGACTACTATTTCTAAGACTCTTTCCTTCAAAATAAATTTACGACAACAAACATGTAATATAACTTCTCAGAAGTGTCATGGTGGGGTAAAGATTTTAGAATTATTTGTCGAATCAGACAATTTTAGTGAAATCGACAATGAAGTGAACTGACAGAATTATAGACAAGAGCCAAAATGTATCCGAACGAACGAACGAACGAACGAACGAACTTTATTTTCAAAGGGTTAAGAATTGGGCACGCAGGCCCGTCTGACATTCTGCCCTTCCTCTCTCTCTCATCATGTATACTATATCCTTTCATCCTCACATTTACTTTAAGCATAATTAAGGCATTTATCATTATAAAAGTAATATTACATTTGCAATAATCATCATAATTAAAAAACGTTTTTAACATTAAAAAAGAATAATAATAATAATAATGAATGTAAAAAATAAAATAAATAAAAATAAAAATAAACATTAATGCATAGATTAGATAGATAGATAGATAGATAGATAGATAGATAGATAGATAGATAGATAGATTAGATTAGGATAGATAGATAGATTAGGATAGATAGATAGATAGATAGATAGATAGATAGATAGATAGATAGATAGATAGATAGATAGATAGATAGATAGAACGAACGAACGAACTTTATTTTCAAAGTGTTGAGAATTGGGCACGCAGGCCCGTCTGACATTCTGCCCTTCCTTTCTCCCGTCTTTTATACTGATTTCATTTATTCTCACATACAATTTACCCATCAATTCAAGGAATTCAACGTTGTACAGGTAAAATAATAGCATACTCACATTCACAGTATCTAATTATAAACATGAAATAAAATATGTTGAAAAGTACAAACTAAGTATTACCATGAAACAAAATATGTTGAAAAGCACTAACATCATCATTAAACCTACACTCGATATTATACCATTTGTTCGGAAAAATAATCATATTAGGGGGGCAGATAATCAGAACTCATAAAGTATTCGAAAAGTTTACGATTGTATGAATAGGGACTGAGGTTGTTATGTTTTAGATAATGTGGAAGATAGTTCCAAAGATGAGCAGCAGAGTAAGCTAAGCTTTTCTTGAATAAGTCAAGCCTAGGCTTGGGCACTTGTATTTTGTTAAGGCGTTGACTGCGTCTTTCACTGTATTTGAACATTGGCCACAGATATGTTGGAGCATTCTGTGACAGGATTTTGTGAACAAATTTAGCTTTGTTGAACAGAAAGCGCTTTCTTAGAGGCAGTATTTTTAGATATTTATATAGATCTACACACTGTGTTTGGCAGTTGTCAGAAACTAGACGCACTGCACGCTTTTGTAGTGAATGGAGTCTTTTTGTGTTGGACATAGAACAACCATCCCAGATTGTGGAGCAATAGTCAAGGTTTGTTTGTATGTGAGATACATAGAACAATTTTCGTGCATCTTCATCTAGGAAATGTTTGATTTTAGCTAACTGGTAAACTTTCTGTGCCGTTTGCTTAGTCAGTGCATGAACATGTGAGTTCCAATTAAGATGCTGGTCAACGACTATTCCTAGAGTTTTATGTTCATTAACGTTTTCAATTGGTGAGGTACCAATATAGATCTGAAGTGTTGTTTTCTCAGAATTTTGTAATTTTTGTCTAGTTGAATATTAACATGCACTTTGTTTTAATTATATTATTTAGCATGCGATTTCCGATGCTCCACTTAATCAGAGGATTGTCTGTATCTTTTTGTAACGATAGTTCGAGTGTGTTGCAACTCGTATCACTCGTGTAGATAGTACAGTCATCAGCAAATAGGTCACAGGATGCGTGTTCGACGTGTAATGGAAGGTCATTAATGTATATGGCAAAAAGTAGAGGCCCAAGAATAGAGCCCTGAGGAACGCCGGTATTTATTATGGTTGGGTATGAGCAAGAGTTATTGTAAGAAACTACATGTTTTCTGTCTGACAGGAATGATTTAATTATCGTCACTAGTTGAAGGTTTACTTTTGATGTTTCTATTTTTCTAATTAAAATAGCGTGATCTATCATATCAAATGCTTTTTTAAAGTGTACAAACACTGCTCCACATATGTTATCGTTATTAATATTTAAGTGCCAGTTGTCAATCATCTTAGTTAGAGCTGTGTGACATGAATGTTTAGGTCTAAACCCCGACTGACTATCAATTAGCAAGCCGTTGTTAACTAGGTGTTGTAGTGTTATTTTATGTATGTGTTTTTCTAGTGGTTTGGATAGCGATGATATTAAGGAGATTGGCCTATAGTTACCAAGGTTATTATTGTCGGAAGAGCCAGGTTTTAAGAGAGGATATACCTTAGCGACTTTAAAGTGCCACGGAAAGTAGCTCCGTGCGATACATTGATTGTATATGTATGTAAGCGAATCACTAATAGCTGGAGCAGCATAACGCAGTATTCGATTACTGGCTCCGTCAAGTCCTGATGAGTTATTATCTTTAAGTCCTAGAAGATAGTTATACACTTCATTAACTGTCATAAACGGAATGTTGGAAGGGATTGTGTTGGTACATTTGTTCTCACAAAATGCTGACAGCCTGCCTAAGTCACAAGGTGAATTTGGTATTGTAGATTTAAGACTGTTTATTTGTGCCTGAAGGTAATTGCTGAAGTCTGGGCAGGTAAATGATGTGTTAGGGGTTGACGAGACTGACAGATTGCGCTTGTTCGCTAAGGTATTGATTGCTTTCCATATATCTTTACTGTTTGTTTTGTTCTGAACCAAATTTTTAAAAGTAATTCTTTTTTTCTCTACGAATTAAATATTGCACGTTGTTCCTCTGTTCTCTGTATATGTTAAAGTCCTTGTTTTTGTGAGCTTGATCTCTCTGCCTCATGGCGTCTAGCACTACTTGTGTGATCCAAGGAGATTTGACCTGTCGTTTCACATGAACTTCTTTAGCTGGTGCGTGGTTATCAAACACACAAAGGAAAATACGTGTCTAATGGGCAATGGCGTCATCGGGATCAGAAAGCTGGAAAACACTGGCAAGAGGTGCAGTTCGCAAATCATGTAAAAATAGTTCACGGTTGAAATGGTTTACAACTTCTAAATTTAATACTGATATGTTTATTTCTTGGAGCTTTATATTTATTCTTTGACCACGTGCAACATATAGGGTAGTGGTCACTCATCGCGACAGTAGGAACAGAGCATTCTATAATATTGTCTGCACAGGTGACGTAGATGGGGTCAATTGGTGTGGATGATGTGTTTGTTACCCTGGTAGGCTGGTTGACTATTTGTTTTAGGTTGTAAGATAGGATGATGTTTTCCCATGTTTGGTTTATGTTGCGCATGTCGATGTTGAAATCGCCTAGAAGAATAATTTCTTTGGCAGTGGTAAATACTTTATCCATCATAGTGGTGAAATCTTCATACCAGATGGCTCCTGCACTGGGATTTCTATAAAGATACCCGACTAGAAATTGTCCCTGAGTCGGTAGTTTTATTTCTAACCATATGCACTCGGTCTCTGCTGTCTCTAAATCGCTTCTGGCGGCGATAACTAATAGAAGTGGAAATATATACTACAATACCTGTTTTTTCTAGCTTTCTACTTGAGTCTCGCCGAACTGTTTTAAAACTATTTAGGGCAATTTCACCATCTGATATTTTGTCGTTTAAGCGACTGTCGGAAAGTCCAACAACATGAAAATTTTTATTTAGAATTTGTGTAAGCTCAGGAAGTTTGCCTAATCAATTGTAAATATACAGGTGGCCCAGCCGTAGACCATCCTTAATTAGCCATTGTGTCCTGATAGGTATGTATTTTATTTTGGGGAGTGGTTTAAATAGGAATATAACTAAAGCATTTTTAAATACGAACCCACGGAAATTTCAACTAATTACCGTGACCAAGTTAGTGAAAATGCAAATGTTAGTACTTAACGTACGAACACTTGGTACAAGTATTGCTAAAAAATCACAATTAACTGAAATTGTCAGTAGTATATTAAAATAGTCACACAACAGTAGGCACGCACGTTTTCACACCACAACACTAAAATTCTAACAAAGTAATTAAGCAATACTGAGAGGATACGAATTAAAAAAAAAGTAAAATGAAAAAATCTTGCAAATTATGAAAAGAACTGTCGAAGGCCTGTAGCCAATGAAATTAAAGTGTTTTGAGAAAGTAACAAAGTACTTATTACTTTATGCGTCACAGTAATCAATTAATTTTTTCAGGGGAGAGACGGCTTTGGTCGCAGGGATTAAGTCAATGAAAAAAAAAAATGAGTGGATTAATCATCGATAATGGATGTCTCTGTCAGGTACATAGTAAGGCCCGCGTTGCACAGACATCATTAGTGCTTGGCTGAGTGATGCTGGACTGAATTGCATCAGGTAGCCAAGTTCTGGGTTCCACTGAGCACGATCAGAAAGGCTACGGGAGGAAGCTTGACGACTGTAGATTTCGTCTGCAGTGGTTACAACACTTGTAGGAGATTTTTTGGGTCTGTGACATTGTGGCACTGCTTCTTGAACTGTCATATAATGTGTTTGTGAGGGGCTGTCTTATAGGTAGTGGAGGAAACATAACATCGTAACGTTCGCCTTCCTGGATGCAGGGGGCGCTCTGCTTGTTGTTAGGTACTTTTGTTAGTTACAGGAGCGCTTCTTTGAGGGGCGGGTAAGGTGTGTTGTGGCCTTTTTCATGAAGGCTGATCTCATGGTAGATCGGTTTGCGTTCTCTGTGTCTGGTGGGTTGTCGTGTTGCGTTCGCTGCGGGTACTTGATGTTTTTTGCTAGAATGCTGCTACCTAGTTTTGATGTATGTATTTGATCTATGTAAAGGCGTTTCTTTGGTGCTCCAGAGTTGCTTGTGAAGAAAGGAGTGTTGCTGATATAGCCTATGTTGTTGTGTTCACAATAGCTCTGGATTGCCTTGTTGATGGTGGCGGCTACGGGCCGTTGGAAGCCATAGCAAAGTGGAATAATGGGATGACATAAAAATGGAGGGTGTTAGGAAATTTTTTGTTTTTTATTGTTGTGGCCAGTTGGAAATCGCCGAAGGGTTAACGCTGTGTCCATTCATTATGTCGTTGATCCCTACATGTACTGTTGTTCTTGTAATATTATGATGTATGTCGAACCTATGAATCTATCAATTAATCTTTCAGTTCCAGCTCCAGGTATCGCTAAAACTGAGACAGTTTCCTCTTTTGAAGTAGACATCCGATCATTGTAAATGCCTTTTAGGTGAGAGTCGCCAATTATAACATGTGTTTTTTTACTACATGGTTGTTGATTCGGCTTTCGTTTTGATTCTTGTTGCCGCCATGATTTTCCTCGTGTGAATCGTCCTGAATAGTCTGGGTGTTTTCATCGGATGGTTGTGGTGTCAGTATCTGATCTGGTAGCGGCGTTAGTGCCTGTTTCATTTGTGTACTGAACTCTGGTTAAGGGCGGTAAAAACCTGTTGCTTACTTTTACACTAATAGGGTAAGCTTCGTGCGCACGTGTATCCTCAACTTTTTTTGATTGTTACGTTGGTGCTGCTCCTTGCGGCGTTTGTTTTGTAGTGTCTTTGGGTGCGGGATGGATCTCCATGAAGCTTCAGGTACTATAAAGAGTATGTATCCCGTAATGCTTTTGAAATTATTATGAAATCGTAAAAATCGCTTCGTGTAGTTGCTCGTCGACGTGTTTTTCATTTTGGAATTTAAATCTTCTCTCAGATGCAGTATTTCCTGTTTTAGTAGTTCGTTTTTTCTGTTCTGAGTGATTGTATAGACATTAGTCGTCCATATCTCGGCAATTATGTGTTCGAAAGGGTTTTTCCTGCATTTTTATAGCAATCAGGCTTCCTGCAGGCACTGCTCAGATTATCATTTGAGTGACTTCTTGGGTGATTTGTCTGACGAGATAAAGGTTTCCATCTGTTGTGTGGCTTAGTGTGTCATTTAGGGCCCATTGGATATTCCTATGGCCAGTAAAGGGTTGAAGAAAATGGGTGGTATTTGCGTACTCGAGTTCGCTCATTGGAAGGTCGCGTGCTGCGGGAGACATACAAAGTGGATGTATATTGGGGAAAGTGTATGGCGTAGAGGTTAATGTTTATCGATTTCGCTATCAGCAATGAGAACTACGCTGTCAGCTGATGGATGTGATGTCCTATTGCGAGCTGGGTAAACATAGTTGGCGTGTCCAAATGAGTGTGGTACAAATTATGTTTTAGTGCATGACTCATTTAAACTGACAAATCCGTTGCCCAGCCTTGATTCAATAACAGTAGGAGTTTGCTTGGACCATTATCTTGTTGTTTGGAGGATATTAGTGCACAGAGTAGTCAATGGGGGGTGAGTAAATCGCTACAATGGCAACCGTTGGTTACTCGCCGTCTCGACAGGTCAGTCTGGGTATGTTTGTTACTCGTGTGCGAATTGCCTCTATGGAGAGGTAATTGTGGAAGAGGTACAGTAGCACTTTACCGTCGTTGCACTTTAAAGGTAATCCGACCTTGTTACAGCCAACCTGTGTACGCGAACAGCTCGGCTGGTCTAGCTGTAATCGTTCATAGAGTCGGGCGCTATCTTCTGCCCTAGCGGTTGTCATTTACCGGCGAGCCTTGTCCGTTCGCTTGTGGGACTTTTTACATGCCTCTGGAGGATGGGGCCAGCGATATACGTTGCCCCTTTCAAGAGTCGGTGATCACAACAATAAAAATATAAATATTATAAATAAAGATTAATGACGTAAACGACTCTGCCGACAGTCGCCTTCTTTACAGCGTCATATAGGTCCACGGGTCAGGTTTATAAGCTGGTCGAAGCATTGTACTGCCAATAGTGAATTCACCGTATATATCCGGATACGACGATGGCCGTTGTGCCCGCTCGCCATATTCACATACATTCTTAGGGCGGTCTCCCGTGTTGTTTGAGAGTTCTGGCTATTGGCCCTGGCCAGAAAGGTCTCCAACAATGGTGGAAGGTTGAAGTTGTTTCCATTGATCGAAAAAGGGGCTTGACTCGATGAACGCTCATACGTCATTCTATACAGAAAAAACAACATTTATGTATACGGGATTTTATCACATTTACAATTGTAAACTATTTGCACTGTTTAGTCACAACTATACCGCCAACTCATGATAGAGTATCCTTACCCATATTTAAAAGGGAACAACGTCAATAAAAGAGCCGAATTGTAAAGGCAAATAAAAACACGTCCGCACGCTCGAGGGAAGGGGGAGGGGGGGGAGGGAAGGCCGAGGTCTCCGTGTTCTATGGGGGGGGGTAATTTGGACAGGCTGGTGGCGTAGATGAGGGGAGTTTTTCGAATTACTGATATGGGTTGCATGGGGTCGCGGGGGTGGGGGGGGGGGGGATGGGGGGGGTTTTAAGGGGGTGGTGTGTGTGTAGCGGTTGCTTCCAAGTCCGGGGTATGGGGGGGTTTGATCTCAGCCCGTGGGGGGGGGGGGGTAGCTCGCTGGCCGGATCCTCTCGAGATTCGATGGCCTGTGGGGGGCAATGTCGGCTGACGGGTGGGTCTGCTACGAGTCCTTGCTGGCACAGTTAGGGGGGGGGTGTCATCAGGGGGGGGTGGAGGTTTGCTACTGTTTTGGGTCATTCGCCCATGTCCGGCGTTTTTTTGAACAGTGGGGGGTTGATCGTTGGCTGGGGTTGTATGCGACAAATAACTGTGCCGATCACTAAGGCGGTTCGATACACCCGAGGGAGATGCATAGCTTATGCCTTAGTAGGGTGTGAGGGGGGTGGGAGGAGGACCGGTTTTGGGTTAATAAAATATAATTAGGTGTTATATCCGTGTTGGGGGGGGGCGTTCCATCTGCCGCTGTGGTGGGGAGGGGGTGCCCAGCGAGGAAGGTCAGGGTGCGTTGCTTGCTGCGCACTCGGTGTCGCGGCGATGGCGACAAGCGAGGGGGGGAGGTGACTTTGGGGGGGGCTACTCAACAGTCGGGGGATTCTTAGAGGGGGGGGGGGGGGGGCGGGGGGGCGGGGGGGGGGGGGGGGGAATTTGGCCGGGGGCTCACGGTGAAGGACTGGGTGTGCCGGTCTCGGCTTGGGGGGGGTTTGGGGGGGGGGGTGGGCTTTGTTTGTGGCAGTTGGGGCCCTGGGCGGGGTATGCATGTTGGGTGGTCTTGGTCATGGGATCCTGCTTTCGTCCTAGGGGGGGGGGGGGGGGCGGTGGGGGTATGAGGGTACCCTATGATTTGTTGATTCTAGTGAGTAGATATGGTCTTTCCAAAATCTTTTAGCAGTGCGGGTGGAGTTGAAGGGTGATTTGTATGCATATGGGTAAATCTAGGGTATAAGAAAGGTGCAGGTGGGGGAAAAGGTTTCGTCTCGCTTGATAGACTCTTCCAATGTGGGGGGGGGGGGGGGGGGGGGGGGGGGGGGTGATATAGGGGGGGGGGGGGGGTGTGGGATAACAGGATGGGGTATCAAGAGGGGGGGGTCAGGGGTGAGGCTGTTCGGGTAGGTTCTTGGGAGTTAATACGCAAGGCGGGTGGGGGGGGGTCCAGATAGGGGGGGGTGGTACGGGGGTCGTTGCACCCGGGTATGGGGCTGGGGGTGAAGAGGGGGGGTTTAGGGGGGGGTACTGGCATCTGAAACAACTGTTGTCACAACAATATCCATCAGGACAATGTAAATTTATAAGTGGCTGTTGTATGGTGAACCCTAAAGGCTTCCAGGGGGGTAGGGGATAAGGGTGCGGGGGAGGGGGAGGGGGGGGGCCGTCTGGCCTGACTGCGGCTAGGGTCTTCCACAGGAGCAAGAAAATGATTTTTTCTACGTCAATTTCTTGATAGGAGGGTGTTTTAGTGTGAACGTGGGTGGGGGGGGGAGGGGGTGTATATCCTCGCAAGATCTTTGGGTCCCTCCTATCGGCGGTCAAACTTGGACTAGAGAGGGGTCGCTTTAGTGAAGGGCAGTGGATGTGAATTGGGGGTGGTTGGTGTACCTGTGGGGGGGGGATTTTTTTGTGGGGTGGGTTAGAGGCCAAAAGCAAGGAAGGGTGGGTTCAGGTCGGCCACAGGGGCGTTTATTCTCGAGATCAGACTTTGGATGGGGTCCTGGGGGGGGTGTGTATTTTTAGGGTTTAGCGGGTAAGAGCTGTTCCAGAGTTGGCCACAAACTGTAGGGGGTATAACAATATTGCTGTGGATTTACGAAAGGGGGGGTTGGGGGAGACCGGGTGCAGCGTTGGAAAGGTGAGTTATTAGGGGGTCAGTCAGGTCTGTGGTAATAACACTTTTACACTCTCAGCTGAGTGGTGGGGTGCTAGGAGTGAGGTGATGGGGGTGGGTGGCGCATCGGGATCGATTTCCGCAGGACAGTCTCGGACCGCGAAGAAAGGGGCTAGTGGGGGGAGTGCAGCATGGGGCAGACTTGGTCGTGATTTTTTCGGATGAGAGCTCAGAATGGCAGTTCTAGTGACAGCAAAATGGTTTTTTTTTTATATCATTTTTTTTATAAGCAGTATTACATTTTAGCAATTTTTAGTAGATTTTACTATGTTGATATTTAAGAGATAATGGAAATGAGTAAACTCTGTAAGCTAATCTGGTGTTTTTCGGCCATGCATTTCTCTGCCCAAACAACATAAGGTAACTTGGTTTAAGCGCATGACACACAATTGTCAATAATTTGTTGCCAGTGGAATGTGTAAAAATAGATGATCTTGAGAAAACCTGGAAGAGGATGGTTAAAGACGATCTCCTGCCACCACCCAACTCACTTATATGTCTAAGCAACACAGGCTCTCGCTCCTTTTATTTGTTTGTGATTTTTAGTAAATTTTTAATTATTAAAATTTAATAGGATTTTTGAAATATTTTGATGGTTGTAGGTCGTGTATCAAGTGCAGTAACAAAAAAGTAAAATGGATTACATGGTCGCTGTTGCTTTTATATTGAAGAAGAAGCTGTAATATTCTCACTAAATAATGATCTAAGATCAATGTTTACTTTTAGTCTAGCATGTGAGGGGAATTAGGTAATGTATAAATGGTTTGTAATGGAGATTTTAGTATTTATTGTAGGAGGTGGGTATGTTGGTGATTGTATTTTTATTTAATTGAGGTGGTTGTGTTGATAGATTAAGAATGTTAGGTAATTTAGTGGAGGGTTGTAATGGATGGAGGTAGGATATATATTGGTTATATGGTGAAGATATATATATATGTGGATATAGGTGATATGGGTATATTATATATATGGGTATATATATATATGGATATATGGCAATAGTGTTGTTTGGTATGAACAGGTATGGGGTGTATATATAGTGGGGTAGAGAGGGAAATTAGAGTTTGAGGTAAGATGTGGAATTTGATGAATAGTGGAGTAGAGGGAGTATATTGGGGGATGTAGGTAATAATTATAGGTAATTTATTGGGATTAGTGGTAGTCAGTAAGAAAGGGAGGGAAGAAGTGAAGAGTTTAGTATGTGGAGGGCAGGGTAGTTATTTCCACCAAGAGGTGTTGAATGGGGTTGTGGTCTACCGGTGGGGGGAACTCGCTTCTGGGGTTAGGATCGCTGTTGTAATTTCAATCTTCAGGGCGACGTGGAGGGTGTGGAGCCACGTTTAGATCTGTCTTGTAGAAATCGGCGTGGAGGTATCCTCGAACGAGTTGCAGTTGGCGGCTGGGTAGACTACTGCAGAGCGTTATGTCCGGTAGGGCTTAGGGAAAGGGTTGCGATTTCTGTACGTTTGATAACGCGGTGGAGTTCGCTGCTGACGGAAACCGTGTGTGTGAGGAGAGGACCAGTCCTTGACGGTGACCTGCGGTAACAGTGGGGTACACCTGAAAACGATCCTTTACATTCAACCTGGTCATCTTCTTCAAATTAAAATTTAGACAAGGTATTCGAACTAGTTGTCCCCACTAGGGAGTTATAGATGGATAGGTAAAGCCTCGTGCTGTCTTTATCCGGGTGTGAGTCCGCCGTGTAATTGCCAGCCTTGGCATGGTGCTGCCCTGGCGATGGCGAATAGATGCGTAGGATCATGCTTGTACTAATCAGCAAGGCGCGTTCAGATTTACATTCGTCTCAAAGGCTGTCTCCAACTCTTCATTTAGTGTGTCAACCGTGGTGTTTTCCCAGTATGAGTATATGTTCGATTAAAAAATAGTGCGTTACTTGACATTACATTTAATATTTGCATTAATACATTTAACATTAAAGTGTAAGGCGCTCATGGGGTCGATACTCAGAAGGAAAAGTAATTGCTTCCCAATATTAATACACAACTATGGCAATGGTTGAATGCTATTATAAATTCAGTGGGACATCACAGGTAAGATTTCGTTTACTGGCCTGGTGGGTGAACTGCTATAAACCAGTGTCTAACTACACAATAGGCACTTCATAATTCCCACAATCCTCATTAGGGTCTCTCCCATATTTAAGAAGAGCGACCTTCTCCTAAAAGTCAGTCGTTTGAGTGAAGCCAGCACTATCAGTTGATGTGAATAAATACGCCTTCTGAAGTTCCCCCTCTCGGGAAGGGCGCATAGGCCTATACCATTTAACCCTTTGTACGCACTGACAAACGAGGGACTGCGCCGTTTACGTAGGCGGTAAACACGTGACGTAGCAGGTATTACATTTACTTAGGAGAAGTTTCGGTTAAATATAATTAATAAACATACATTATGATATTCTAGATGTCAACATATCCCGCGCGCCTAATAATGTTGCCGACACAGGCATGACTTTGGCCCACTGGCGTATGTTTTCTCACTGGATCATCTCGGGTGGGTTACATTCTCGAAATCGACTGAGTATTACTTTCTAGATGTATAGTGTATAAATATAACGCGACACCATCCACATGCGCTGACGCGGCTAGGAGAGGGATGAGGGTCTGTGTAATTCAAGTTGTACGGCGGAATGTAGAATTAATTTTGATAGGAAGATAGAAAGGGAGCTGAAGAGAAGAGGTTACAAATTGAGGCTGATAGAGGAATTAAGAGCTCAATGATGAGGCTGACAAAGTAGCGCTAAAGCATGGAGCAGAAAAAAACGACAGCAAAGGAGGCAGATAGATAAAAGGGCCGAAGGGAAGCAGAAAATAAAAAGATTGACTGCCGAAAGGGAGCAGAAGATAGAAGGTTGCAGAGGGAGCCGAATACGAACCAGGGAGCTGGAGCGTACAAGGCCAGGGCGCCGAAAAGGGTGCCACCCTTTTGCCTCATATGCTTACGCGACGCCAGTCCTGGGAGCCCCTCAACATTTCAAGCTATGGGGTCTCTCCATTTTGATACCTATTTGGGTTGAAAAAGTCACGCATGAACAATCAGAGGGGTACCTAAGTGGACGGTTTGAGGTTATTAGGCTAACTACATATGGGTACGTTAGAGAGAGAGAGGTGGAGTTTAAAAGCTATACACCAGGCGGGGTCGGGGAGGCTACTTCTCTAACGAAAGTCACACTTCAGCAATAAATGAATCAGAAGCAAGTCAGGATAGGGAAGTGTTGGTCATGCGTTCAATGAAAGGATTTGTTACTTGAGGTACGAATAAAATAAAAGCGGGGAATTTTTCCGTCGCTAATGAGCAGTTTTAGTCAATGCCAAACTGTTGTTCTGGGGAGACATACCAAACTATTCTCTGCCCAGACTTAAAACCTAGTTGAGAAAGGACCGGCTCTGGGAAACCCAAGATCTGATAGAAACGTTCATGATTGAGCATGGAAGATCCATGGTTTAGCCAACATGAGAAATGCTCATGGAACTAGGACAGAGAGTTGGGGAGTTGTAAATGTCGCGGAAAGTATCAGGCAGCCCAGCTGAGGTAAGGTGGTGCTAAAAAGAACAACATAGACTTTTTTAAAGCTCCACATCAATTTAAAGAAATTGTTAATAAGGGAGCAGGAAATAATTAGGACAATCTGTGAACGGCCCAAGAATGAACTTCCGAACAAATCTCACAATCAATGCCCCCCCCAATTAAAAAAATCGTATGTAAGAATACCGTTTAACCAAAGAAAAAGATGGGAAATGTGCAAGAAAATATCCATATCCCGAATGTTGTAAAGAAACCTTCATACCGTGCGCATGATGTCGGACTCAAAGATTAATGTTAATCCTAAGACAGCAGAACCTTATCTCCCCCCATGTTGTAGAGGTTAATTGAATTGGGGTCACATTAGGTGCCTATATGATACAGTTTTTGGATTAAGGATTCATTGTGAAAGTCTAGCCTAGAAACCCCTAGTCAGTATTACGCACAGAAACAGTGGAAATACTAGGGGCAACTAAGGACATACCACTCATGACACTTCCCATCGCAAGGATAACGGTGAAAACTCGCTATGTGGAAGGAGAAATCAGAGCAGCAGGGAGAGATGAACCAATCTACCCTCTGATATTGGGGTGTAGATACGTCTTCTTGGGGAATCCCGAGAGACCTGTGATCATGGCGACAGTGCAGACCAGGTCACAGAAGAAGGAGGAAGAAGGTGATCCTTTAAATGCTCATCTAGAGGAGACAGAGAAGTCGCAGGCTGAAGGATAGGACACGCAAGCCATGTTTTTAAAAAATTGCCCTAATGCCACACACCTCGCCGAGCAAGGGAAGTAGTAGAAAATGGCAGACTGTTTATACAGGAAGACAGAACTAGATCCCCTCTGGGCACGGACAGTTGGTCCGTTCCCAAGATATATAGGGATAATTTTAGGATAAGGCGCATACATGTTGGACAACAGATGGGGACGATTAGAAATGTCGTTACCAGCTGCCAAATAGTTTGCGCGCAATATACTATTGGCCCGACGTAAATGTCCGATATTGAAAACGTTGTAGAATCATGTGCTTATTTCATTGGGAAACACCCACAAAGGGAATTATATGTGCAGGACCTAGAAACGCCACGGGCAATAGAGGCCGGGAAGGAAAACTATGAACTCAAGGAACAAAGTGCAATGGGGAGCCCCCTTTTCACTCCCGGCTCGTCAATTGGAATGATTATCAGGGCCACTATGCAAGAGTACTAAGAAGAAATTTACCAGGGAATAATATTGACAATACCCTCGGGCAACTTTAGAACTGAAGAACAAAAAGAGAGCGAAAATCTCGCATAACATCTCTAGTGGGAGACAAACCAAAAAAAAAAATTGGTAGTGGTCGATTTGTGATGATGAATTTCCTAGGAAGAAAAATCCTCACTAGATAGACTTCTAATGACCGGACCCTAACGGGTCCATGAAAAATAAGTATGATAAATTTAAAGATCCAGATGGAGCTTATTAGACGTCCTGGACGAATGAAAAGCGGAAGAGACCTGTTTCCTCATCTTAACACAATCATGAACAGAACTGTCCACATTCGTTTGAAACTGAATTAGTAAGGTGAGCTTAATGATAATGTGTAAGCAAGCCAGTAAGAACGCAGGCTAATATTCTTATTAGGTATGCAAATGATCAAGAACTGGCGAGTCGGAGAAAAGTGTGGCTGCTTCCGACTACCCGAAGCCAGAATAAATTACAAATGGAGGGCAAGGTCAGATTTCGGTCTAGAGAAGAGGTCAGACAAACTATAAATGGTCAAAAGGAAGAGTAAGTGTATCATGTAACCGTTAAAGAAGTAGCTGGACAGACCACGCCAGGAAAGCACCCCCCGTACTGACCTAGCTATCGCCAACGCAAATGCAAAAGGAACCACCTCCCTCACATGAAATACCCATTAACATCCTGTGTTGAAAGCAGCAAGCACAGTTTAAAAAGTCAGTAAGTCACCTGTAATCTAAAACCCAGAGGAGAGAGTTTCAAACAGTTTGTTCTGGAGAAACATACAGATGTATTAACAGATAATCCATCGCCATGAAACAAATTTGCTACAGTTATGACATGAAACTGGAAGACTCAAGCCAATATCTGGTGATGAGAGCCTATACTCATTCCCGTTGCGCGAAAGGAGAAGGGCCTGTGAAAGAAAGAAAGATAAGATTTAGGGGGTGGAAAGTGGGGATTATATTTCACACATATGTGAATCATCTTTAGCTCCAGTGTCTTTTTTTGGTTGGAGGAATCCGTCCTGGTGACCACCGACTGTGTGCATAGATTACAGTAAACCTAGAATGCGGTCACAGAAGGACAATTGGATTCCAATTTAACACCAACACAAACAGGTATTATGTGTCAAGATATAAATCAAGCAACAAAACTTTTCAAAAAAGTGATGCTTAAGTAAATGGCCTAATACCAGATCCCATTGAATCCAGAATGTGAACCATTATTTAGCATTTAGCAACATCGGGAAGAACAGTTATAGTAATTCAACATGGCTAAACCATTCGGACAGAAAAATGCTCCGAGTGTATTGTGTTCAAGGATGATTCTCAAATTGTTGGATCCCCCCTGAATTACCCCATGGAATCACGAAGTTGCATGGAGATATTCGAGGCCCTCAGAGACAGTTTGAAGATCACAGGATGCCTAGAAATGTTATTTTAATAGGCTTTAGAGCGCGAACTTGGACTGCTAGGCCAACAAAATGGCATTGATCTAAAGTGGATGTCTGGGACCACTGGATATCAAGGTAGCATGACCCCGGAATCCCAAGAACTTGGAAAAACTGCAAGAACACCGAGAACACACAATCAAAATAGTTGGCATCATTCGTGCGATGGCTTTTTTCAAAAAATATATCAAAGATTTAACTCTATTTGCTCCGCGGACTGATCTGACCTCGCAAGGGAATTCCAATAAAATTATTTGGACTGCGCAAAGTGAATTTAGCGTTCCAAGAATTTAAAGGAAAAAATCTCACTCTAGCAAGCCTTATTATCAAATCTGGGCCATGATTTGACACAGGACTTTGTCTTAAGAACCGATGCAAGTAATGTAGGACTAGGAGGGGCTTGTTGCAAAGATCATCTTCACCTGATGGGGAACTGAAACCAGTCGCTTATGCAAGCCGTAAATTGAATAAGGCGGAACAAGGATACTCCACAAGCGAAAAAGAATGTTTAGCGTTAATCTGGGCAATAAAGAAGTTTCAAATCTATCTGTTAATGTAGACTTTTGTGGTCGAGACGGGACCATCAGCCTCTCGTATTCTTATCTCAGGCTAAGCATGAAAACGCAAGATTGCTGAGGTGGTCTTTATTGCTTCAACCTTATCAGTTTAGTATCCAATATATCCCAGGCAAATTGAATGTCGGTGCAGATTTCCTCAGTCGGCACCCCTGTGAAAATAAAAATTAAAAATTAGAGTGATGGCAGGTGTAAGGAGAGATTTTATCTATGTGTATCTACTGGTTTAGAACTTGCCTTTAGCATTGGTTTCAAGTGGGGATGGGATGTGTTCACAAAATGTACTATGATACAACGTTAAAATATCTCCAATGATACAACGTAGGGATAAAAACTTATGAGTAAGCTGCTAGAATACATGATCGCCCACGCCGCGGGTCATCACCCGCCATGGAAATAAATTGTTGGACTTGAAGGCAAAACGATCAAAAGGAAAAATCTGACTGAACGCGTGCTTGAAACTAGCGAGGCAAAAGGACGCAAATTGGTGGGGAAAGGAGGAAAGTCACGTCCACAAGTTGACATAAAGTAAAGAAATCGACAAAAGGGACCTTGGGATATTATTGATACGCCACAGTCATTTACGGGGGGACGCTTTTGCTATAAACTTAGTCTGTTTATTCGAATGCAGCAGTGATGAGCGCGTTCCAGAAAAATTCTAGAAAATATTTGAAATGTCACTTTTCTTAATAATAATGTTAGGAATATAAAACCTAGCTGGCCGGATGGCCTATCTTGAGCAGTGAAATAATATGCTTTCATTTATACAGACGGACAGATAATACTAAAGATATTGACAAAAGACTGTTGTTCATATCAGCGAACGTCTGCATTGAGATAAAACCTGTCACTAATTTTCAAAAAGTTGTGGCCTTGAAAGACGCAAGTGCTAAAATCTAGTGGAATGAAGAGACGGGTGGGATGGTGAATTGTGGCTAAAAATAACTTTAAAGGCAGAATTGTGTAGGGAAAGCTTGGGTTGGTTCAAAAAACAAGTGTGTTTTTTTGTGAAACGCAAGTAGAGACGGACGGACCAACAGACAATAAGCATACTTGACTGAGGTCTGACTGAAATGAACTTTGATCGGTAGGATATTTGAATTTGAGAAAAAAGAAAAGGCAGCGATCTGGCCATAGATGAAGATATTATTGGAGCTCACACGCGCATTTGTTGGCCATTCAGTATTAGCTGTTCCTTGTAGACTCAGTGTGAATTATCAAGTGGTGCTAAATTCCCAGAAGCTATGAAGTATTTAGAGGGGACGCCATCATAAGGCCAGCAGCTCAGCTAGAGTTTTGCTAGCATTTATTTAGTAACTGTGTACTATATTCATATTCTGGTAAGACTGAAATTATTTCTTTGTACATTTTAATATTTGTTTAAAGTGTTCGAGTGATTTGATACTGCAATAGCATAATCTGTTCCTTACAACAAGTAAGGGTCGCTCTAGACCCCCCGCCCCAGGTCAGGGTCTAGAGACAATAAAATACATAAACTCCAGCAAGGATTAGGAAGGACAGATCAAGTGTTGAGATCAGTGAAAACATATCACCTATCCTATTTTTGGCAGGAAACATTAATGAAACATATTTCAGAATCTGTAGTCTTGGGAGAAACTTATCCTATGTGAAACCAACTGGGGGTAAGATGTGTTGTTTGGTCAGAAGATCTGACCCCGTCTATGTGGTGTTGTTGTTGTGCTGTGTTGTGTCCAGCAATGGGTTAGAGGATGGAATTTTGACACATGATTAATACTTTGATTGCAGAGCTGTGAGTTTCAGTTGGCACCAATGCGGTGTCAAATGAGTAGTTGAATTTTACCAGAGTGGACCCGTGCAGTAATATTTGGTCAGAGCAGCCTATTATAGCCCCAAGCACGGAGAGGTGGGGCCACCATATTTCTGATATTGCCCCCAAGCACGGAGAGGTGGGGCCACCAGATTTCTGATATTGCCCCCAAGCACGGAGAGGTGGGGCCACCAGATCTCAGCACCAGAGCTACACCTTCAAGTTAAGTGAGCGCCTGGTCTGCTGAGAGTTCACCAACTCAACTTAATTAGAAACACACCCATAAAAATTCCATCAATTAACTGGACACTGTGTAATCGCCATAGACAGGGAGTGATGAGGCCACCCCAACAGCACATCCATGAAAAGTTCTCCCACAATAGATTACTACTATAACCAATAATAAAATTAACTAGTCTAGTAACATATATGTACACACCTTGCATTTATTATGTAATATCCATGCATTTTTTCATAATTTCTAAAACCTTTCATATGTTCTGGCCAAAATAAAACCTTGGTCCAGAACAAATAAATGTAAGAAAATTACTATCAAAATTTTACACAACTGAGTTAGTTCCGTGTATTATAACATTTTATTAATATTATTAGACTTAGTAAATATCTGTGTGTGTGTGTCTGAAAACTACCACAACACATTACATATCATTACCCTAGACATTTAACGTAGTCACATTCATTAATAAAAAAAAAGATAGGTGTGAGGTCGTAGTGGTAGCAAGAAGGGTCTTCCGACAATTCACAGCTACATTTTATCTCAGGAGCCTTCACAGCTGACCTCATGCATCACACGTAGTAATATCACCATCATACAATACCATCAAACCCACTACAGATACCCAGATATCAAAGGGTTTACTCGCTGCACCGCTCACTAACAACCTTCGTAAGACATCGGCACACGCCCCTCAAAGAAATCATTTACTCGGCCAGTGGTCAAAAGCACTGTGTTACGAGCAACGGGCGTTCCCGTAGTTTGTCAAACAACCAGGTGTATCTTATGCAATATTACCGTAGATGGCTGATCGCTGGTTCACTACAGTCCGAGCGATATATTTATAATGAGGGCCAGCAGCGAGATCAAAAACTAGACACGACGCGAGGTGGAGTCTGAGAGGAGAATAATAGGGCTACTGTAGCAACAATCAGAATGAAAAGAAGGCGAAAATGCATATAGTACATGAAAAATAAAAAGAGTAAGAAAAATGGGACGGATTAGAAAATACAAATTATCAGTCCAACTGTCACAAGAAGTAGGATGAACAGCATGGCTGAATTTATCCTGACATATTTACGGAAACAATGAACATGTCTAGCCTGGTATGAACATATGTGACCCTGAATGTAACAAATAAATGGAGCAGAACAATGAACGATTGTCAATTAAATTTTACTTTGCTTGGAAATAAAAAAATACAAAACAAAAGACAAAACGTCTATTATTTGGCACGTCAGAGTTATCTAGAGAAAACATCCGTTGCGGATAAATACAATAATCTATTGGAGCTCCTGTACAGCTACATAAGATTAGTTGATGACGGAGATTTCAAACAATAATTTGAAGAAGAAGATATCGATTAATGCATGAAAGGGATTTAACAACAAAACAAAAACCAATATATATGGTCATGCTGGGTATGATAGGAAACTCTTTACAGAGCGATACAACAGGAGGCAATCTGATCATCAGAAGTAGTCCCCCATCGGACTAGTGTTTCGGCCCAGTATACTCCTTTACACTCTAAGGGGGGCGGGCCCACTTGGGGCATGACTCCCAAGTATCTCAGCCTCCTGTTTTCTTGTATCGAAAATGAAACCATTTCACTTTGGTAGCAACTTCAAATCCACAACTCCGCCAGCCGTGGAGGCAATTTGGAAATTAACAAAGAGAAGACAACTTATTTTAATTTGTCTTCTACTTTTTCGAAGTGGGTTACTTTCCCTTGCCTCCCTGACTCCGAACACTTTGCGACAGTGCAGGTATATTATGTCGCCGAAGATTTCCAGCTTCTTCTCCAAAGTTATCTGCTTCAGGTTTTTATCCAACTCTTTTGCCAAGGCTTCGTCCAGCTGTTCCCAAAGCCCCTTTGCACTAGCAGGTGGAAACTTGATTGCATCTCTCTTCCCGTCCAAGAAGTGTGTGAGATCATCATCAGGCAGATCAACTTGTGTATTCTAGACAATTTCAAACAAATGTGCAGTTCAAAACAAAATTTAAAACGTCAGTGTGTTGCGTCCGTCAATAACAGTAAGATAAAAATAAGAGAAATTAACCAGCATCCCCCAAAAACAAATATGACACAATCAAATTGTATCTAGAAATCATCATCATCATCATCATCATCATCATCAATTTATGTAGTGGTGTTTGATGGTATTGTATGATGGTGATATCACTAAATGTAATTGTATGAGGCCAGCTGTGAAGGCTCCTGAGATAAAATGTAGTTGTGAATTGTCAGAAGGCCTTTCTTGCTACCACTACGACCTCACACTTATCTTTTTTTTTCTAATGAATGTAGCTACGTAAAGTGTCTAGGGTTATGATCTGTAATGTGGTGTGATAGTCATAGATACACCCACAGATAATTAAGTAGACTAATAATATTTAACCAATATTACAACACACTGAACTAACTCAATAGTGTAAAATTTTTTGATAGAATTATATTACATTTATTTTGTTCTGGATCAATTTTTAGGTTGACCAGAACTTAAAAGGATTTAGAGATTATGAAAGAAATGCATGGAATATTATATCATACATGCAATAGTGTACATATATATGTACTATACTAGTTAGTTTTATTAAAATGTTCTAGTAGTCATCTACTTGGGAGGATAGTTAATGTTTGTGCTGTTGGGGTGGCCTCATCACACCTGTCTATATTGACTACACAGTGTCCAGAAAATGGTGGGAATTTTTATGGGGATATTAGTAACTACAAAGCGTTGGTGAATGTCCAGCAGACCAGAGGCTCACTCATCTTGTAGTTGTAGCTCTGGTGCTGAAATCAGGTGGTCCCACCTCTCCGTGCTGGCGGGCAATAATGGTGGTCTCTGTCACAAGTACTGCACCGATACACTCGAGTAAAGTCACCAACTGAATAGACACTGCTTGTTGACAACAGAAACTCACAGCTCTGCAATCAAAGTATGGGCCATGTGTCAAAATCTATTCTCTACCCACGTCTGGACACAACACTGACACAACAACCACATCATACAGACAGGTCAGATCTCTCTGACCAAACAGCACATTTACCATGGTGGTTTTACATCAGATAGATCCTCCCAGACTATAGATTCTGAAAAATATTTATTAGTTTTCTGCCCTAAAAGAGGATAGGTAATATGTTTCATTATTCTCAACACTTGATCTGTCTTGCCTAACCCTTGCTGGAGTTTATGTATATTGTTGGTCCCTAGACCCTGACTTGGGCGGGGGGGTCTAGAGCAAATCCCTACTTGTTTGTAAGGCTAGATTTCGATATGGCAGTATCAAATCACTCAAACATGAAACAATATTCAAAATATATAAAGAAATAATTTCAATCTTACCAGATTATGAATAAATAACACAGAATTGCTTGCAAAACTCAGCTGAGCTGCTGGCTATAGTATGGCGTCCCTAAACTTCTTTCACTTTCTTTCATATGGAAATCACCACACTTTAAAATCTGTGTCTATCACTGAACAACTATTGAGAAATGACCCCAAATCCGCGTCTAAGCGCCGACAATATGCTTGTCTGTGGCCAATCACTGCCTAGGTTTTTTTAAATTTCAAATTTCCTACACTAAAGTCATTTCAGTCATGCTTCAGTCAAGTATGGATGGTTATCTGTTAGTCTGTCCGTCTCTACTTGTGTTTCTACAAAAATGTACTTGATTTTTGAACCAACCTTTCTCTCCCCTCCAAAATTTTTGTCGTTAAAAGTTATTTTTAGACACAGCCACCACAAATATCCCGTCTCTTCTTCCATACTAAGTAATTTGAACACCTGCGTCTCGAGGTCGTGTTTTTTTTGTGCAATTAGCGACACTTTTAGATTCAATACAGTCTGTCGATGATGTGAACAACACTGTCTTTTGTCATTATCTTCAATATTATCTATCCGTCTGTAAAATTAAGAACATATTAGTTCACTGCTCAGAATGGGCCATCCGGCCAGCTAATTTTTATATTCCTAACATTAATATTAAGAAAAAAGTACTTTTTAAATTTTGTAATATTCCAAACATCTGCGTTTTAGCCGCTGAATTCAAATCAAGGGCTTGGTATCGCGCAAAAGCGTCCAATAAATGACTGTGGCGTAACATATCTATGGTCCCTTCTGTCGAGTTGCTTACTTTTTTGTCAACTTGGGAAACGTGACTTTTCTCCGTTTCCCCCCCCCCCCCCCCCAATTGCGTCTCCTTAGCCTTTCTAGTCTCACGCAATCTTTCCAGTCATATTTTTTTCCTTTTTATCCGCCGTTCCCCTCCTGTCTAGCGAGTCAATTTTTATGGAGGGTGATGACCCGCGGTCTAGGCGATCATGTACTATTCGCAGCCTACGCATTATGTTTTTATCCTTAAATGTTATCTTTGGAGGTATTTTACCGTTGTATCTCTGTCAATTTCACTACACATCTCCCCACTTGAAAACATGCCTATGGCAAGTTCCAAAACCAGCGATACACATAGGTAAAATTACTCCTCACGTCTGCCACTACTCTAATTTTGATCACAGGGGTGCCGACTGAGGAAATCTGCACCGACATTCAATTTGCCTGGGATATATTGGATACTAAACTGATAAGGTTGAAGCAACAAAGACCACCACAGCAATCTTGCGTTTTCATGCTTAGCCTGAGACAAGAACACGAGAGGCTGATGGTCCGTCTCCACCACAAAAGTCCTACCATACAGATAGATTTGAAACTTCTTTATTGCCCAGATTAACGCTAAACATTCTTTTTCGCTTGTGGAGTATCCTTGTTCCGCCTTATTCAATTTGCGGCTTGCATAAGCGACTGGTTTCAGTTCCCCATCAGGTGAAGATGATCTTTGCAACAAAGCCCCTCCGAGTCCTACATTACTTGCATCGGTTCTTAAGACAAAGTCCTGTGTCAAATCAGGCAGTTTGAGAATAGGCTTGCTAGTGAGTTTTTCCTTTAACTCTTGGAACGCTAGTTCACATTGTGCAGTCCAAATAATTTTATCTGGAAGTCCCTTGCGAGTCAGATCAGTCAGAGGAGCACATATAGCGTTAAAATTTTTGATGTATTTCTGATAAAATCCGCATAAACGACACGAATGATCGCACGTCCTTTTTTTGTTTGGCCTAGGTGCTCTCTGCAGTTTTTTCCAAGTTCTTAGGATCAGGGGTCATATTACCCTGATATACAGTGTGTCCCAAGAATTCCAACTCTTTGCATCCAATACAACATTTTGTTGGCCTAGCAGTTAAGTTCGCCTCCCGAAGTCTATCAAACAACATCTCCAGAGCTTCAATGTGTTCTTCAAATGTCTCTGTGGCGACGAGAATATCATCCATGAAAATTCGTGATACATGGGTTATTCAGGGGATCCAACAATTTGCGCATCATCCTTGAAAAACACACTCGGAGCATTTTTCAGTCCGAATGGTAGCATATTGAATTCATAATGTCCATCCGAAGTGCTAAAAGCCAAATAAGGTCTCACTTCAGGCTTCACTGGGATCTGGTAATAGCCTTTACTAAGATCCACCTTTGAAAAGTATTTTGCCTTGTTCAGTCTGGCAAATAACTGTTTTGTGTCTGGTAATGGATCCACTTGTCCTTCTGTGACAGCATTCAGTTTCCTGTAATCTATGCACAGTCAGTCTGTGTTCCCCAGACGGTTTTTCTCAACAAAACGACACTAGAACTAAAAGATGATTCACTGTGCGAAATAATCCCCTCCTTCAACAAATACTCTATTTCTTCCTTCAATGCCTTCTCCTTCGCGAACGGAATAGAAATAGGCTCTCATACAGATTGGGTTTGAGTCTACCAGTTTCATGTCATACTGTAGCAAATTTGTATGGCCTGGTTTATCTGTTAATACATCTGTATGTTCCTCCAGAACCTGTTGAACTCTCTCCCTCTGGTTTTTAGTCAGGTGCTTACTGACTTTTACCTGTGCTGCTGTTTCACAAGGATGTAATGGGTATTCATGTGAGGTGAGTGGTTCTTTTTGCATCTGGGTTGCAATAGCCAAGGTCAATAAGGGGGTGCTTTCCTGGAGTGGTCTGTCCAGATACTTCTTTAACAGGTTTACATGATAAACTTTTTCCTTCCCCTTTTTGTCAATTTTATAGTTTGTTCTAGACACCTTCTCTAGAACCGTATATGGACCTTGCCAACCAATTTGTAATTTATTTGGCTTCCGGGTAGTAGAAGCAGCACCTTCTCTCCGACTGCCAGTTCCCTGTCCTTTGCCTTCCTATTAAAATATGCTGCATGTTTCTTCCTGGCTTGTTTCAAATTATCATTTGCCAGTTTCCATCCAGCTTTCAAACGAGTGGTCAGTTCGTTCACGTATTGATACGATGAGGTAACAGTCTCTTCCGCCTTCTCATCTGTCCAGGTCCTTAATAAAGCTTCTAATGGACCTTTTATTGGCCTCCCAAATAGCAGAGTTGCGGGAGCCATCCCGGTTGAACTATGTGGTACCTCCCGGTACGCAAACAATGCGGCGGGCAGGAATTGATCCCACAGATCCGGTTTTTTCGTGTGCCAGCTTTCTCAGGATAGAAATGAGAGTCCCGTTGAACCTCTCTACCTGGCCGTTCCCTTGTGGATGGTACGGACTACAATGAAAGTGCCTGGCTTGAAATAGCTTAAAAACTTCTTCCGTTAGTTTCCCCTTGAACTGAGAACCATTATCCGTCAAGATTTGATGCGGGAATCCTAATCGGGTAAATATTGTAAGTAGTGCCTCTGCTACATGTTTTGAATCAATTGATGGCAGGGCTACCGCCTCTCCCCACATAGAACAAGTGTCCACCAGAGTAAGGATGTAACTGTTCCTCCTCTTGGTCCGAGTGAGAGGTCCTACAATATCCACTGCAACCCTCTCAAAAGGTGTTCCCACTATGGGCATTTCCCCTAGAGTTGCAGGAGCAGTCCAGTGCTTTGGAGCTACCCTTTGACATTCTGGGCAGGATTTGACATATCTTTTTATATCCTCCGTTATCCCTGGCCAGAAGTAATGACAAGCTATACGCTGTCCTGTGGCGCTGATCCCCATGTGACCACTGAAGGGAATCGCATGCCCGAGTTCCATCACTTTATCTCTATATGAAGTGGGAAGAACCAGCTGGTTGTGACCATTTGTTCCAGTTCCGGCCTTCCTGTATAAGAGTTTGTTCTTCATGAAATATTCCCCCTTGCTCGGAGGTGTGTGGCATTTGGGCAATTTTTTTAAAACAGGGCTTGAGTGTCCTATCCTCAGCCTGCGCCTTCCTCATCTCCTCTGGATGAGCATTTATAGGTTCACCTTCTTCCTCCTTCTTCTGTGACCTGGTCTGCACTGTCGCCATGATCACAGGTTTCTCGGGATTCCCCAAGAAGACGTATCTACACCCCAATATCAGAGGGTAGATTGGTTCATCTATCACTGCTGCTCTGATTTCTCCTTCCACATAGCGAGTTTTCACCGTTATCCTTGCGATGGGAAGTGTCATGAGTGGTATGTCCTTAGTCGCCCCTTGTATTTCCACTGTTTCTGTGGTATACTGACTTGGGTCCACTAGGCTAGACTTCACAACTGAATCATAATCCAAACCTGTATCATAAAGGCACCTTATGGTGACCCCATTACAATAACATCCTCACAAACTGGGGGGTGATAAGGTTCCTGTTGTCCCTTAGGATTAACCTTTAATCTTTGCGTCCCCGACTTCATTGCAGCAATGTTTGAAGGTTTCCTTCTACAAAATTCGGTGTTATGGTTATCCTTCTTGCACCATTTACACCATCTTTTTCCTTGGTTCAACGGTTTTCTTTCATTGAACTTTTGGTCATTGAACTGTGAGTTTCTGTCGCGATAGTCATTTCTTGGCCGCTCAAAGTTTGTCCTACCTTTATTTCCCTGCTCTCTATTATCAAATTTATTAAATTGCTGTGGAGCTTTAAAATTGTCTATGTGCTTCTTTTTAGCACCACTTACCTCTGCCTGGGCTGCCTGATACCTCTCAGCAACATTTAAAATTTCCCCCAACTTCTCTGCACCTTGTTCCATGAGAAATTTTCTCATGTCTGGAGCCATGGACTCTCTCAATTGCTCAATCATGATCATTTCTTTAAGATCTTGGGTCTTCCCCAGAGCCGTCCATTTCTCCAAATAGGTTTCTAGTCTAGCAGAGAATTGGTGGTATGTCTCCCCAGACAACAGTTTGGCATTTCTAAATTTCTTACGATAAAATTCACCATTCTTCTCGTACCTTAATAACAAAGCCTGCTTTAACATGTCATAATTGTCTTGGTCTTCCCTGTTCATTTTGGCAAATACTTCATAAGAAGTACCTCTCAATCCCTGTGATAGCTTTAAGCTCCACCTCTCTCTCTCTAACCCATATGTAGTAGCTAATAACTCAAAACGTCCTAGGTACCCCTCTATGTCATCGTCTTTTTCAACAAAATGGTCTAAATGAAACCCCATAGCTGAGTTTGAGGCTCCCAGACTGGGCGTAGCATCTGAGGCAAAAGGGCTGGCACCATTTTCAGGAGCCTGGCCTTGTAATTCCAGCTCCCTTAGTCGTAATTCGTGCTCCCTTTGCAACCTTCTATCTTCTGCCTCCCTTTCGGCCTTTTTATCTTCTGCCTCCCTTTCGGCCTTTTTATCTTCTGCCTCCCTTTGCTGTCGTTTTTCTTCTGCCTCAATCTGCAGCCTCTTAGTCTCAGCCTCTAACTTCTTCTCTTCAACCAACCTGTCAGACTCCAATTTTCTTTCAGCCTCTTTTTCTAATCTCCTTTCTTCCCGTTCAATATATTTATCACATTCAGCCGTTACGTATTGAATTAAAATTTGACCATCCATTCCCATCTCCTTCGCGGTGAGCACAGCAGCTGATCTAAATTTTGCCAGCTCCGCCATACTTTTTAGACAATATAATAATATACAAGATAAATCTCTAACCAGTAAATACACTAAGTACTTCTTATGACTATAGTCTAACTAATTCTAACTAACCAGTTAACTAATTAATTATTACTGGCTGTGAAGATTCACCAACTTTTATCTGCAGGGACACTTTTAATTTTAAAGGGAATTTTACAATTTATTTCCCTACTTTTATTTCTCCCACCAGGAGATCCTAATATTACTGTTGGGCTAATTATCCCGGACAAGACCCCAATTTATGTAGTGGTGTTGATGGTATTGTATGATGGTGATATTACTAAATGTAATTGTATGAGGCCAGCTGTGAAGGCTCCTGAGATAAAATGTAGTTGAGAATTGTCAGAAGGCCTTTCTTGCTACCACTACGACCTCTCACACTTTTTTTTTTTAATGAATGTGGCTACGTAAAGTGTCTAGGGTTATGATATGTAGTGTGGTGTAATAGGTTATAGATATACCCACAGATATTTAACAAGACTAATAATATTAATAAATATTACAACACACTGAACTAACTCAATAGTGTAAAATTTTTTGATAGAATTATATTACATTTATTTTGTTCTGGATCAATTTTTTAGGTTGACCAGAACTTAAAAGGATTTAGAGATTATGAAAGAAATGCATGGAATATTATATCATAAATGCAATAGTGTACATATATATGTACTATACTAGTTAGTTTTATTAAAATGTTCTAGTAGTCATCTACTTGGGAGGATAGTTAATGTTTGTGCTGTTGGGGTGGCCTCATCACACCTGTCTATATTGACTACACAGTGTCCAGAAAATGGTGGGAATTTTTATGGGGATATTAGTAACTACAAAGCGTTGGTGAATGTCCAGCAGACCAGAGGCTCACTCATCTTGTAGTTGTAGCTCTGGTGCTGAAATCAGGTGGTCCCACCTCTCCGTGCTGGCGGGCAATAATGGTGGTCTCTGTCACAAGTACTGCACAGATACACTCGAGTAAAGTCACCAACTGAATAGACACTGCTTTGTTGACAACAGAAACTCACAGCTCTGCAATCAAAGTATGGGCCATGTGTCAAAATCTATTCTCTACCCACGTCTGGACACAACACTGACACAACAACCACATCATACAGACAGGTCAGATCTCTCTGACCAAACAGCACATTTACCATGGTGGTTTTACATCAGATAGATCCTCCCAGACTATAGATTCTGAAAAATATTTATTAGTTTTCTGCCCTAAAAGAGGATAGGTAATATGTTTCATTATTCTCAACACTTGATCTGTCTTGCCTAACCCTTGCTGGAGTTTATGTATATTGTTGGTCCCTAGACCCTGACTTGGGCGGGGGGTCTAGAGCAAATCCCTACTTGTTTGTAAGGCTAGATTTCGATATGGCAGTATCAAATCACTCAAACATGAAACAATATTCAAAATATATAAAGAAATAATTTCAATCTTACCAGATTATGAATAAATAACACAGAATTGCTAGCAAAACTCAGCTGAGCTGCTGGCTATAGTATGGCGTCCCTAAACTTCTTTCACTTTCTTTCATATGGAAATCACCACACTTTAAAATCTGTGTCTATCACTGAACAACTATTGAGAAATGACCCCAAATCCGCGTCTAAGCGCCGACAATATGCTTGTCTGTGGCCAATCACTGCCTAGGTTTTTTTGAATTTCAAATTTCCTACACTAAAGTCATTTCAGTCATGCTTCAGTCAAGTATGGATGTTTATCTGTTAGTCTGTCCGTCTCTACTTGCGTTTCTACAAAAATGTACTTGATTTTTGAACCAACCTTTCTCTCCCCTCCAAAATTTTTGTCGTTAAAAGTTATTTTTAGACACAGCCACCACAAATATCCCGTCTCTTCCATACTAAGTAGATTTGAACACCTGCGTCTCGAGGTCGTTTTTTTTTTGTGCAATTAGCGACACTTTTAGATTCAATACAGTCTGTCGATGATGTGAACAACACTGTCTTTTGTCATTATCTTCAATATTATCTATCCGTCTGTAAAATTAAGAACATATTAGTTCACTGCTCAGAATGGGCCATCCGGCCAGCTAATTTTTATATTCCTAACATTAATATTAAGAAAAAAGTACTTTTTAAATTTTGTAATATTCCAAACATCTGCGTTTTAGCCGCTGAATTCAAATCAAGGGCTTGGTATTGCAAAAGCGTCCAATAAATGACTGTGGCGTAACATATCTATGGTCCCTTCTGTCGAGTTGCTTACTTTTTATGTCAACTTGGGAAACGTGACTTTTCTCCCTCCCCCCCCCCCCCCCCCCCCCCCCCCCTCCCCCCCCCCCCCCCCAATTGCGTCTCCTTAGCCTTTCTAGTCTCACGCAATCTTTCCAGTCATATTTTTTCCTTTTTATCCGCCGTTCCCCTCCTGTCTAGCGAGTCAATTTTTATGGAGGGTGATGACCCGCGGTCTAGGCGATCATGTACTATTCGCAGCCTACGCATTATGTTTTTATCCTTAAATGTTATCTTTGGAGGTATTTTACCGTTGTATCTCTGTCAATTTCACTACAATCATCATCATCATCATCATCAACACTTTTCAGCTCCCCGTGGAGCACAGGTCCTCAACAAAATTGTGTCAAGCGCTTCAATCCTATGCCAACCTTTGCGGTCTTTTCATGCATTTTTTATCAATTTCATGTCGTTTTAAAGTTTTCTTTATACATTTTTGGTTTTCTTAACATATGTCCTATTCGGCCGCAGCATTTTCTCTTCTATTCTCCCTCTCTGTTCTTTCCCGCCTTGTTTCACACAGTTCCAGGATGTCTATTTTAGCCACTCGTTTTTTGTTGCCACTTGCGCAGATTTCCCTTGTTTGCTTAAATTACAAAAAATTCCAGGTGGCATATCTAGATATTTTTCTATAAGATAAAAAAGAAAGGTTAGTCAGCAATTCCGACTCCCCATCTCTTGATGTAACACAAGACTCATGTTCTGATTTGATACTAGACTCCGATATACTTGCCGACTCTAAATTTGACACAAGACTCAAACTTTCTTCTTCCCGTGTCTTGATTTGACACAAGACTGAGACAGACTACTTCTTATCTCGTAATGTGACACAAAACTCAGACATACTACTTCCCTTGTCCTGATTTGATACAAAACTGCGATATACACCCATTCTCTTGATTAGACACAAGACTCAAACCGACTTCTTCCCGTGTCTTGATTTGACACAAGACTCAGACAACCTATGTCCTGATTGAAACTAGACCCCAATATACTTCCAATCTCTTGATTTGACACAAGACTCAGACACACTTTCTTCAATCTCTGAACGCTTGTTTCACAGAAGCATCAGGCATTTTCTTCTTCATTTGTCTGTCTCGCCTTAGAGTTTCCAACATAACCATGGGACTATAACATTTTTATTGTTTAATTATGGTCTCTCACTATTTTTTTAAAAAGTTTTTTTCCCGCAAGATCTCTTATTTATCTCCTTGTGTGTGTGTGTGTGTGTGTGTGTATATATATGTGCGCGCGCGCGTGTGTGTGAGTGTGTGTGTGACAAATATGTAAATACTACCTGGACTAGTATACAATTAGCAGCTAAAAGTACAAATTAACGAGCTGTCTAAAGACCTACTACAAGAACAACGCAAATTAATTAGCTACAACTAATGGACTCTTTTTCCCATCTTACAAGTACAAATATTGCTTTTGACAAGAATTTTTTAAAGATATTTTAACTGATAATATGCATCGTATGATCTCAAATTAAAAAATATATAAACTGACAATTTTCACAAAATTAGAATTGTTTATCAGTATCAACTTGGGGATTGGGGAAGGGGAAAAGGGGGGGAGGGGGGTAACCAGATTCAGTTCATATGCCCCGCAAGCCAACAAAATGTGGCGGGTTTCCTCCCTTGTTTTGCAGCAGTGGTCCGCTAACTTCGAGTAAAAAGATGAGAGTTTTCAAAGGTGCCAACGTTCTCTCAAGATTACTTTTGGCAGAGAAATAAATAGAAGGTTGGTGCTTCTATTTCAGTCAGTCTCACAGGGATTCTTAGTAAATGTTACCCCCAACACTCATGCACATGTAAGGTTTTGATCAAAGCATTTTTTTTTTTTGGGATGCCTAGCTGGCCGGGAGGATAGTGTGATTCGCTTGTATAGCTAGGCGGTGTTGTCGTACGGAAGGTCAGGGGTTCAAATCCTGGGTAAGCCACTCACGTCTGTTGTTTTTCTGTTGTCTAGTGTTCTACTTCTTTATGTGACATATGTTACTGACCGTATATTTAGTCACTCTTGTTATAATTTTGACTTATTAATTGTAACTAGAGAATACACACTGTCAAGGGCTGACAACCAATATACTAATCACTCTATTCATCCCCATCAACAGGAACAAAATTAAAACTTATTAGTCGTTGTCAGGCGTGAGTGTAGCTTAAATAATGCACTTCTGTCGCGCTAGATAGCACAGTTCGATCATATAGACCCCGTATATTTACTCCCCTCAACAAGGGCAACAATAAAACCTACTTGTTTATGTCTGACGTCAGTGTAGTTCAAATACTGCACTTCTGTTGCGCTAGCTAGCACAGTACAAACTTGCAGACCCCGTATATATACTGCCCTCTGTCACGGATTGACTGATAATTTTATTTTTCCAATCCGTCCCATTGTTGTGTTAATTTTGTATTTTCTGGTTTCCTCGACTATTTGCACTTCCGTTTTCTTTTCCTTCTGGTTTTTATCTGCGTAGCCCATTTTTACCCGCTCAGACCCCACCCCGCGGCATTTGGCTTTTGATTTTCGCTGCTGGCCTTCATTAAAAAATGCATCACTTGGTCTGTAGCTGCCAGCAACGTGTGGTAATCTTGCATAATTGCACCTGGCGTTTGCCAGACTCGGGACCGCTCTTTTACTCGTAACAATGTTTTGACCGCTGACCGAGTATTAGATTCTTTGAGAAGCGGGCCGCTGTGTTACTACAGTGTAGTTGAGCGGCGCGGCTGCCCTTTGATATCTGGGTAACTCTGTACTTCTTCGTTCAGGGGAGAGAACCTCGAGTTCGTTCGTACCTTGGTAGTGGCCCTTGATAGCCGTCGCTTTCTATGTCAGTTAGCGGGAGAATAATATTATGCCTTATTTAAAGAGACATTCTCGTGTCTGTTGTCTCTGATGTAGGCTCTAGGATAATATTTATCTTACTCATGATTACGCTATACGCCAACAACAGTGGAAGCATGCGATGCCAGATGTTTGGGTCAGTGTCTGATTTTAGACTATAAAACTAGATAGTTTTACTCAGTCTCGTGAATTTTACCTGCCCGCTGATGATCCAAATGAGACACATACAACTGTGGACAAAAGTCTTGACTTGTATCGGCAAAATTCTTGGCATCGCGCGGTATGTTGACATTTTGTAATATAATACATGTTTAGTTTAATATAACTGATAGCAGTGTGACTTGAATTATTTTTCAATAACTTCTCCTAATTAAACTTGACTCAGTGATAATGTAGCGCCGTCTTCGATCTAAGTTAACAGACACTTAATCGGCGAAGTACCTCATAGTTTGTTCGGTGCTTACAATGGGTTAAATGGTAGGCCTATGTTGACCTTAACGTTGGGGGAACTTCAGTGAATAATTTATTCACATAAACCTAAATAGTAATGTGCATTCACTATTACGACTGGATCTTTAGGAGGTAGCCATTCTTTAGTTTGGGAGAGAAACTTCTAGTGGTTTTATGTAAAATTATAAAACCGGACTTCTTGTGTAGACATTACTAAACAACAGCGAACGAGAAGAAGAAGAAAGAAGAAGAAGATGTGGAATTATGATATGCATATTGTGTAGTTAGACACTGGTTTATAGAAAGTTAACCACCAGCCAGGAAAAGAATTGTGTCCCCGTTAAAGTCACAATGTATTATAATAGCATTATAACATTGCATTTTTTGGTGTATTCTATTTTTGGGAAGTAATTACTTTTCCTTTTGTATATCGACCCCAACGGGGCGCATACAATTTGTATTGTGTACACGGCTGTTTGTCAACGCTTTTAGTTCCCCGCGTTCTTTTCTGCTACCGTTCGGTCATGGGGTCAAATTCTTACCGGCTTTTTGGGAATTGCAGTCGAAGCACACTAAACATTCGATAGGGGGTAATTAAACCTTCGCTGCACAGTTATCGTTGGAAACTCCAGTTTAAAAGTGACTTTTGTTGATAGTCTCGTATGTTACTCTAAGTTTTAGTGATAGTTAGTGTGTTACTCTAAGTTTTGGTGATAGTTAGTATGTTACTCTAAGTTTCTGTTTCTTCTTCTTCTTCTTCCTCGTTCGCCTTCAGACTTCCACATATATGACTCTAATAAAGGCAGTAGTCAACTCAAGGTTCCCGACATCTCCAAACAGTTTTTCGTTGACAGAAGTGGGTTGTTGCCATATGCTACTCCGTTCATTACTGTAGGTTGGGCAATACTGCAGGAGGTGTTCGACCGTCATCGGGCTGGTACCGCAGGTGCAAAGATCTGTTGCACCAATCTTGTATTTGTGGTATAGATGGTATCTCAATCTTTTGTGTCCAGTGCGTAGCCGAAAAAATGATGACCTGTTCTTTCCTGGATAGTTGATGATATGCATCATTTTTCAAATGGCCCGGGTGCTCTCTTTCCCATTTGGACTTGAATGTAGCCTTTATAGTAGTCTTTGCCGTTGCGTAAGTTGTCTCTATATCATTTTGTTGTAAGGCACCTCCTTCCTTAGCAAATTTGTCTGCCTCCTCATTTCCTGGTATGTTGCAATGGGCTGGTATCCACTGGATAGTGCACTTTGTGGTGAAGTGGGATGTTATAAATATTTATAGGGGACTTAGTGTACTGACTGAGATCAGCTGTGAAGGTATCTATATCTATTAAGAGTAGTGTATTATAGATAACCTTACTTGCTACCACATATCTATATATCTCAGTCAGAATTATTCTGGAATAGTGTGATGACTACGTTAGGTGTCTAGGGTATGTGTATGATGAAGTGTAAGTCACAACAACAGACAGATAAACAATTTAATTTAATCCACTACTCTTGACAACACTGTGACACTCACATACATATAACACTCTATGAGAATATCTTAAGGAGTCACTGATAACTTTTCAAATAACAATATGTATTCATGGTTATCATAAAGGTATATGTGTCCTGATTCAAATACAAAGGAACCAGGAATCACAATCAATTTTAATTACAAGTATATGTACAGACTTTATCAATATGAATATTGTAGTGACATATATTATTAAAATATCCTATGTGTGTCAGTTGTGTAGTGGTAATATGAGGTAATACTGGTTTTGTTTTGTTCAAGCTCTGTTGGTATTTGTCATCATGACTTCAATAGTTTGTCTTTTGGGACTAGTATTGGAGATGTTCTCAGTTCCTGATATTAAGACAATTAAATTCCCCTCTGAATATTATTTTTACAAAGTCATTTCAAGATGAGGGGACATAATGTTGAGCTCAGCTGGCCAAATCAGCTTATCTTGCGTGATGGCGGCAGGGAAGGACTCCTCTGCTCGAATTCTCCCCTGGGCTCTGGAGACACCTCACTGATAGCTAAAAAGACCAAGGAGTATGCTGTCCGACTCTGGATTCAGCAAAGCTCTGACCAGGTGCTGCTCAGTACCATCAAGACCACGGTCCCTGTAAACAAGAAGGATGTACCTTCTACTTCATAACTAATTGATACTCTAGTTCTACACTGAGCACAATACAACACAAACATTGAGTTCAGAGCGTTAGGCCAACTGTCAGCTTCATCTGAAATACTTTATACCAGTATTTACCTCCTTAATGGTTACCACGCCTCTGCACTTCCAGCATTATTTCTGTCTAATCAATCATCCAGGTGTCAGTGTACTATTTGGCCATTCCATGCCGTTTTACTTCCCTCCGACACCCTCTGTTCAGGCTGGAGCATTATAGGCTTTATCTCCTGTTTGCCACTGAACTACACATATATATATACAGGCATAAATTAACAATTTACATTCAATTTTCATTAAAAGATACTGAATGGTTCAAGCTTACCACAATTTCATGGAAATAAACACAGATACGTTGATTAGCAATGAATTCTGGCACAATTACTGGCACAAATTCCCATCTGCTTATGTTCCAGGCTTTTATTTAACACAAATATGAGCTGGCTTCAACGCACTGTTGCTTTATCAAGATTATTTGCACTAGTGGTCTCGAACTAACGCTCCTAAGTGAGTATATCAGCGAGTCTAGCCAATGAGGCCACGTTTCGACAAGTGTTTGAAAAAATGTTACCTTTTCACGTCTCCCCTAACAACGAACGATAGTATTTATAGCCCGACCAATCGGGGTTAGTCTTTCATTTGTTGCGCTCCAATCAATTTGGAGTTTACATGGTAGGCTAATTCTGTAACGTAAGATTTTTTTCAAACACGTTATAAAAAATTTTATGAGCAGAAATGATTCCATGCTGTCAGGCATCCCCACTATTTTATTTTGGGTATAATTTATTAATTCCTGGACTATTTGCGTAACGTTTTACATATTCTTGGTCAGCAAGCCCTAAGGAACCCAAATATCCAAATTTAAAAGAGCTACGTGGCTGCGTTCAAAATATGTATTTTCTACCTCCTGTTTCGAAGATGTGCTGTCTGGGTACTGTTATGTTTTCAACCGTAAACCCATCTATTGTTATCTTTCCTAATAAGCGTTTTTTATGATTTTAAAACCTAACTCTGGGAAGGGTAGTGAATTTATCACTGTCCGTCCGAAAAAGTTAGTGCTTGTAGTCTTACACGCGTGATGGCAGCATTTGTGTATCGCGCGAAGCGTGTTTAGTGTTTGGCTTTCTGCCTCTCCCTTCTCGCTATCCTTTTGTCCATCTGTCTTTTGATCTTGGTAACATAGTGTAGAAAAAGACATGAATGGAATTTAAAATTTAGGTCAACTTGCATATTTCAAGGTTTTTCTTAGAAAGGCAGCACATTTTATTGTGTGTTTGGGAAACGCCTGTATGTTGCAGAAGGCCTTTAATATCAACGTGAAAGCGTTACAATTTGCATACGCAGTAGAAAACAAGGGGATTTCGAGTACAGTCATTGTGACAGCACTGTTCTTTACCATTCTTCTTCCTTTATTTATTATATGTATTTATTAGGCTTTATATTTACTTGATAATTTATATATGTGGATTTGAATATTCCACGACACACTTGTTGAAGCATTTGGCCAGTCTTTCAAGGGAGATTATCAGATCTTTCAATCCTTTAGTTTGATGGCTCTTCAACGCTGATATTACTGAGAGGGCATCTGTAAAGATTACTGTTTTTCTGCCTGGGCTTTGCATTCAATAAGAGTTTCAGCTGCCTGTTTCAGGGCTTCTGCTTCAGCACTGAAGTTATTGCAGTATTTGCCAGTGGCAGTTGCCATAGAGTGGATTCTATTCTTTAATTTTATGAGGATGCCGGCAAAGTAATTTTTTTTCCAATTTTAATATGTCACATTGTTACGCAATGACATTAACAGAATTCAGAAACTGTACTCAAGGTATACATTGAAATAAAATAGATATGTTATAGAAAATGGACATCGCTGAAAATATTTAGCAGCATGCTTCAAATATGAATTATTAAAAGATGAACTGACAAGTAATTAATCTTGGCTAAATTTCTATTACTTGTACTATACAGAGTGCGTAGGCATAAACTAATACTGATAATTTTTTTTTTTTAAGTAACATTGTTGACGCTGTACATTGTAAATAAAAATGTGAAAATATTATGTTAAAACGAAATAATGATATAATTTATTATATGTATACGCACAAAATGTCAGAGATATGACTATTACCATTCACAATATTATATACACAAACATGCTGAATATACATAAATCTGCACTGGCCCCAACATTTCTCTCATATATCATTCACGCTTTCGTTTTTTCCTGGGGGAAATTTGTACATTGACAGCTTGAGAAATTTGTAGCAAATGCGTTTCCATTATAAATTTAAACAGCGAACTTATGTTTCTATTACAGCATGCTCGTCTTTCAATCTTAGATAATGTTGAATATACAAATTCTCCACCTTGTTCTCCATGCATGCCCATTCCATAGCTATAAGTTATAATCCGCCCAATGGGCTGATCACCCGTTGGCTTGTCACACCGATTACGGAAACAACGGCAGGTGGATCTATCTGTTGTTGCCCTAAAGACGCCGCTAGGCGTGATGGGAAACTACAACAGAGAAAATCAATCTGCTGTTGCCCTTAAGACGCCACAAGGCGTGATGGCCTCTGACTGCTTGGTCGGTCTTTGGCTAGGGACGGAAGAAGAAGAAGAAGTTATAATCCAGTTTGAACATAGTTTTTCTGATATACGCAGTTTAGGAATTGTCCTATTGGGGAAGAGCTTTATGAACCAAATCATGTATGTCTGTATTGATGTTTGTAATAATAAGGATGATTCTTGAGATTTGCTGTGAGAAATGTTGTGCAATTTCTCAAAAGCTTAAATGAGCGAGTTAAACTGTTCTCTGGCAATAAGAGCCCCCAAACAAAACCACATAAATCGTTAAAACTGACCAATGGTGTCTCTAGCTCTTGTCCATCATCTCCCATCAACTCTTGTCATATCCACATGCACCCATTCATGCCGAATCTCTCTTGTCAATATTTTTTCTGCCCCTTCATGCTTCTGTTTTTGTCATCTCTGAGCTATGAAATTGACTACCTGTGACGACTTGCCCAATCTTCTCTTCTTTTTTTTTTTTAAATTATTTACGAGCCGGCATTTTTTCTCATCTTCAGTGCATGATCGAGAAGCCCGTAAAGTCACGGGAAATGTCACTTGCGGATATTCTCCTAGCGTTCAGTGATTTTCTCCTCGAGTCTAATGCTATTTTTAGATACGACGTCATTGTTGACCCCTGATCTCGGTAGCTAGAAACCCGCTTTAATTTAGGACCGACTACATAAACTTAGATAGAACCAGTTTATGCCACTTTAGGAACCCCACGTGACTTTTAACGTTATTGATTGGAGCGTCTATATGATGCTAAGGTCACTTGATGCACGCTACGGATCACGTGTCCAAGCGGAAATGACCCGCTAAAAGTGCGGCAAATCCACCCATTTTCCACTTGCCCAGGAATCCTCGAGACAGCTAGACCTAATCCAGATATCGTCGAATTCACGCATTAAAAGCACTAAAGCCACGTGTCTAAATTGCGGGTTAGCGTCCATCTCTGAGTAGGTAAGTGAAAATCTCGCTAGAAAATAATATTGTGATGAAATGTGTAGTACCTTATAAAATCGACGCAAAATTGGTATAACTGCGTTTACTTTATTCATATTTTTGTTTTACGATCACATCCAGCCACATGTGATCGGGTGTATTTTATGATCCCACGGTATATGTACAACATGTTCATAAGAATGTTAACGGGAATATATATATTAATTTCCATATTATTTGATTATTTTTGACCCGACGTTTAGACTAGCGGAAATTAATATTAACAATAATGTGACATATATTCATTATAAATTATATGACGATGCGACCAGACATGAAGTGTTGTGATAATCTTGTCAGACAATTCTATAATACTAGTGTCCGACAATTATTTGTTAAATTCATCATAATTGACATGACGATTAGGCTAGAGGCACAGAACTAGAATACTGTTGCCGACATTTCTATGATAAATTTGGTGGGTTTAACTGACATTTATAATAATTCATCGGGTTAAGTTGACGACAAATCAGTCTAAAGAATTATAATACTGCCACTGGGGCAGAGAAATATAATAAAGGACAGAAAGGAGAAACTTGAATTCAAGATTAGGCTCTAGACATATGATGTTAGAGACTAAAATCTGAGATGACTGGCAGACGGACGGCTGAGGGAAAGACTGCTTTCTAAAGCTAGAAAATTAATGAAGCCGTCGTATTTGTCTTCAGTCTATGATGAAGCCTTGCACGACAGTCCAATCTCAGAGCAGAATACGGAGTCGAGCACAGAGAAGGCAAATCCGAACCATTCAAGACCTACCTCGTGCAACGTCATAAGGAGACCGGAGAACTAACCACGCTTCACTATCAGCCGGGGGCTGAAAAGCTAAGTTCCTATAGAAGGGGAACTCACCTATATCAATGCCCTATTTTTGTCATCCATGACGAAAAACACTTGAATTGTGAGACACATAATACATACAGCAGACACTAATTCTATCGACAATACTATCATCCACCATCTATTCAGTTTATTGTAATAAACCAATTGGGTGTATATAATGTACCCCATGCTTTGTTCCTTCTATTAGATGTTGAATATTGTCTGATGTTTATCTTCCTTTATAAGGGAGGGGGGGGGGGCCTCGTAAAATATAATATAATTTAAAGGATAACAATAATAGATAACTGAGAAGGGGACTATGGTAGCGAGAGACCAAATATCTCCTTACAACCTTTTCCAGACCTGTCTAGTTAGGAGAATTTACCCTCTTCGTCACCCTTCAGAAGTGGGAAAACCCAACAGGAATTCTTGAGCCAAATTTTCCACATTCATATATATTATTTCTTCTAATAAATTCTTATCCTTCAAACGCTACGCGACACTACCCTACATTAACGTGGCGTGCTACAAAGATGAAATTAGGTGGAGAAAATCTTTAATTTCTCCTCAACATTTCTTTATAATTTAAAACTGTCTAATCTGTATAGAATTTAAGTTATTTAATTAGAAAATCCATTACTCTTGGTGATATTTTCCTCAAATGATGATGTTGTTTTGTAACGTCTGCTACAAAGCAAATAATATGAAAAAAGCAACGAAAATCGATAGAGCGATAGTATCTTTTCTTTATAATTTAAAACTGTCTAATCTGTATAGAATTTAAGTTATTTAATTAGAAAATCCATTACTCTTGGTGATATTTTCCTCAAATGATGATGTTGTTTTGTAACGTCTGCTACAAAGCAAATAATATGAAAAAAGCAACGAAAATCGATAGAGCGATAGTATTTTGCAGGAAGTTATTTTCTAGTTAATTACTTTAGTCCTGCAATTATTAGGAAAGCGCTTAAACTGGTTTACATGTTACGCTTTTTCACGTTAAAGTCAGCTGATATTTCCCACCAACGTAAACGATCCCCGTCTTCGCCGGTTAACAAGATTTATTGCCTTCAGGCCAGGTGAAAAGGCGCGAAACTAAAGTAGCGACTTTTTAGAAGGTGCAAACAGCCGTGTGTAATGTATTTAATGCTAATATTTTATGTAATGTCAAGTAACGATATATTTTTAATAGTATATTTCTCTTAATGGGAAACTACTCGGTTGACAATCCTTTATGTTGAGTTGGATGAGCACTTTGAGTAGATTGTTTTTCTGTCAGCACACATGCTGAGGTGTACATGTATGTACAAGATATATTAGCATATGCGACTGCATTCTGATAGAGGAAAGAATGGAATTAACAGCAGGACAACTCATATGGACAAAGACAGCACCGAGATTTACCTAGCAACAATAATGATACACCTATTATTGTGGGGCATAACAGTTTATTGTAACCTTGTTATGACTTTATTTGCTTTCTTGCGGTAATGTTTGGTTGTTTTGGTCTCAGTTCCAGGGTACACCACTGCTCCTGCAGGATTCCAGTCAGGCGAAGAACGTAACATTCTCTTCGATCTCACGGTTCCTGAAAGCATTTAGCACCACGAGTTGTCATCTATACCTGAAGTACAACCCTTTTCGGCTCCTATCCCTCCCTCGGGAATTGAGCTGATGCAGTGTACAACCAGCAACAGCAAATCCGAAATCGTATTGTGCAGTAGTGGTTTACTGCTCGCCTAATTAATACAAATCAGAGCTTTAGTGGCATCCAATACCTTATCTTACTCATCGTCGCCAACTGAATTCAAATTATCACACTGCGTCCTTACAATGAGGCGCAGTCCCCAACCTCTAGGTCTCAACTCAGACCCAATTGGATCTACTCACCGAGTTTCGTCTACGAGGAACGCCTATTATATTTTACCGCACCGGATAAGAGCGCAAGAAACGCGCGGTCGTCCTCAGTTGACCCCCTTGATTTGTTAGGTCTACTGGTCAGTATGGGCTCTGTGTGTAGTAGTAGGCACAATATATACAGAGTTAATATACAGCCAAGCATGGTTGTTTTTAACTCTTTAAGTCCCAATCGACTTTATAAAGGCTCAGGGGTTAGACGCGCTTGGCCCAATCGACTTTAAAAAGGATTTAGTATATGTGCCTCTGTTTGAGACTGTTTCTAATTATAACTACCCACAAAGTCATTTCCGACTGCAAGTACATTCTTTTAAATACCGCACGTGTTTAAGAGTGAACGTGTTTCTGTTTTGAGATATTTATTTTAGATTTTTAAAGCGATTTTTTTAAGCGTATATCCTCCATTTTACCTTGAATAACTAATCATTTTTTTTAAGCGCATATCCTCCATTTTACCTTGAATAACTAATCATTTTTCAATGAAAGCTTTTATACTTGTAGTACAAGAGTAAAGTACATCCGATTACCTTCAGTTTAATATACAACAACAAAGTTATTTATGCATATGAACATTTAAAAAAATTATTTCCAAACAACAATAAAAACGCACTGGGGTGGCCATTTTTGCTTGGTCCAAACCCACTTTTTTGCTTGGGACTGAAAGAGTTAACTCTGTGTGTGAACACGGCGCATGGATATCGTCCCCAGTGGTGAAGTCGGTGCATGGATAGCGTCTCCAGTGGATTTAACATAAATAAGACACTGACTGTGGTAATTGGTAATTCTCACCCGCGGCCGAAGTATTAACTCTCTGTTTATTTATTTTGTCGGTGTTCTACAGGAGGGTTTGGGAAATTGTCTCTTTTGATTTATGAATTGATATATTTGTAAACGTTGTTATTTGATCAATTATTTTGCTGATATTTTTATGCTTCTTCTTCTATACAAGCAAAAGAGAACTTTAATAAATGTTAACCTTTTGTTATTGCGCTGTTCACGACCTTCATCCATATTTAATATTTCAGCTCTTATGGTCTCTATCTGACGGCGAGAAAGGAGAGAGAGCGGGTGTTGCTTAGACATATAAGTGTGTTGTGGGCCTAGAAAGAGAGATAGCTTTAATAAATCATCTTTCAGGTTTGTCTCAAGTGCACCCTAATTTTATGCATTATCTGTGTGTTGTCTATAATTCTGCCAGTTCACTATCATTGTCGATTTCACTCAAATTGCCTGACTCGACAAATAATTCTAAAACCAACCCAACCACGACACCCTCCATAAGGACAACAATAAAACTTACTTGTTGATGTCAGGCGTCAGTGGAGATAACAGGTTGTACATCTGTAGCGGGAGCCAGCACAGAACGAAAAGACAGACGACTATTATCATCATCTTTACAACCTGAAAGAGGATAGCATAATTTATTTTTACTCGTAAAGTGAACATGTTTTAACAATGCATCAGTCATAAATTCCTTTGATTTTCATAAATTTTATGGCTCTAGTTTACGATCCCATGTACTCATCTTTTTTCTGAGACAGAAAACTCCCTAGTGCAAATCCAGAACATTATGCCATGGGGAAATAATGCGTGTTTTTTCTGTTTTCGACCCTGCTCTCAAAATGAGGTTTATATCGACCTCTCTGTCAATGATGAAAATAGTTTTAAAAATATATTGATTCCGGTTTAAATTACAAATCTTCAGATTTGCTGTGTCACAAAGATCAAAAATAGGTTCCAGATTACAGAGCGCGCATATGACAGTGATTAATTGTCCGACAGCCTGAGCTCTAACCATGAATATCTCAGAAACTGATATTCTAGATACATAGAGTCTTCAAACATTTTACAGCGTTTCACCGGATTATCCAACTGGTTAGACTTTTCTACAAAAAAAAAAAAAAAAAAAAAAAATTATGAAGGAAAGTGCAGCGTGGAAGAACGGAGCACCAAAAGAATCAGTATCAAGAAATTAATTAAAACCCGACAGCCATCATGGTAATTTCTGATTTAAATTGGATCAGCGAACCAGAGCTGGTCAAGACCGTGCTCCACCTCCACGTGGTGGTCCTGGAAACAGTCTGCAGCAGTGCAGGCTGGCTGAGCGAGCATGGATCGAAAAGGGAAGGCAAACCCGGTCCTTAAAAAATGCCGTGCAGAAGTCGGATGTGTCGACCGAAAGGTGCAGATATCACAGCTTAGGCGCAAACAGACACAACGCAACCACCGTCCTTTTCAGGACGAACGAGGAAGAAGAAGAAGAAGATTTAAATACAAGGGGGACTTCAGTCAGCTATGTAAATAGTTCTGATTTAAATACAGGGAGGACTTCAGTCAGCTACGCAAACATATATGATTTAAATACAGGGAGGACTTCAGTCAGCTACGCAAAGAGTTCATAGGTATATGGCAATTTCTGATTTAAATACAGGGCGGACTTCAGTCAGCTACGCAAATAGTTCATAGGTATATTGCAATTTCTGATTTAAATACAGGGAGGACTTCAGTCAGCTACGTAAAAAGTTCCTAGGGGTATTATTATTATTATCACTATTTTTTGGGGTAAATCATGTATTGTTAAATACACGAGTAATAAGACAGGCAACTACGTTAATTTAAAAGATTTGTAAACTACAAAAGATGAATCAGAAATCCTTGATTAGAAAATTAGACGGTCTGGGAAAACAGAAAAAAGACAGCTCTAATAACACTAGTCAACAAATTTTCAAAAGTTATTTGTACCAGAAATTAAATATATCATTTCTTATTGATTTTGACATGCTGATTTCAAATATCATAATGAAATTCACCAATTGGCTCTGGTTTTTTTTAAATGATGAATTTACATTACAGTAATACAAATAATGTATGCTTGTTTAATTCTCTGGGGTGAACAGCTAGTCTTTCTACTTTAGCATTATAAAAATTGTGGTTACATACTCAATTAATTGATATTTCAACATAAAATGATAGAAGAAATAAAAACATTATTTAAAGTTCACATATCATGTTTTAAAAAGGCACATTTATACCCATTCCGTCATTATTCAGTCGCTGTTCGAGCTCTCTTTGCCTGCTTCTTGTAGTCAATCGATGAGGTGTCTTTTGTCACAGCCCAACAGTAATCAGCAAGCATTGAAGGGCTCCAATTGCCTTGATACCTTGTCTCCATAGCAGCAATGTCCTGGTGAAATCGTTCACTATGCTCATCACTGACCGCTCCACAGTTTGACGTAAAGAAATCCAGATGATAATCCAGAAAATGAATTTTCAAAGACATGTTGCAGCCAAGACTCTTATACTTCAGAAGGAGATTTTCTACAATTTCATTGTAATTATCAGATCTGTTGTTTCCAAGAAAAGTGTCCACCACTGACTTAAATGCTAGCCATGCTGCTTTTTCCTTGCCATGCAACACGCAAAGAAACTCGTCATCATGAAGAAGTTTTCGAATTTGCGGACCAACAAATACTCCCTCTCTTATTTTAGCTTCACTCAGTCTTGGAAATTTTCTGATGAGGTATTTGAAAGCCTCATCTGTTTTCTCCATTGCCTTGACAAAGTTTTTCATGAAACCCAGCTTAATGTGCAAGGGTGGCAACACAATCTTGCTGGTGTCGACAAGTGCTGGGTTCTCAACGTTCTTACTGCCAGGCTGCAATGACTGCCTGATTGGCCAATGTCTTCTGATGTAATGGTCACTTCGTGCACGGCTATCCCACTCACAGAGAAAGCAACAGTACTTGGTGTATCCACCCTGTAGTCCAAGCAAAAGAGCGACCACTTTTAAGTCACCGCAAAGTGACCAATGATGATGATCGTAGTTTATACACTTCAAAAGCTGCTTAATGTTTTCATAAGTTTCTTTCATATGAACTGCGTGACCAACTGGAATTGACGGTAACACATTACCATTATTCAACAAAACAGCTTTAAGACTCGTCTTGGATGAATCAGTGAAAAGCCTCCACTCTTCCGGTATGTAATTGATTTTGAGGGCTGCCATTAAACCAGAAATGTTGTGGCACGCAGAAAGGTCACCCTCGTTGAAAAAGAATGTAATAAGCGGCTTCTGGCGCTTCCTATACACATAAATTGTAACATCTTCTGCCAGGAGATTCCACTGTTGCAATCTGGAACCCAAAAGCTCCGCCTTGTTCTTCGGTAAATTCAGATCTCTTACAAGATCATTCAGTTCACCTTGGGTTATTAAGTGTGGTTTAGTGGATGTAGTTTGCTCAAAATCTAGGTCGCTTGAGGTTGATGGTTCAGGACCACCAATGTCCTCTTCTTCATCAGTGGAAGCAGCTGAAAATGATTCTGGCATTTTGGGAACTGGTTGGTCATCGCCATATGGTACCGGACGTATTGCAGAGGGGATGTTTGGATATTCCAGAGTCCATTTTTTCATCTTTGATATGCCTTTCCCAATTGGAGGGACCATGCAAAAGTAACAGTTGTTGAGATGATCAGTGGGCTCTCTCCAAATCATTGGGACTGCAAAAGGCATAGCTTGCCTTTTGCCAGTCAACCACAGTTTAAGATGTGCTGCACATGTATTGCAGCATATGTGTGGCGCCCAGCTCTTATTTTGATCTCCTATTCTGCAGCCAAAATACAAACTGTACACCGTCTTAATCACTTTAGTTATATTTCGTTTTTGTGATACAAATGTCACCTCACCACATATATAACAGAAATCATTAGCACTGTTCACACATGTCCCAGGCATTTCTAACTACGATACTTTTGATAAGGACAAATGCACTAACTAATGGCAAAATTTTATCAGAGATAAGATATTTATACACAAAGGTGATGTAATCATAGGTAGGATTGCATCATCAACTTCAAGTTACATTTTTATTGGTCATTAGAAAAAATTATGCAATCGCCCACAACAGTTGCGTCATATATATAAATTGACCGTAATTAAATAAAGTAGTAGCATATATCTTGAAAACTAGAGCCAATCAACATTTTTTAATGTCATTTTCGTTTTCAGCACACCAAAATTAGTTAAGATCAGCTATTTTCATTTCTGGTACATTTTGGTTGTTGACTAGTGTAATCAGAGTACTGTGGGAAACCTTCTTCCTACACTCTCAGACGACGTCTACTTGAATATTTTCAAAGAAAGCAATAGTCAGCTTCAGACTATTTACATCTCCATTCAGATTTCTCAGAAAATGGTACTGGTGACTGCTATTTGTGATTTCTATGCTCCTCATATGTTGGGCAACTTTGAAGCAGATGTTCAGCAGTCATTTTATCAGTGCCACAGTTACACACATTGGTAGTTCCTATCCCTAGCTTGTTTAATAAATGATATCCCAATCTGTTGTGGCGCGTGCGGAGTCTGAAGATTATCCCTTGAACTAGTAATATGCATCATTCTGTGTGTGTCCTGGATACTCTGCATCCCATTTGTTTCTGTATCTGGTTCTGATAAAACTTTTTGCCTCTTCGAAAGTTATGACTGTATCAGGTTGACGAAACACAACCTGTCTAAGGAAAATTCTTCGAATTTTCTGGCCGAAAACAATCACCAACCAAGGACTGCTAACTCGGAGCCACCAAGAAGACATGCGCACCACCATAGCTGGTGGACGCTGGAACTGGGTTGGCCACATCCTCAGAAGAGATATGGCATCATCACTAGAACTGCCATGCTAGGGACTCCAGAAGGAAAGCACAAGCGAGGACGGCCAAGAGCCACCTGGCGGAGATCTGTGGAGCAGGAGAGGCTAAGCGTGAGCCAGAGCTTAGGCACCACACGAAGGATGGCTGTCGACCGAGCAAAGTGGAGACAGTTTGTTTCTGCCCTATAAGACGCCACTAGGCTTGATCAGTCAGCGACTAAAGACTATAGAAGAAAGAAGAAGGTTGAGGGAGCTTTCCAGTGTTCCACCTTCCCTTGTCAATCTGTCAGCTTATTCATTGCCGAGGATGCTACAGTGAGATGGGATCCACTATTTTGAATAGTTGACATACTTTGTGGAGCACTACTCTTAGGTCACCCAGGTCTGCTTTATTCTGACTCCTCAACGTTGCAATTATTGACAGTGCGTCCGTGAAGAAAACAACTTGTTTCTCTGTGCTTTCGTCTGCCATTAGAACCTCTGCTGAAGTTACTTGAGAATTTTCCTGTTGCCACTGATAGCTTTTTTTGTGTGTACCAATACTTACGCGCAGAAGCACACCTCCAACTTCCGTTGAATTTGTTGCTGATCCATCTGTGAATGCATGGGTCAAGGTGTTGCTTGGGTCTTGAGGAAAATGTCATGGGAAGAAACTGCAAACTGTGGTTATTGAACGTAACGAATACAGTGTGAAAGAGCGATAAAGCATTGAGAGGCCTTACAATAAGGCTGCTAGAGAACTATAGTAAATTGAAGTATAGAAGAAGGAAGGAAACAATCAGGGATGACGCACATGTAAAAGAATCCCTCTTCTTATATTTGAAAAACATTTGCAAATATCACAGATATACTAATAAGATAATAAGCCCACATGTAGAGGCAGCAATTAGTCGAGCATATGTGACAGGGCAGTGACCTTGCGTTAGTTCAGTATAAATGTGTATAATGACCCAGGTTCATTAACTTGTAGTTGCATGCTACCGGTGAAGTTAATCATCTTTATGTCTTTGTCTTACTTATGCTGAGAGGTAATGTTAATCACACGACAACATATATGACTTCACTGACATCTGATTCAAGGTTGACAAGACACTGTCTACGTTGTCGGTCTTTTATTAAATCATGAACGTATGTACAGCATGTACAATATAAATGTACAATACATCGAAGCAGGACATCAATTTCAACATCTCATATAGTTCTCATCACATTGAACACTACTAGTTTATAAATATTGCTGGATGGTCAGGAAGAATATCTCTGACTGGATTTCTTCAAAGTCTTTTCTTAACTTGGTAACTTTCAATTCTCTACGTTGGCTTGGGTTATGGAAACTGGACTACCTCCAGGGAATGAAGATTTTACCCTTCAGCCTATACTGTTATATGTAATTACTGTCACTTGAAATCACCATCGTTCTACATTCTCTATAAACACGGGGGACGCGAATTCACTAACTGTCAGTTGAATGTCATTGATACGCGTTGCACGAAGATATCTCAAAAAACTGCATACCAGGTTTTCGTCTTGATCTAGTTCGATCTTGAACTAACGTTGGAAAAACTGCTTTCAGACATTATCGACTTTATTGCACGCTGCAGCCTCACAACCGCATGCACGATTGTGACGAAAGCTTGTCCAATACATCTGGATGGTTCTAACACAATGGAGGCCTCAAATAGCTAACTGCAATGAGCCATTTGCCATTACAAAAATACGGAGAAGAGAGAATGAGTCTCCCGCGTGTCTCTTATTTATAGACCCGAACTAGCGGAAGTCATGTGACCTATTAGCTATGTCCCTTAACTCATGAATTACTTCATCACCTTGTCTATTCCCTGTAATATCCCTTTGATAAGATTTCCTATCACACATACGTTGGGCTCATAAAGGATAGAGCTTGCACCGATGAAGTCTAAGGTATCTTAGACAATAATAGAATACCATCATGAAATTAGTATCGATTTTGTAGACCAGGAAACAGCTTCTAATACAGTAAACAAAACCGCACTGTGGAAGGTGTTATTACTGTGTACAGTAACATATATGGATATAAATCTTTTAACACCAACTACCTAGATCACGACACAAAGATCAGCATAGAGAACATTGAAATATTAACACTAACAGAAGTGAAATATTAACATTAATAAAATTTAAATATTAGCACACAAGAAACGTAAAATATTAAGACAAATAAAATTGAAATAAGAAAAGTAAAATATCACTAAGAAAATTAAAATTTTAACATAATGTGACTGTATTGCCTCCCCTGCTTTGCAGTAGTGGTCCAGCAGTGGCCAAAACTCAAGAGTATCTAATATGGGCTTCAAAGGTGTCTATCTTCGCACAAGATTACTCTTGGCATATATGTAGATTTAATGACGCTTCTGGCACAAAGGAGTATTCACAAGATATTCAGATAAGCGAAAACAATGCTACATTTGGCTGAGCACGTTAATTCTAGAATCTGCAGACAACTTTTGTGAAGGATTAAGCAATGGTTTATGTTAGCTCGTTTAAGCCCCCACCTCTGATTAACTCAGTGGAATTCTTATTATTCTGGTAAAGCTCAGTTTAGAGTATGTGTAGTAAATTGACTGAGACAACATGCAGTAACTTTAAAATAATTAAATCGAAGTTAAATTTGTAAATTTACAAATAACAAAATTTAATAATCACTTCAGTTTTAACAGTTTGAAAATAATTGGAATAGTTATGGATTAAGAAAAGTTATCTTCACGGTTTTGATAGGAGGTAAATTGTTTTTTTACAAGAAGTTCAAGTGGCAGCATATATTGAACTTAGCTGCCAATGACGGTTCTGCTCCTTCTGATGGGTTGGTTCTTTTACACTGCTCACATTCGTCGCTGGTCAATGTTGTCGGGTGTAGCTCGTTACCCAGAAATGTCAGGGAGAGTCTACAAAGTTGGTCCTTCGTCTTAAAGCTCAGGCCACTGTTCCCTTCTTGTTCCAGAGATAGTACTGTCTGCTGGTACCACCAATAACTATGGCAAAGAATAGAAACGAAACGCTCTTCTGAGTTTTGTGTTTTACAACCCATGGTTATGGGTCCCTATCTTCCCATTCCACCATCCCATTTAACTCAGAATTTACCCTCGATGAGAATTAATTTAAATCCCTCGTGTTAAAACTTTCTTTACATTTAAATTGAATAGCTTTAGCTTTACATTACATTTAAATGCAAAAGTTAATAATACAGATAGAGTATGTTTACATTTACATCTCCAATGATGTTAAAAGTTTGATACTTCCATTAATTTTAAAATGAATATTTTCACATAGACATTTACCCTGGTTTCTTCTTCTTCTTCTTCGTACACTCTCAGACGTCCACTTGAATGTTCTCAAAGAAAGCAGTAGTCAGTTTGAGGCTATTTGAATCCCCGTAAAGCTTTTCCACGAAAAATGATATGCATTTTACCACATATACTTTGAACAGATTTCAGCAGTCATTTTATCTGGTTTCTTCTTCTTCTTCTTCGTACACTCTCAGACGTCCACTTGAATGTTCTCAAAGAAAGCAGTAGTCAGTTTGAGGCTATTTGAATCCCCGTAAAGCTTTTCCACGAAAGGAGCTGGCGTCGGCCATATGCACTTTCTCTGTACCACATATAAGAGGCAACTTTGAAGCAGATGTTCAGCAGTCATTTTATCAGTGCCACAGTTACACTCCTTCTTCTTCTTCTTCTTCTCGTTCGCTGTTGTTTAGAAATGTCTACACAAGAAGTCCGGTTTTCTGGATGTATGTTGCTGTGGTTGAAAGTTCTTCAAGACTCCCAAACAGCTTTGTGTGGATGTGCGTCTCTGTGGGCCAATGTTCAGTTCGCAATTGACTAAGCATGTGGCAGTCTTGCAGGATGTGTTCGGCTGTCTGTGCTGCCTGTCCACACGTACATAGGGGTGATGGGACCAATCTCAGTCTGTATAAGTGACTGTTCAGTCTGTTGTGTCCTGTTCTCATACGGAACAGGATCACCTGTTTTGCTCGATCAAGATATTGATAGTTGTCTCTTTGTTGATCAATTTTCCTGATGGCCTTGATAAGGGTCTTCTTTTCCTGGAATGTGATTATTTGTTCTTTTTGTTCCTGTGTTGCTCCCTCTTTTGCTAACATATCTGCTCTCTCATTTCCTGGTATGCCACAGTGTGATGGTATCCACTGTAGCACTACCCTTCTTTTGATATTTACTTCGCATAGGACTTTGTTTAATTCTGGCAGTTTATCACTGTTGAGGGCTTGCAGAACTGACATTGCATCGGTAAGGAATACAACCTGCTGACATTGGCTTATTGTGTTATTTATTATTCCTGCAGCAATGCTTATGGCCTGTACTTCAGCAGCATAGTTTGAACAGAATATTCCAGTAGGTGAACAGGTGGATTCATTTTCTTTGTCTGGATAGACCACATAAACTCCTGCGCCTCCGTTCTTCACTGCTCTGGTTGCAGATCCATCAGTATATACTTGGATCCATGCTTCTCTGGGGTATAGTTCTTCAATCATGTCACATGCTGCTATTTTCCTTTGGAGAGTATTTAGCTCTCCCATGGGGCAGGTGGTAGTTATGGAGGTCTTAATACTGAAATTTTGATGTTGTTCCCATGGGGTTGGGAGGAGTGTGGGAGTTATTTCCTTAGTGATGTCTGGTAGTTCATCCTTGTATGTTCTAATTAGTTTTTTGGACCGATGCACAAAACTGCTTCTCTTCAACCTCCCACTGGCTAAATCTCCAAATCTAGTTTTCATTGGATGTGCGGGCATGTTCTTGTACTTTTCTGCTTGGATCAGGGTCTTAGTGTCTCGTCTGTATAATAAAGGTGGAATGCCTGTGATTTTTTCCATTTCATTTATTGGTGTGGTCTTCATGGCACCCGTGATCAACCTAAGCGCTTGATTTTGTACTTTATCTAAGGCTTGTAGGTGTGATTTGGCTGCTGTAGACCATGCTGCTGATCCGTACTCTAATATAGGTCTTATTGCACCTGTATACACTTTCTTTAGTGTTGTTTCGTTAGCTCCCCAACTTGATCCAGCTATTTTCCTCAGTATGGAAAGTTTTCTTCTCGCTTTAGCCTCTGTTCTCTCGATGTGGTGCCTCCATGTCATTCTCTTATCTAATGTAATGCCCAAGTACACCGGTTCCTCATCTGTTTGGACATGTATATTTCCAAGTCGTATCTCTCCTGCTTTGTCTTTGTTGGAGAGCGTGAAAAGTGTTGTTGATGATTTTTCAGCGTTGATCTGCACCATCCATTTCTCTGCCCATGCTGCTATGTTGTCTGCTGCCCTTTGTATTCGCTTATTAGCGATAGTTAGATGTTCTTCTACACACCACACCACCAAGTCGTCAGCGTATAGGGCAGCTCTCACACCTTGTGGCAGATCGTGGATGAGGTCATTGATGAATACAAGGAACAGGGTGGGAGACAATACTGAGCCTTGAGGAACTCCATGTTTTAGGAGGATTTTCTTGCTGTTGTGACCTTCCATAGTGACTCTTGCTTTCCGATTGTGTAGGAACGACTGGATCCATTTTCTCATATTACCCTTGATTCCGTTCCTTTGCAGTTTTACTATTAACCCGTCTTTCCATACTTTGTCAAAAGCTTTTTGGAGATCTATCCATAGGGTAAAGACTTTTCTCTTTTCTTGGAAGGCATCTTCAACGATCTGTGACAGGTATGTGATTTGGTCTTCTGTGCTGCTGCACTCTCTAAACCCTGCTTGTTCTGGCACTAAAATTTTCTCGGATTCCAAGTACCATTTCAATCTTCTGTTGATCATCCTCTCCATTGTCTTACATACACAGCTTGTTAGGCTTATTGGTCTGTAGCTGGTGGCCTTCCTGTTGTCTTTTCCTTTCTTTATGATGGGACACATGAGCGCCTCTCTCCATATCTGTGGCACACTGCCTGTCATCCAACTGTAGTTGTATATTTGCAACAGTTTGCTCATTGCTGTATATCCTAGGTGTTTTAGCATTTCGTTGGTTATACCATCCGGGCCTGGTGATTTCCTGTCTTTAAGTTTCCACACGGCTGTTTTTAACTCGTCCATATTGAAAGGTTTGGACATAACGTCCGGACTGTTTCCATTAGTTCTAGTGTGGATTATTTCTTGACGAATGTCTCGTTGTCTGCGTAAATTGACGGAGATGTTACTTTCATTTCTGTAGGATTCCGCAAATATGTCTGCTGCTTGTTTGCCGGTATATAGTTTCCCTGCATCGTCTAGTGTAATGGTTTGTCGTTGAGAATTGTTATCGTCATTCAATTGTTTAGTGAGTTTCCACAACTTTCTCCCTTCCTTTTCAAGGTTTAGTTTATATGTTTTTTCCCTCCAGCTTCTCCTCTGGGCTTCTAGCTTTCCTTTAATGAATTTTGCTTTTGCCTTTTGTAGCATGATATGGTTCTGTTGGGATGGTTGTACCTCTGCAGTGTGCCTTGCTTCATTCATATCTTCATGTAGGTTTTGTAGTGTGTTGGACCAATATGGTACATAGTTCTTCCTCGCTCCTCTCGGTATTGTCTCCTTTGCTGCCTTGAGTACTCCATTATTAAAATCCCAGATGACTCTGTTAATGTCTCTGTCTAGTACCTTAATATCTTTTGTAAGCAGATTTGCTCTGTGTTGATAAATGGACCAATTTGCTTTTTTATAATTCCATCTTGGCTGACTTGGACTTGTATTAATTGTTCTATTAATTTTGATGAATACAGGACGATGATCACTTCCACCGAGTTGTTCTCCTATTTCCCTTTCCACTATCCCAGCCAAATCAGGTGTGCAGAATGCCAGGTCTGGAGTAGAGGTGCTATGCCATCTTCTGGAGTAAAAGGTTGGAGGATCATTAGGGTTGTTTAGAAGGGTTAGGTTATTGTCGTCTTGCCAGTTTTCTATCTCTTCGCCCCTTCTATCTAGCTGGTTGTATCCCCAGCTTTGGGAATGGCTGTTGAAGTCTCCCACCGCTATGAAGTTGCCAATGGGGACATCTATGCTAGTCATGTTCAGTGGTATGTCATTGGGGCAGTAGAAGTTTAGGAGATCCAGTTCCAGAGTGTTATGTTTTAGATGGATTACTTGGTATTCTGCACCTTCTTTATATGTCTTGGATTCTATAGCGTTGAGGTTATTCCTTATCAGTGTTAGTATGCCACCCTTCTTCCGATCTTTTCTGTCAACTCTGAAGCATTGATAGCCCCGTATCTTAAAATGTTTTCCTTCCTGTAGGTGGGTTTCTTGTATGCAGCATATGCTAATTTCTTTCCGAAATAGGGTATTCTCTAGTTCAGTCTTTTTGTTGTTGACTCCCTCTGCATTCCAATGCATGACATTCAGAGGGGCCGTCGTCTTATCTGGTTGGCCAGTTACTTTCTCCTTCCGCCTCCTGGCTCCATTTGGCGGACTAAGGAGACCTCCAGTAGCTGAGGGTGGATTCTGTCGAGGCTCAGAATCCGGCACTGCTCCTGCCTGGAGGGACTTCACAGGGCGAGCACCATAACGATAATTTTTTGACATCTGTTGTGTAGACATATTAAACCAAAGCGGGTTGCATGGTACCATGGTTGCTGGTGCGCCTCCTGGCCTGGTACATCTGACTTCAGCACCTGTTTCTTAAGGCAGAGTGTGCTCATGCCTCCCCCTCTGGCTGGGGGATTTGATTTTGCCTTTACCTCGTTTTCTGTCCCATCTTGCCTCCCGCTGGGGTTGATACCCAACCTTCGGCAAGATTACTGGGTATAACGGGGTCCACCACGAGTAGGTGATGTAGACTTGGGCAGGAGAGGCTAAGAGACATGTTGAGTCTTGTATTGCGCATCACTGCCCCATTTGGACCCCACAGTTACACTGATCGGTAGTTCCTATCTTTAGCTTGTTGAATAGATGGTAACTCAATCTGTTGTGGCCAGTGCGGAATCTGACGATTACCACTTATTCTCTTCTGTGGAGCTGGTAGTAAGCATCATTTTGTGTGTGCCCTGGATGTTCAACATTCCATTTGTTTCTGTATCTGATTCTGATAAAACTCTTTGCCTCCTCAAAAGTTACTTGCATCAGGCTGAGGTAGATGTGAACCTTCTTTTGCCATTCTGCCAGCCTCTTCATTGCCGGTGATGTTACAATGAGATGGGATCTATTGGATCACAACACGTTTGAATCGTTGACAAAGTTTGTGGAGCACTATTCTGAGATCATCCAGGTCTGTATTATTTTGGCTTTTCAACGTTGCAATTACTGACTGTGCATCAGTAAAGAAAGCAACTTGTTTCAAACCCTGGTTTGAAACTGTAAGTATTATACTTAGAATGTACATCATTTCTTTCCTCTTTTCCTCCCTGCTCTATATGGAACTTGGAACGACTATGTGCTTTTAGTTCTCTTTACGAAACTAGCAATAAAGCAATCACCAGCCCGTGCAGTGGTGGTTCATGAATCGTCATTCTATACGCTGAGGTTGCCAGCCTCAAATGACTGGGACATCCACTAGCGATTTTCACATATTAAAATTCACATGGTAATATACATATATATGTTAGTTCACAAGTTAGTAATGAAATATAGAATGTAAAATCACAACTTACGCTAATCCTGGCTCACATACTTTTTGCTCAGATGAATAAGAGAGACTTGAATCGGCCTTTTACACGCGTCGAGTGTGTCGTTATTTTAATAAGTTCCCTCTCTGACTTTCTGTGTTTCCTTCAGTTTCCTCAGACAGCGGCTTTCCTTATTAAAATTATAGAGATTTCCTGTGCTGTTTTTGTAAGTCCTGATAAATACTCAAATAAAAGGTGTCCGGTCAGATAAAATGGAATTCTGAATTCTAGGCTTCACTCTGGCAAGGTCTGGTGTCTTGGCAAGCGATTTTCACAGTAGTTTTGACTGACTGAAGCGTCAGGTTATATTCACTGCCATCCCACGCATTCGTTGTTATGAAGCTCAGATGATCAGCCAATCTGATTTGAATATTTTGCATGACTCCTCTAGTGCAAATTTTCAAACATTACTTTTCTGAAAATGGGCTGTAAACATCCTATTGCCGGGCAGGCGAGCTCACAGACATATCAGTAACCTCACACGACAATGTGTGTAAGATGTAACAAACTATTACTTTCGCTAAAGTAATGTCTTATCTGTTGCTTGGGCACAAACAAAATCCGTCTCTTTACAACCAAGGCGGAGACGCACCTGCGCCTTTTCAGTGATTAATCAGATTGCTCTGGGCGATGTTGTGTTAATATGTGTACTGATATTGGCCGCGCCTGCGATTAACCAACTTGGTTGTCGATAATGTTCTCTCAGCCGCCCCTGCAAATGTTTAGTATTATCATCCACCAGGCGTGTCTGATAAACAGACAAGATACAATACACCGAAAGTAGCGAAAGAATGTAGATACAGAATATCTGCTCCATAGGACAGAGAACGAAAAGGGTACGACTCAGAAAAACGGCAATAAAATCAATACAAAAATGTACCGATTACTGCCGTAGTGAAACAGAGATTAGGAAGAAGGGGTCACCCCAATCCATTCTGTGACACACAAATAAAATTGAAATATTAGCACAAGAAACGTAAAATATTAACACAAATAAAATTGAAATATTAACTCAGAAAAGTAAAATATTAATACTAATAAAATTGAAATATTAACACTAAAAGTGAAATATTAACATTAAGAAATGTGAAATTTTAACACTAAGAACAGTAAAATATTAGTGCTAATGAAATTGAAATATTAACACAAAGGAAGGTGAAATATTAACATTAAAAATGTTTAACAAAATATCAAGGTCGTTAAGTTCACCTTAAAACAACTAGATGATGTAGAAATGTCTCAGAGATATATTTGCCACTGACGAAAGATAAGACTGAAAAAATAAAATGAGAATTTAACGAGACATTAAAGCGACCTCCCAACTCCCTTCAGTTTTGAAGCATCCAAAAGCCCAAATAACAACGCACAAACAACTAATAAATACAGTACAGTACCAACTCGTGTTACCAATGTCAAGTAGAAATATTGATCAGAGCGAGAAAAAAAGTCACACTTGTGAAATGAGATTTGATAGAAAGTAGTTAGTAAGGCCCAAAAGAAGCTAATGAGAAACGAAGAGATCAGAGACAATAGTGTCAGAGACAGATTAGGCTCAGCAAGAGAGGATCGGTTGGTTTGGACAACTGATGAGGGTTAAATCTCGAACTACCAGCAGTACGGACATTATAACATCAACTTGAAAGAGATCAGACATTGAGAGTTGTCTAGGACAGTACTGCTCAACCTTGTTTTTATACTTCATGGCACACTCAACGGACCTTCAAAACTCCAAGGCACACTGTAATATTTAAGTAGGTGGGTATATTAAATATTGGAAAATTCGCTGGAATCATGAGACAACATTTCCGATTTTTTTTTGTTGGATTTTGTGTGTGTGTGCGATGGATCGGTGGATGATGATAACACCACTTATTATTTGTAAATTGTACGTGTGAGATTCTGTTGTAATATTTTACAACAACATATAATTTTAAATACCTTTAAATTGTGTATTCTGCCTGTGTCACGGCACACCAGGCGGGCACTCGCGGCACATCTCACGCGAAGCTTTGGTCTAAGAGAAAGTCAACCCTTCTAGACAGACAATTTACAAAAGTGTAATATATTAACACAAGGTCGCAAGAAGTACTCTGGATCTAGAACTAAATATGGATTCAACCTGGGACCTAAGACGCGTCAACAGTGAGAAATGTAGTTAGCGACCCATAGCTAGACTGCTTGCTTCAGGGTCAGCGAACCAGGGCTGACCAAAACCCTACTCCACCTCCAAGTGGTGGTCCTAGAAACAGGCTGCACCACTGCAGTCTGGCTGAGTGAGTAGGGATCGAAGAGGGAAGGCTAACCCGGTCCCAAAAATGCCATGCTGAAGTCGGATATGTCGGCCGAAAGGCGCAAATATAGCAGCTTTGCTGTAAACGGACACAACGTAACCAACGTCCTTTTCAGGACGGACGAAGAAGAAGAAGAACCTGGGATGAAACGTCACAAGCAGTAGATAAAGGGAAAATAATCAGAATTGAAGATCGCAGAATGGCCTTACTAGTGATACTAAATGACTTTTTTCAGATACGAAAATCGTGGTATCTGAAAATACCGATTTAAACAGGTCTTTTTATTTCGTGTTGCACAACATAATAATTCCCAGCAGATCCTGGTTTCAATTTCAAGCTTTTATTTGCTCAATATTGAGATAGGGGAGGGAGGCGAAGCGTAGACAATGAACAAACTTTAAAGGGGATAAACTTGTAGATGCAGGGATTCTGATTTAAGGTGAGGGGGCTGAAAGGAGTGATTTAAGAAGAATATTGATAAAGTACATAGACAAGTATGAAAGACTTGCCTCTACTTATGGCTTAGAAAAGGAAAAGTAGAGACGAAGTTATCTCAGAGATTGAAAGGTATTGCTTATGATGTTTTCTTGAAACTCCCTAAGAAAGAGCAGAAAGATTATGGAGCACTGAAGCAAGTATTACTTGTTCGTTATGAAAAAACTCAGAGGCTTATAGGAAGAAATTCAGAACGGCTAAGCTTCAATCTGGAGAAACATACAACCAGTTCTCATCAAGAGTAGAAACGTATCTGCGGAAATGGAGTAGCTTGGGAAAATTTCAGAACACCTATGAGGATCTGAAAGAAATGATTATGATGGAGCAATTGAAAGATTCCATGCCTCAAGACATGAGGAAATTTCTTATGGATCAGAGAGGCTGGAAGACATTTTAAAATGTGCTGAGAGATATCAGGCAGCATAAGCCGAAGTGCAAGGAGCTAAAAAGAAAAGGACAGAATCTTCACGGGAGTATAAAAATACATCCGTATGGGAAGAAGAGGAAACTGCACAGGATCAACTTCGAAAACCTAACTCAAGATATGAGGCACATGGTTCAAACCAGAAACATGCCCACAAGAACAAGCCAAAATTTTACTACAAAGATAAGAATCCTCTAGGATATGGCAGAAAACCTTCAAAAAAAGATGAAAAATGTGTAGGTTCTGCAAAATGAACAACCACAATACAGTCGAGTGTGGGAGGAAAAAATCCTCTTCATCATGCTGCATGTCTACAGGTGAAGACATCTGATAGGAAGGAACTGACAGTGAGTCAGAATAGCTTCCATCACCCACCTATACAGTAGATAGTGACCGTGAATGGCAAACAAGTCACAGGGATGTATGACACAGGTTTGTCCTATGACGAGGTCGTTTGTGCATCTCTGGTGTGCCCTGAACAAATCTCCACAGAAAAAGTGGATATTCAGGGACCACATAAGGTAGCATTACCCCTAACTTTCCCTATAGCGAAGATTCAAGTCAGTTGTCGCTATGTGGAAGATAGATAGAACTCTTGATTCTCACATCAAAAAACATTGCTCTCGTCTGTTGTCAAGGTCACGCCTAGGGTAGCACGGACAACTCTCACATCAAAACCTTTACTCTAGTCTGCCATATATTCAAGTGCACAGTAACTTTTCGGACACCCTGTATATGCCTGTGCAGGACATGAAACTTACAAGTAATCTATAACATCCTTAATAGTCAGCGATCTAGGTCGTCGAGAAATAACATATTTGCCGGCCTATAAGACGCGCTTTTTGCCATAAAAAGGTCTCGAAAAAACACATTATACTGTTGTTTTGTCATGCTGTGCTGATGGCACAAAATTGCCACCTTTTTACTTTTAAAATTTTTACTTTTAAAAGAAAACCATTACCCAAGGGAAAATTATCTACTGCAGTTTATGTTAATGCTCACCTAAAAGGCTGGATGGATGAAGAAGGGATGAAATTGTGGATAGAAAATTGTAGTTCGTTTAAAGAAACCTGCCATGCTAGTATGGGACCAGTTTCGATGTCACAGAACTGAGGCTGTTAAAAGAATAAACTCAGCCAGTTGAAAACTAAGTTAGCTGTAATTCTTGGAGGCCTAACCAGCCAGCTAGCCAGAACACTGCAGACCTGGATAACCTAAGAGTAGTACTCCACAAACTGAGCAAGCGATTCAAAAAAGTTGCAGTAAAGTATATTCCATCTCATTGCAACATGTGCGGCAATGAAGAAGCAGACACATTGGCAAAGGAAGGTTGGAAGCTCCCTCAGCCTTATACAAGTATAACTTTCCGAGAAGCAAAGGTTTTTATCAGGAGCAGATACAGGAACAAATGGGAAGTAAAACATCCAGGTCAAACAACAAATGATGTTTATTACGAGCTCAGCCGTAGAGAAAATGTGATAATCTTCAGACTCCGCATGGGCCATAACAGATTGAGATACCATCTATTCAACAAGCTAAAGATAGGAACTACCGATGAGTGTAACTGTGGCACTGATAAAATGACTGTTGAACATCTGCTTCAGAGATGCCCAACATATGAGGAACAGAGAAATCGCACATGGCCACCCCTGGTACCATTCGTGGAAAAGCTCGATGGAGACAGAAATAGCCTCAAGCTGACTACTGCTTTCTTTTATTCAAGTTGGCGTCTGAGTGTACGAACAAGAAGACATTTTCAGCATTCTAGGAAGCACGCAACTTGATGAACATACACCATTGGCATATATATATATATATATATATATATATATATATATATATATATATATATATGTATATATATATATATATATATATATATATATATATATATATATATCTTCTTCTTCCTCGTTCGTCCTGAAAAGGACGTTGGTTGCGTTGTGTCTGTTTATGCCGGAGCTGTGCTATCTGCACCTTTCGGTCGACACATCCGACTTCAGCACGGCATTTTTTAGGACCGGGTTTGCCTTCCCTCTGCGATCCCTACTCGCTCAGCCAGACTGCAGTGATGCAGACTGTTTCCAAGACCACTGGTGTGTGTGTGTCTGTGTGTGTGTGTGTGTGTGTGTGATAGGGTGGGCGAGAAATGATGATGATGATGTTGTGATATGTGATCACTTTCTTGCACACTCGCACCCGACCCGAACGACAATACAACTCTTGATTCTAAGGCAGGTTCTGTATTTATTCATTCAACCCATTCAGTGACAAAGAGCAAATAAAGCAAACACTAAACAAACAAACAAATCACACTGCCAGTGCTCGACTGCTAATCCTGTGCAAACTTCTGCTTACTCTGGGTGTCTTTCACATCTTGCCTCTACTGCGAATCTTACCAAACTGACCGCTTCTCCTGCGTCAGACTTTTCACACGCAGTGCATGCGCGTAGTAATTGCGACAGGAAAGTAACACACGCGTAGTTGGGCTGAGGACTATTTACCGGTGTTCTGGTAAAACTTATGCTGGGCAAAAACACAGCTATATACTCCAAGTATTAAATACATAAATATGAAAATGAAGGCGTTATTATGGCCTTTGAAGAAGCGAAAACAAATATTTTTAGGCTTTATTGTGGCCCTATCACATTCTCCCTCTTGAAGATGTTGTGATCCCCACAACCTACTCTCCGCCGTTGGCCCTGCGCCTGATTCTTTCTGAGCGGCGAGGCTTGGGGCTCAGATTCTGTAGGAGGTACCAGCCCGGCTGGTGACCCTCTTGGTCGTCATGTTCCTTGTCGTACATTGTCGGGCTGGCAGCTGCTGTGGTTTGGAAGAGTCGTACCCTCATGCAGTGTCGCTGCTTGCGTGTGAGTTCTGCGGTTCAGTGCATGCAGTTGTCGACCTTGGCAAGGGATTGCTTCCAACGTGTTTGACACTAGTTTTCTGTGGACGTTGGCTTACATAGGCCATTCTGTGACAGTTGTCACGGTCATCTCTTGGCTTGCACCTTATAGACAACCTATTTGTGGCAGTACGTTTAGGGAGAGAGATCTTTGAGGGACAGGCCAATATTAAATGCTCTGGGGACCTGCAATTAAAGCTCGTTTCAGAAGTTCCTTAGGGCATTTGGCTGCCACGTGGTCTGAAAACTCTCCACAATTTCAATTTTCTAGGCTTCCTCTGTGCCATGGGTCACCTCCTACTGCCCTTACATTCCTGGCCGCCAATACCGCAAACAAAGACTGCTTTAATGCCTTGAACAGATGGTTTGCTATCAAACTCTACACTCTCGTTCCTCGCCAGACTACGGAATCCCTTTCTGAAGATCTTGGTCTGATGTACAGATACTTTAACACCTCCATCATCTGGTGTAATAAATCCCCATCGTCTGTCGACACTATACCACTTGCAGAACCCTTGTCGCCTTTTTGGTGCATCTGTGTGTTCACTGTCAACTGCTTGACTCTCACCTATAGGAAGGTCTAGTTGTGGTTCCTGCTCGCCCACTCCCTTGTAGTGCTTTGGCTGGTTCCACGGTCGGCACTCTATTTTATTTCTTCGCACCTCCTTTTGTGCAGGCGAACTACTGTACTACAGCTGTGCTAGCTGGGATGTTAGGCTATCTACTTCTGATTTGAGTGCCTTCTCTTCAGAGTGAGCTTCTACACTGGCTACCTGCACTTGTGTATCAGGCTTTTTGCCTTCCCAGAAAACAGCATAGTCCATAGGCCCCTGACTAGTTGTCGCTCACTGTATGCTTCTTCAATTATTTCGAGCAACTTCTCGGGGCTGGCCTTGGTTCCGCCACGTATCCGTAGTTCGATAGATACCACTGGTGTAACATTATTCCAGATAACGTCTACCTTATCTTCTGCAGTAAAGGGCGCTACCTTCCACACGGCCACTATGTCTTTCACAAACTCTTGCCAAGTGGTGCCTGCCTTTTCACCACATCGTCTTACCTCCGGCACCGTCACGTATATTATCTTCAGCGGCGCATTGCTCTGACCTTTACTTTGCACCACTGATGTACCCACTAACGGTGTTGCTGCCTCCTCGGGCGTCCCTCTGCTCGTAGCACGTGTGCTCCTTGAGGCTATCTTGCTGCAAGACTGCACTGCTGAGTGTTTACTACAATATTTGCTCGTTTGCTGTCGTTTTCGGAGTCACTGTCTGCCTATCCTGCCGACGACACCAATTGTGATAGGGTGGGCGAGAGATGATGATGATGTTGTGATATGTGATCACTTTCTTGCACATTCTCACCCGACCCGAACGACAATACAGCTGTTGATTCTAAGGCAGGGGCTGTATTTATTCATACAACCATTCAGGGACAAAGAGCAAATAAAGCAAACACTAAACAAACAAACAAAACACCCAGCCAGAGCTCAATTGCTAATCCTGTGCAAACTTCTGCTTACTCTGGGTGTTTTTCACATCTTGCCTCTACTGCAAATCTTACCAAACTGACCGCTTCTCCTGCGTCAGACTTTTCGCACGCAGTGCATGCGTGTAGTAATTGCGCCACGAAAGTAACACACGCGTAGCCGGGCTGAGGACTATTTACCGGTGTTCTGGTAAAACTTATACTGGGCAAAAACATAAAAAACAAGAGATATAAGAAAACCTGAACAGATGGTGCAAGGAAGGACAGCTTTGTGTGAACTGAGTTAAGGTCTATGCTGAAGGATCTCTCTAAAAGAAAAAATTCTTAGACACTGTCGCGGCTTGTCTCCCTTAATCTGCCGTAGTGGTCCAATAATGGCTGGACAGGGACAATGATAAGATTTCCAAAGGTCCAAAGGTAGCAACCTTTGCTCAAGATTACTCCTGAAAGTAATATAAATATGAGAATGGTGCTCCTATTTCAGGTTGTCTCACATGGATTTCTAGAACGGCAAGTACAACAACTGCGTTTCCTAAGTTTGCTGTATAACTTTGTATCCCCCCGCGCACTTCAGCGAGATAGATATTTGATTCGTAATTATTGAGCCCCCAGCCGAAGGTACTTCAGCAAAGTATTATTAATAAATTAGCCATGCATATAAGTGTTTTAAAAAATAAGTCATACAGGTGCAACCATCACTTTCAATCAACAGACATATCAACTTCAACGAAGGATTTATAATTAAATATAAATAAACAGGATATGAAATGAAACAAGGTTAAAATTGGAAATGGGTAACTTTAGAAGCAATTAATTAATTGGTATTTGATGTTTTTTGTCGCTATGGATTTTCTCTCTCTTGCAGTCTGGCTCTTCTTTCTTTCAATTCCAGGAATATTTTCTATCATTTCAGGGAAACGATGTTGTTTTCAAACTGGAAGCTTGTGTGCAGTGTAGATGGGTTTAATAGTTGATATTGCATTTAAGGAGATTAACTGCTCTCATCTGTGGTTTGATTGATTCAACAAAGTTTGTCTTTGCTTTCTAAGAGCATTCATTCTGTGGCACATCGGATGTTCTGTTAGTCTCTTGAATTTTTCAGCGTGTTTCTGAAACCTGCTGTCTCTTCTATCCACCATTGGCTGGAGGCAAGTAATGTTTTCGAGTTCTTTTATAGGTGTTGTTTTCAAGCAGCCCGTTATAATTCTCCTTGCTTGATTTTGCTAGGACTGGTCTCACTCTACCTGTACATAACGTCTTTAGCACCCTCTCATCCGCACCCCAAGTTGTTCCAGCAAGTTTTTTTCATAATTGTCATTCTTTGCCTTGCTCTCATTCAATTTCTGTCAACTTTTTTTTCCCAGTCAGACTGCGATCAAAAGTAATGCATAGGTAGTTTGGATTTTTATTTAAATTTAGATTTTCTCCATTTAGCACTAGTTTGGAGCTCTGTGCTTTATTCGAGAGGGAAAATACATAGAGAAACATTACCCACGCAACACCTGGACTCATGCATACACAGATAGATTAGCAACAAATGCAACAGAAAATGGATGTGGAGGTGTCTTTCTGACCTTAAGCACTGCTGCACAAAAAAGCTGTGGCAACAGAACAATTCTCAAGTAGCTTCAGAGCAGATGCCTTGGAAACTGCAGCAGAGGTTATAATGATAGAGGAAAGCACAGAAAGACAAGTTGCTTTCTTTACTGATGCACAGTCAGTAATTGCAACTTTGAAAAGCAAAAATAATACAGAACTGGATGACCTCAGAATAGTGCTCCACAAATGATGTCAACGATTCAAACGTGTTGTGATGCAATGGATCCCATCTCATTGTAACATCACCGGCAATGAAGAGGCTGATAGATTGGCAAGGGAAAGTGGAAATCTACCTCAGCCTGATGCAAGCGTAACTTTCCAGGAGGAACAGAGACAGAATCAGATACAGAAACAAATGGGATGTAGAGCATTCAGGTCACACACAGAATGATGCTTACTACCAGCTCCACAGAAGAGAACAAGTGGTAATCTTCAGACTTCGTACTGGCCACAACAGATTGGGATACCATCTATTCAACAAGCTAAAGATAGGAACTACCGATCAGTGTAACTGTGGCACTGATAAAATGACTGCTGAACATCTGCTTCAAAGTTGCCCAACATATGAGGAACATAGAAAGCACATATGGCCGACACAAGCACCATTCGTAAAAAAAGCTCTACGGTGATTCTAATAACCTCAAACTGACTACTTCTTTCTTTGAAAACATTCAAGTAGACGTCTAAGAGTGTACGAAGAAAAAAAGAAGTATTTGATGTTTTCGAAAATTGTTATTTTCTTCATCATGGGAAGATATACAATTTGGTGGAATAATTGTTAGAGGGTCTAGTATCAGTGTCTATTAGGTCAACTTATCTGACCAGTTTCAGTGAAGGATTGTTGCTGTAGTCTGGTGTAGTCATGCTGGTTAACAGTGACTTCTTGACTGTTCCTTCTCTCTTCAACAGCCGAATCGCTTTTGGGAGCACGTTCGTTACGTTGCAAGAGTAACTTCCACAAATGTCGCCGCTTCGAATGTCCTCTAGACCCATCTCTTATAGGTGGTGTCCTGAGCAGTGTACTATCTTCTGTCTTCTGACGTAAGCATCAGGCGACCTTCGATTTCCTCCACCATTTCATCTTCTTCTGAATTTTCCCTATGCCAATGAGCACAAAATCTTGTGGATTCGAGGAGCGGAAGAATACAAATGAAACATAATTATATATATATATATATATATATATATATATATATATATATATATATATATATATATATATATATATATATATATATATATATATATATATATATATATATATATATATACACATACACACATTTATCAATCTGAAAAAGAGGGTTGACATCTGAAATATACATTATCATATCCTGCTCCCTTTGGAACATGGTGCTACCTCTGCTATTGGTTTCTGGCGAGAAAACCTGCACAAAGTAGTCACCAGCTCCTTCAGGGGTGGTCTATGTGACAATTTTACATGACGAGGCTGTCAATCTCAGACACAATTGTACAGTAATGAGCATTGCATACATGTAAAAGGAACAAATAAAATAAGAAAATTTACATATTAAAACTTACCATTTCAATGGGATGCAGACGTATTGTACAGAATGGCCATTAGCACTTAACTGCAGCCGTAAAGGGGCAGTTTTCTTATATGAGTTAATGGTAACTGTAAATTCACAACTCCTAACTTTAACACACGAGGAGGATTTCATGGGACTTGTGACTTTAAGTATTTTAAAAGAAGTTTTTTATTTTTTTATTTTTAGAAGTTACTTCTAATAACTTTGGCACGCCCTATAATGGAATCTTTGTGCTATATCTTCCTGACGTCTGGTCTCTCTGATGAGAATTGGAAAATCAGTCACAAGTTTCAATCGCTCACTGATGTATAGAAAAGTTCCGCGTACATTAAATTTTACTTTCGCTAGTTTAGTTTTTGCTGAAACCAATCACACGTTATGCTAATGTATTTGTCAATTTAAAGCCAATCACCGTTCATTTTGTGTTCCTCAGTCAGTTGTCTAGGCACCCATCGTGAGCACACTTTCCGGAAATTCAAACAATCATGTATTATGCTGTAGGCTATACCATGAGAACACCATATTGCAGTTGTTACGCTGTCTATTGTTACTCGCCTGTCAGCTCGAATCATCTCTCCCATTATTTTAGTAAGTTTTCTCCAACTCATTATTATAATTATTGACATGACCATATACGGTAGTGTAATTAATTGTTACCCTTGCCGGAAACAATTATCTCACATCTCCTGTCCTAATACTTACGTCTTTTCGTAATCAAACGTGGGAGTGGCATTTTTTTTCTGCAAGTCATTCCTGCAAAATTAAACATTAATTATCTTTGAAAAGACCATCTTACACTAATCCTGACAACATTCCTCCGCAGCCCCTGTTCAACTGAACGGAAGCAACTACGTAATACGAATGTCTGGAGCAGACAACTTAACTGCTGATAACAATACTCATAGACTAATGTCTGAGTTTATCTAAATAAATAATCCAGGATTAATTTGCTTTAATTTATTGTCACCCGTTCCGTAAAATGGTGACAGAGCACAATAAAAAAAAATTAACTTTTCACGATCTATCAAGCCTTAAAAAGTGGGTGTTTATCTTATTGAAACGCCCTTGATGAAAGGTGAATTTATGCTATACTGACGTAGAGGAGTGTAGCATTAAGGACTGACATAGGAAATTTACGAATGAATAGGACGCTCCGTGACAGACACAGCTAAAGAACAAAATTTTTACTAAGTACAAAAAAAAGTACTGGTTAATGAAACTCACAAAGAGGTTTAATTTTCGATCTATCCTTCCCATCTTTTTTTATTTCTCTCTTCGGGATGCTCAATTTTTATATTTGATGGTACAAGTTTTATCGTGGGACGGATCATATATCGGCTCTCTCTATCTCTCTCTCTCTCTCTCTCTCTCTTTATATATATATATATATATATATATATATATATATATATATATATATATATATATATATATATATATATATATATATATATATATATATACGAGGGCAAGTCAGTAAATAGGTCACAAATGGCAATTAAAAAGAAAACTAAATGAGATACGAACGTGAAAACCATTTATATTTGCACTTACATTTCTTTTTATTTCTCAACATAATCTCCACCAACATTTATACACTTATCCCATCGCTTTATCAGTACCTCATAACCTGCAGCATAGAAGTCTTTGGTCTGCTGTCTCAGCCACATTCGCACCTCACGTTCAACCTCTTCGCCATCCACGCAACGTTTGCCGCCAAGGTGAGTTTTTAGTGGACCAAACAGGTGGAAATCGCTCGGGGCTAAGCCGGATGTTCAAGAAGTTGGCACCCTAGTTGTTCAATTTTCTCCTGGGTTAATCGAGCCGTATGTGGTCTGGCATTGTCGTGATGGAGCAGTACTCCTCTAGTCAGTAGGCCTGGACGTTTTCTTGGAATTGCATCCCGAAGCATCAACAGAACTTTACAGTACGATGTAGCATTTACATTCTCACCTTTCTTCTGGAAATGGGTTATCAGCACTCCTTGAGAATCCCAAAACACTGTAAGCATAACCTTCCCTGATGATGGTGTAACCTTGAATTTCTTAGCAGACGGTGAAGAAGGATGTTTCCATTGCATTGAAGCACGCTTTGATTTGGGTTGTTAGTGATGCACCCGTGATTCGTCCCCAGTAACAATCCTGTTAAGCATGTCTTCTCCTTCATCTGCGTACTGAGAGAGATGTTGCAAGGACAGGCCCATTCGGTTCATTTTGTGTTCCTCAGTCAGTTGTCTAGGCACCCACCGTGAGCACACTTTCCGGAAATTCAAACAATCATGCATTATGCTGTAAGCCAGCGGTTTTCAACCTTTTTGAGTCTATGGCTCCCCTGACCAACTACATTCTTTCTGCGCCTCCCCTGTTGAGATAACTGGTAAAAACTCTACCAATTTTTCGACATTTAGCCTAACTTCTTTTTAGCAGGAGAGCTTTCGAAAGGCTTTTAAACAATGTAATTTTTTAATGTAATTTTAAAAAAAAATGCAACTGAACAATCTGTGAAAAAATTACACGTACAAGAAAAAATATACACAAAGTGCACTTTGAAAACCCTTACTGTAAAAAAGAAAACAGCACAGATAAAGTAGTTTCTTTCTAACATTTTTTATTACATTTGTCTGAAAATCATTCACTGATATACTGCACTCATGATTCAATCTCCATAACAAAAAACTTATACAGTAAAACTGAAAAAAAATATGATGAATAAAGTACCAGTCACCTCAGTGTGAAACTTGAGCTTGCTTATTGTTACACATCTTGTCAAATCTTGGCACCAATTGAGATACAGCTACCCTCATTTCCTTCTCCACATCAAGTCTTGATCTGAACTTGGTTTTTATGATAGCCACTGCTGAAAACCCAGCCTCGCAGAGACAGGAGGTTGCAAAAGGAATTAATATCTTCAGTGCTTTCTTGCTCAAGCTTGGGAACTCCTGTTTTACTGAATAACAAAATTTTGGCAATGCCATAGATGGAAACTTCGCTTGTAGTAAAGAGTCTGACGAACGTTCTATCAGTTCTTCCTCTTCTACAGTACTGAAGTCCGAAGGAGCATCACTACTGAAGGGATGCTGAACCCACTAAAACCTGTCACTGTTTTCAGGAAAGTATTTTTCAAAATGAACACTGAGTTGAGATAAGTGTCCTTGAATTATAGAAACAATATCTGCACTAAAATTTATTTCATTGTCTGTAATGAACTGCTGCAACCTGGGAAGTAGTCCATTTCTCCTCCTTCATTGATTTTTCTCTTCCAAAGAAGAAGCTTCTTTTTGAAAGCCGAAACTTTGTCAATAATTGTACTGTCCGACAAAGGAATGGGCAAAAGCTGTTTTCCTACGGACTCTCCAACCATAATGGACACCATATCAATAGCACACGATAAATCGAGTTCTTCTGCAATCGTATGGGGTTTCTTAAGTTTTGCTACTCGGTATGCTACCTTGTAGGACGCTAGAAGAGCTTTACTCGAGATTGTCGCCTGCTTAGAAAATGCTGATTTTTGTTCTTTCATTTGACTCAGCTTTCTAGAGAAATATTCTCTTGGTTTGCCCACGTCATTCTTATTTCTTATGAACACTTTCTAAATGGCGCCTCAATTTGCTAGGCAGCATACAGTCGACTGAGAGTACTTTGAAACACAAAACACACTGTGGACGCTCTTCATTGTTCACAAGAGTGCACGTGAAACCAAAATCTAAGTAACCTTCGTCGTATTTTCTATACTTACGTTTCCTTTCCTCATTACCACTTTCCTTGTCATCCTCAACAAGTTCTCGCTTTTTACTAACACTTGCAAATTAAACAATCTTTCCATAGTTTATATCAAACTCACAATACAATCAAAAACGTTTTAAAACAGAAAATCACTGTGTTACCTACTATGGTCGCGCGAGGAGAATGCCCGGAAACTTGATAGGCGGGTCGGGGGAGCGGGACATCAAAGGCTGGCCAACACCAAAAGTGAAATTTCTCCGGGGTGACGCAGGTTGACAAACACCAAAAATGAAATTTCCCACAGCTTTGTGTTTTCTTTACAGCTAAATACGAAAAAAATCCACGTCCATCCACGGCGCCCCTGACCGTCAGTCATGGCGCCCCAGGGAGCCGCGGCGCACATGTTGAAAACCGCTGCTGTAGGTTACACCATGAGAACACCCTATTGCAGTTGTTACACTGTCTATCGTTACTCGCCTGTCAGCTCGAATCATCTCTCCCACCCGCCGCAAAGATGCTTCTATCGCAATCTGAAGAGGACGACCGGGTCGGTCGTCATCAGTGTCACGTGGGTTTTGATCATTAAATTGCCTACATCTTCTTCCTATTCTCTCACCCGCATCCTTTTATTTTATTATCTTTCCGTACTTGTTTTTCCTGTATTTTTTTCGCATCACTCGTTGCGAAAAATACATTTCTTTCCCATCATCGTTTTTCTTTCTCATACTGACTAGTAATTTTATTACATAGATGTCAGTCAGACGTGAAGTGCGATTTAGTTGCAGTCCATCTCAGACATCGAGCCGACTTGGGTCTGCACCTTCAGATGACACGACACTCCTGAGTTAGATTCTCGACGTAAACGCGTGAGAATGCTAGGAGAGAGCAGACATCCGTCTCCATTTTTACCGGTCAACAACGAGTTGGATCGGTCGAACGCTTAAGTAGGAGCGAATATTTACACCTTATAGTCACAGTTTCAGACGGTTGTCTGAGATTTGCAACTGACACGCGCTTTTCCCGGTCAGTTTGTTAACGCAGGTGCGTAATCGCACTGATGGCTGTTACGACATGAGGGAAGCTGACGTAGGGGGTTAGAGAAGGGGAGAGACGGGCGCTGTTTCGTGGTTTCGAAACAGTGGGATTCTTTGTCCGTTTCATAGATGTTAAACCTAGTTTGAAACTTTATTTTCATTCTTGTCTCAATAATTCGCAGTAGACAGGTGGTTCGCGAAGAGTAGAGCTGTATAAGCGAAGTTTCTTAGTTTGTTGCGACAATTTGTCGAACTTCTAGACTTCCATAAATATAAGCGTAAAATTCTTAATTGTGCGATATCCTGTAGTGCTGTGTTTGAGGTAAATATTATATAGTAGATATCTATTATTTTGTGAAGTGATAAAGTGTTAAATCGCCGATTTCATTTTAAACTAGTTCTTTTGAACAGAGTGCTTAGTCTATATAGTCTGTATTATTTTCTAGTGACGCGTTTCAGTGGAAAGCAGAATAAATTATATCTTAGCTTACTAAACAATAATGTAGCTATAATGAAGTTAATTTAACTGCTAAATACTCAGTCGAGAATATTTTATATCAAACTTATAAATGCTAGATGCGACATCAGTGAATAGTGACGGAATACGCAGATATTCCTGAATTCATGATGATTGATTTTATAACTTATTTCACCGGAAGTTTAAATAATAAGTCAAGCTGTAGGCTTGCTGTTTTAAATGTAAGTTATATTGAGTACATATATGTAAATTATTTGATATGTGTTCTTTCTTTTATATAGTGAAACGGTGGTACCCAACTTGCCAGCGTTTAGTAGTAAAGAGACATATTTGTGAGAAGCATAGACATTTCCTATCTTTAACCACGTGGGGTTTTGTTTCAAGTAACCCTGGTCTGACAGTGCATAAGCCATCAGAGAGAGACAGTAATAGCAATCCCACTAACGGTTTCTAAAGACTAGAAATATATATTGGGCTTTTGAGCCAGTTCATATTGCTCCACAAATTTAAATGTACATGCTGCCTGGCGGCGAGAATATTACAAGAATAACATTAACATTCCGACAGAGATTGTGACTAGTATTGTGGTGACCAAATATAGTACCTGCCTGAAAGAAGACACCGATCTGACATTCCTTAAATCCTAGAAATCCAAAGCTAATGACATTGTGCTCTGCTAACTTTCGTGCCTGGACAAATTTTATGTGACTTAATCAGACGTTCGGAAAAAATTAGAACACCCAAGGAATCGTTCCTGAGACAGAGAGTTCAGTACGTCTTTTGGAACTGGGGGTTTCTTGGTCGATGACTGCATTTTCGGGTCTGTGTGAAGGTCCTAGAATTATTATGTTCCCAGAGGCAGCGAGCAAAGTTGTGAGTATATATGTGTGAGCAAGGCCATGGCGGACTGAATGAGAGTACACAGGTCTGAGTGTTATTTTACCGGTGTATTATTGTCACCCATTTGCTGTCTTAACTTTTTTTAATCTGCAGGATTTGTTACAAATGCTAGAGTTTCTTTTTTTCTTAGGCTAAATCAGATTTATCCAACTCTGTTCATACATTTACGAGAAAGAAAGAAACCTCTTAGACTCAACCCTATGTATCTATAACTCTTTGGGACATCATCTGTTCTCTTAACGGGGCTGTGGGCTAAACCTAGAGTAAGATTCTAACGGGCTATCATCCTTGTAGCATTTTTCTTGAATTTATGTCTATTTGCATATGTTTTTTTTTCCTTGATGTAGTTCTTTGGTGTTGTGAGAAGATTTTTAAATGATAATTAAAATCTCTCTTGAACTTAATAATCGTGTTGGTCAGCTCGTTCTAAAATATATATATATCATTGTTATAGATTCCCACGTCTGTGTGTTTAACTGTCGTCACGTGTATGTGCGTGCCCGTGAGTAGATAGAGATATATTAATATATATATATATATATATATATATATATATATATATATATATATATATATATATATATATATATATATATATATATATATATCTGTGTTTAGACTGTCTGACGCCTTTAAAAGCGGTCGTAGAAGATAGGTGAGAGAGAGAAGATTATCTCGATTCTCAAAGACAGCTTCTATATCACATTCTATCATCTCACGTGTGGGAAATTCTATTGTTTTTTTCACCAGCTCTCACGGTATCTATCACTCATTCCAACCTATTCAGAAGGGACCTAACCCAAGTCTTAATACTCCTATAAAAAATCTACGACAAATGGGTTCTCGTCCGACGGATTTTTGAACTTAGAATAGGAAGACGACTACGACAAATGGTCGCTCGTTACCGGGAATTGAACCCAAAATCCTAAGGCGATACGACAAATGTGGTCTCGCCCGACGGATTTTTGAACTTAGAATAGGAAGACGAGTACGACAAATGTGGTCTCGTCTATCTGGATTTTGAACTTAAGATTCTTTATTCTGATATAGAGTAAGAGTGTGATGTCTTGTGAGTTTTGTATCTTTTAAAAATAATTTATCGCCTAGACTAACGATCTGTTTACGAGCGTGCTGACAACACAAACTGATAGATTTTTTCCACAGCATTAGGAAGCATTATACATTTGGTTTACAGGTTGATTTTGTCGGAATACATGTTAATTAATGATTTTGTAATACTAAACGCTGGTAAAGTTTTGTGAGTGTATAACATTCACAAGGGTTCTGAAGCAGGAAGGTGTTTGAACTAAAGTTAAGGAGTGCGTTTCGGACTATTTGTCCAGATTAATTGCCTCCCTCACCCTAACTGTCTTCAGGGGTGAACTATAGTGGATTTTATAATTAAGGGATTATTTTTCTCTTTAATTTTTGCAATAATTATTTTGCTTTTCCACTGTAGCAACTTATTTTTCAGAAGTAATCTTAACTACCATTTAGTTGGCGTAGTCGTGTTTTGCATTAAGTGCTTTATTGCCGATAATAGCAGCGATAGTTAGATTTTACTTTGGAGGAGGTATCCCAGGGTTAAGGATATCATCTTGTGAATTTTTGGTATTTTTTTTCTCGTAAGTGGTAGGAGTCAGTGTATCCTTTTTCCTATTTTCTTTCTCCACTAGTCTCAGTCACTGACATAATATGGCCGAGAGGGCTAAGCTTAGACAACTCCTCAGGGACGAAGCGAGAGAGGAGGGACTGGAAGGAGAAGAAGCGAAAGCATTTGTCAGAGACGAACTCGAGAGATATGACGCGGAGAAGAAAGAAGCGGAAGACCGGCTATTACAGCAGAAGAAGATGGATGAGGAAATGGAAATTCGTAGGATGCAGCATGAGGAAAGAGAGAAGGAGAGACAGCACGAGGAAAGAGAGAAGGAGAGACAGCTTGAGGAAAAAGAGAAACAGAGACAGCACGAGTTGGCGCTTAAAACTCTAGAGTTCCAAAGTCGTGGTGCTGCCTCTACCTCCAGCAGTGGAGAGTCTTCTCCGCATTCTTCCTTAACTGATCCTTCTAACACTCAATCTCTTCAACTAAATGCTATGTCTTTCACTCTTGAGTCTTTCCCTTGTCCAAATGAGAAGATTGACACATGGTTAGAAAAATTTGAGAAAGTTGCAACTCTGTACGGGTTAGAGAGGTCGCGCTGGAATATGAAGCTTTCCCAGGCTTTGAAAAGTTCTGCTTACGATGTGTATGCAAAACTGGAGAGCAGCCAACAAGACAACTATGATCTGTTGAAGAAAGCGTTACTGGAGCGCTTTGAAATGAACGCTCGCAAATTTTTGCAACTGTTTCGCAACAGCAGAAAGGAGAATTCTGAATCTTTTCACCAGTTCTCTTCCCGTCTAAAGGGATATCTGACAAAGTGCCTAGAGCTCTCGCAGCTCCCCTCTACCTATGAAGGTCTTGAGGAATTTGTTTTAACGGAACAAATAAAGAACACTTTGTCTGCTGATACCCGGAGATTTCTAGCTGAGCAAGGGGCAGAAAAACTTGAAGACATGTTGGAAAAGTCTGAGCGTTATCACAATGCGCTGGCTGAACTACCGGCCACTAAGCGGAAACCGACAGAGGAGCATTTTCGAAAACATAACCTAGAGCAATCTTCTCAGGCTTCTAACCTAAATAACCACAGAGAAACTGGACCTCAAAACCCCCCTCCTGAAAAATCCAAGTTCTACAAGAACAAGTACCCCAACCACCCCAAACAGTCTGATCAACCCGACCGCCCTACATGGCAGCGTGGCCAGAAAGGACAAGGTGGCAAAGGGAGAACCCCTGAGCACGGGACATATGATCAGACCGAGCACACCGAGCCGAAACGCATCGGATGCTTATTAACAGTCTCGCAAGGCGGAATTATTGACAGTGATTCCCAACCTGTTGGGGATACACCCTCAACGCGAGGTACTGTTACTTTGAACGGTTCTCAAACTTCTTGTTTATTTGACACGGGGCTTTCGTATGATTGCATTGTTGCCAGAAACCTGGTCAAACCCGGTCAAGAGACAGCAGAGACCGTCCAACTTTGTGGAGTTCGTAAGAGTGATGCACCTACAGCGCTTCCCATCGCATTGGTGGAGATACACTCTGACTTTGTCAGAGGTGTGATCAAAGCGGCTGTTATGGATGATCCCATCTACCCAGTCATACTTGGCGGGAGATACGTGTGTATTGGGAAACCGGAAGAGCCGATTGTGGCAGCAGTAACTACAAGAGGGCAAACCAAGAAGGAACGGGAGCCTGCGCCTAATTTGTTACCTATGGAACTTAAAGAAGCGCAATACAAGGACCCTACTTTGGCACCCTGCTTTAGGAAACTGCCCATGGCTAAGGAACCCAAACAGCACGGGGACATTTTTTCTGAGGATGGCGTACTTTATCGGAGAACGGGCAAGCCTGACCAAGGTTACAACCAGCTCCTAGTACCGAAACAGTACAGAAGCCAAATCCTAGAAATGGGGCACTCTCTTCCCTTCAGCGGACATATGGGACAGAACGCCACAAACCAACGTATAACCACTCATTATTGGTGGCCAGGAGTAAACACTGATATTATCAGGTACGTCAAATCCTGTGCCCAGTGCCAACGTGTACCACCCAAGCAACGGACACCCCCAGTCCACTTGGGTGAAATGCCAATAGTGGGAACACCATTCGAACGGGTTGTGATCGACATTTTAGGGCCTTTTGAAAGGACTAAAAGAAGGAACAGGTTTATCCTGACCTTAGTCGATACATGCACTTTATGGGCAGAAGCTATCCCGCTAACATGCGCAGATGCCAAGCATGTCGCAGAAGCCCTCGTGCAGATTTTCACTCGGTTGGGATTCCCTCAACACGTGTTGACGGATAACGGATCTCCATACCGAAACCTGTTGATGGATGAGATCGTTAAGATCTTGAGGACCCAGCACATCCACACTAAGCCATATACTCCGGCCGGAAATGGGCTCGTGGAACGTGCTAATGGAAACCTCAACATGATGCTAAGTAAACTGGCACAAGTGAAACCTGAAGATTGGGATCTTTGTATTCCTGGAGCTTTATTTGGCTACAGAGAATCTCCTCATACTTCCACAGGATTTCCGCCAGCTACACTCTTATTCGGCAGACCCATTAAGGGCCCGCTTGAAGCCTTACTTCAGTCTCTGACAGACGAGAAGGCGGATGAGACAGTTGTCTCAGCCAGTAAATATGTGTCGGTTTTAAAGGAAAGGTTGAAACTAGGGTGGGACCTAGCAACGACTAACTTTAAGCGAGCACGCACCAAGCACGCTAACCGATACAGGAAAGTCGCGAAAGAGAGAGAACTGGAAGCAGGAGAGAAAGTTCTGGTGTTACTCCCGACCGAGAACTACCAACTGAAGATCGGATGGCAAGGGCCGTTTACCGTCCTGAAAAAGATGTCTAAGGCTAACTACCAGATATCTATTCAAGGAAAGGAAAAGGTTTTCCATTTAAATCTCTTAAAGAGATACTTGGAAAGACCAGTGCAGACCTCCGACCATCTCCTGACGATCGCCAGAGCTGACGAAGATGATGATAGTGGCAGGGATATTCCACCGCTATCACAAGAAATCTTTCAAAAATGTCAGAAGCGGCGACGCTCTTTCAAGCGCGCATGGGAGACATTCCAGAGGAAGGAAACTTTGGGGAGTAGACTTGAGTAGGAATTGGAGAGAGATGGAGGGGTGAAGATGAGAGGGAAGAAGAAAGACACCCCGAAGCTACGGTTATAGGAAATTTAATTCCATAACGTAGACATGGAGTGCTTCCATATCTTAAGGGGGGACGTCCTGTCACGTGGGTTTTGATCATTAAATTGCCTACATCTTCTTCCTATTCTCTCACCCGCATCCTTTTATTTTATTATCTTTCCGTACTTGTTTTTCCTGTATTTTTTTCGCATCATTTGTTGCGAAAAATACATTTCTTTCCCATCATCGTTTTTCTTTCTCATACTGACTAGTAATTTTATTACATAGATGTCAGTCAGACGTGAAGTGCGATTTAGTTGCAGTCCATCTCAGACATCGAGCCGACTTGGGTCTGCACCTTCAGATGACACGACACTCCTGAGTTAGATTCTCGACGTAAACGCGTGAGAATGCTAGGAGAGAGCAGACATCCGCCTCCATTTTTACCGGTCAACAACGAGTTGGATCGGTCGAACGCTTAAGTAGGAGCGAATATTTACACCTTATAGTCGCAGTTTCAGACGGTTGTCTGAGATTTGCAACTGACACGCGCTTTTCCCGGTCAGTTTGTTAACGCAGGTGCGTAATCGCACTGATGGCTGTTACGACATGAGGGAAGCTGACGTAGGGGGTTAGAGAAGGGGAGAGACGGGCGCTGTTTCGTGGTTTCGAAACAGTGGGATTCTTTGTCCGTTTCATAGATATTAAACCTAGTTTGAAACTTTATTTTCATTCTTGTCTCAATAATTCGCAGTAGACAGGTGGTTCGCGAAGAGTAGAGCTGTATAAGCGAAGTTTCTTAGTTTGTTGCGACAATTTGTCGAACTTCTAGACTTCCATAAATATAAGCGTAAAATTCTTAATTGTGCGATATCCTGTAGTGCTGTGTTTGAGGTAAATATTATATAGTAGATATCTATTATTTTGTGAAGTGATAAAGTGTTAAATCGCCGATTTCATTTTAAACTAGTTCTTTTGAACAGAGTGCTTAGTCTATATAGTCTGTATTATTTTCTAGTGACGCGTTTCAGTGGAAAGCAGAATAAATTATATCTTAGCTTACTAAACAATAATGTAGCTATAATGAAGTTAATTTAACTGCTAAATACTCAGTCGAGAATATTTTATATCAAACTTATAAATGCTAGATGCGACATCAGTGAATAGTGACGGAATACGCAGATATTCCTGAATTCATGATGATTGATTTTATAACTTATTTCACCGGAAAATTTAAATAATAAGTCAAGCTGTAGGCTTGCGGTTTTAAATGTAAGTTATATTGAGTACATATATGTAAATTATTTGATATGTGTTCTTTCTTTTATATAGTGAAACGGTGGTACCCAACTTGCCAGCGTTTAGTAGTAAAGAGACATATTTGTGAGAAGCATAGACATTTCCTATCTTTAACCACGTGGGGTTTTGTTTCAAGTAACCCTGGTCTGACAGTGCATAAGCCATCAGAGAGAGACAGTAATAGCAATCCCACTAACGGTTTCTAAAGACTAGAAATATATATTGGGCTTTTGAGCCAGTTCATATTGCTCCACAAATTTAAATGTACATGCTGCCTGGCGGCGAGAATATTACAAGAATAACATTAACATTCCGACAGAGATTGTGACTAGTATTGTGGTGACCAAATATAGTACCTGCCTGAAAGAAGACACCGATCTGACATTCCTTAAATCCTAGAAATCCAAAGCTAATGACATTGTGCTCTGCTAACTTTCGTGCCTGGACAAATTTTATGTGACTTAATCAGACGTTCGGAAAAAATTAGAACACCCAAGGAATCGTTCCTGAGACAGAGAGTTCAGTACGTCTTTTGGAACTGGGGGTTTCTTGGTCGATGACTGCATTTTCGGGTCTGTGTGAAGGTCCTAGAATTATTATGTTCCCAGAGGCAGCGAGCAAAGTTGTGAGTATATATGTGTGAGCAAGGCCATGGCGGAATGAATGAGAGTACACAGGTCTGAGTGTTATTTTACCGGTGTATTATTGTCACCCATTTGCTGTCTTAACTTTTTTTAATCTGCAGGATTTGTTACAAATGCTAGAGTTTCTTTTTTTCTTAGGCTAAATCAGATTTATCCAACTCTGTTCATACATTTACGAGAAAGAAAGAAACCTCTTAGACTCAACCCTATGTATCTATAACTCTTTGGGACATCATCTGTTCTCTTAACGGGGCTGTGGGCTAAACCTAGAGTAAGATTCTAACGGGCTATCATCCTTGTAGCATTTTTCTTGAATTTATGACTATTTGCATATGTTTTTTTTCCTTGATGTAGTTCTTTGGTGTTGTGAGAAGATTTTTAAATGATAATTAAAATCTCTCTTGAACTTAATAATCGTGTTGGTCAGCTCGTTCTAAAATATATATATATCATTGTTATAGATTCCCACGTCTGTGTGTTTAACTGTCGTCACGTGTATGTGCGTGCCCGTGAGTAGATAGAGATATATTAATATATATATATATATCTGTGTTTAGACTGTCTGACGCCTTTAAAAGCGGTCGTAGAAGATAGGTGAGAGAGAGAAGATTATCTCGATTCTCAAAGACAGCTTCTATATCACATTCTATCATCTCACGTGTGGGAAATTCTATTGTTTTTTTCACCAGCTCTCACGGTATCTATCACTCATTCCAACCTATTCAGAAGGGACCTAACCCAAGTCTTAATACTCCTATCAAAAATCTACGACAATCAGCAATTTTTGAGCGTCCTTGAGAAAATTTATCGACCCAGTTATGTACCGCTTTACGCGACAAACACTTCCCTTCGTTAACAGAAAACATGTCCTCATGAATATCCTTTGCAGGAAGTCCTTCTCCCCCCCCCCCATAAAAAAACCGCACAATAGCACGCTGTTCTTCGGTCGTACACTCCACGAGTACGGTCGCAATTTTTATCTGAGCTCCGCATGCGCATGCGACACCTAGCGTCTGCTACCTAAAGTAATCATCAAGCTGGATGTTGCTGCCAACTAGTGACACCTTTAGAAACTACCAACTACAATTTTCAGCTATCCCATATCAGTTTGTGACCTACTTACTGACTTCCCCTTGTATATACTGTATATACATATATACATATATATATATATATATATATATATATATATATATATATATATATATATATATATATATATATATATATATATATATATATATATATATATATATATATATATATATATATATATATATATATATATATATATATATATATGTTTTTGTACATCCCTGGATTATGTGACAAGGATTCTCCATGATTTTGCAAATAAACTTCTCCCAGCTGCACATATAGTAAGTGGGTACTGTGCGATTAAGACGTAATACAGGAACAGCATTCTGCTATCATACCTACAAAAATATAGTTGTCTTTGGGGATTCCAGCAGTTTTCGCTAACTGTGGCACTGTACGCGAGGAGGGTGTTGGGCTTAAATATTTTCCTTTTGTTAGTGTTGATTTCTTCATTGTAATGTATTTTAATATTTCTATGTATACTATAACAGTAAAACAATGAACACGTGTAAGTAAACAGCATGAGTCTTTCTTTTTATGAAAAAAGATTCATTATTATTGTTGCTAATTTATTAGTTTACTTTTTGTTAATTACTAGTTATAAACAACATGCTATTCCGAAAGATATCCACTTTAAAACAGTTCAGAAGAGTTATTGGCCTAAACAGACTTCTTTAAGAATGTTATCAAGCTTTTTTAAAAAAAAAAAACATCGTGAAATACAAATATAATAATTATAACTGAAAATCGGCTGCTTAAAATTGCCAGGTATCAGTCTTTATATAGGCACTTCTCGTCCTACACGCTCATGCTCTGATGTTTTTCCCCCCTGTTGCATTTTTACTGAAATTCATTTTCAAAGCATATCCAAACCATCTGATCCCTTGTATGTTGGTATGATTCGTAATTGATGTTATTCCAAAAGTGCGCTTAATCTTTCATTTCTCAGACGTCATCGCTCGGGCTTCATCATCGGGGGGTCTATTCTCAGACATCTCATTTGACATCTATTGGCTTGTCGTCGCAGCTCTTTGATTAATGTCCAAGTTCGACATTTGTGCCAAAGAGTTATTTTTATATATTATTATTTATTTATTTGTTATCGAATGAACTTTTGGATGTTTGTAAATTTTGGATTGTCAATTTAGGTAGCTTTCTGTTCGTTTTGTAATGCCATGTTTGTTCTATGTTAGCCGATGTTTGAAGTTCATGTACTTGTTGTAGACCCTCTTAACAAACACATTGTTCTCTGTCTCTAAACGTAAACCCTCTCCCTCTGTTTGTGTGTGTGGTTTTTTTTCCGTTTTAAGCTCATTAAGGAAAATGGAGCTACTGCTGTAGCTGGGTCTCTTCCAGGAGATCTGCTCCAAAGCCTTTCATGGGCTGCTGCAGTGAGTATTCGTGTAGCACATTATTTAACTTAATGATGTTGCCATCTTCACGTTCAGCCTGACAAATGTTGCCTGACACGACACGAGTAAGGGAGCAGGGGTTCTACTCTGTCTTCATATCTTCAAAGACCTGAGAAGATTACACAAGGCATTGTAATATTGGCAAAGTGTGAACATCATTGATTGTCTTGTTTATTTTCTGTAGGGACAGGGAAAGAAGGTATCTTATTTCTATTTTGTTACTGTTATCGCTGTTTCGTTATGTTTTTTTTTTCTTGGTTCTTGTGTTTCTTTTTGTATCTTCATCTTCATCTGTTCTTGTGCTTTTCTTCTTGTTCCTCGTTATTCTGCTTCTTCTGATTGGTTTCTTGTTCCAGCGAAAGTTGTACGTTTGTAAATGTTGCCTAATAGGAGGAGTAGGATGTTCCATAAAATAAATTGTCTGGTGCCTCCGAATACAAATACAAATATAAATATACGACGTAATGCTGACCACATCAACCCTAGTGTGCCGATGGTCAAGAAAATATGGCCCTAACACCATATTCCCAATATGCCTCAATAGGCGTGTAACGGTATCCTATACCTTTTACCTTTATATTAATATATATATACAGGCATACTCGGAGATATGACGGGTTCGGTTCAAGACCACCGCAATAAAGCGAATATCGCAATAAAGCGGGTCCTTTTTAAAAAATATGCTAATCTTCATCATATGAGCCTTCTGCGAATCGTAACCTTTTTACTGGGGAAGAGTCAAAATCTATCGGAAGAAGAAGGCACGTACTAATAAATAAAAAAGAATAATTTGATAAACGGCGCAATATATGCGAAGCATAATAAATCGAAGCGCAATAAAGCGAGGTATGCCTGTATATATATATATATATATATCGGTACCTTTTAGCTCCCCAAGAAGCATAGACCTTCAACAAATATGTCGTGTTTTGGTCTGTCTTACACCACGGTCATATTTACCGCAGGCAATACTATAGGAAAACGGACCGATACAGTAACCAATGAAAACGTTCCATTCTCTAGTGTGTATAATGAAACCTTTTAGGCTTAACATAGAGGCCCATTTTGTGTAAATGCTAGTAATAATTTATTTAATTTCTTAAGAACTAAAGATGTTTAAACGGAAAGGTATAAATATTTCAACAACGGGAATGTTACTTGAGAGGTAGGTGCAAAGACTTCCTCGAATAGTAGTTCAACTATAGAGAAAAATCGTTTAAAATGACATCTATACATCAGGGTAGTTCCCAATTTCGTTAGTTAAAGTCTGCATAGATTTAAATGCATCTTGCTAATTAAACTATTATTAGATAGAAAGGTTTTGGCATCGAAGTGGCATTAGTCTACAGACAAAGCTGAAGGTATACAGAGCTGCGGTGCTTCCAGTGCTGCTTTATGCATGTGAAACATGGACTGTATACAGGCGCCACGTAAAAAAGCGCAACCACTTCCATACAGTCTGTCTCAGGAAGATAATGAACATCAAATGGCAAGACAAGATCCCGGATACCGCCGTTCTTGACAGAGCTGGTATCCCTAGCATCGATACTATTCTGATGCAGTCACAGATTCGCTGGGCAGGTCATGTAGTCCGCATGCCAGACCATCGACTGCCAAAGATACTCTTTTATGGTGAGATGCAGAAGGGTAGACGCTCCCATGGTGGCCAGAAAAAGCGCTTCAAAGACACGCTTAAGGCTTCATTAAAAACCTTTGACATAAACCCAGACACATGGGAAGCTGCTGCGCAAGACCCAACTGCTTGGCGCACATCTCTTCGTAAAGGTGCAGTGGCATGCGAATCTTCCAGAAGAGCAGCAGCGGAACAGCGGAGACAAGCTAGAAAAGATCGTGAAATAAAACCTTCACATGAAGCAAACATTCCCTGCCCACACTGTCCGAGATCCTTCCAGGCTCGCATCCGGCTCATCAGTCACCTTCGTACTCATAGACTATCTTAACATCCTAATAATTGGATGAACAGAGTGGTCTTCATCACCTGTGATGGACGAACAACAACAAAACAGATAGAAAGGTAGAGATAAATTCACAGTATAATTCTAACTTTAAATGATCAAAATCGGCCCAGAATTAAGAGAGATATTAAATATTAAAAATTTTGCACATTGAACAAGAAGGCAAAAATCACTTCAATTTTAGATTCCTAACGCCATTTTTACCCCATGCCATCCGAGAGGGAGGGTGCGGTACTATAAAAGTCCTTGAACTTGGCTGATTTGAGGCCACAAGCTGAACAGAAGAGAGCGGCAAAACGTGTGCTGTCAAATACTTTGCCGCTGTATCTGCATAGCAGACCTAAATACCTATTAACAGCCTGTTACAGCTTATGTGTATTGCCTGAGGGTAAGAAAGAATATATATGTGTATATAATTATGTAATTTTCCTGTGATTAATCCACTTGTGTGTTATGAAGTGTGTTGAATGTGTTTAAAAAAAATTACAGGACGAGTATGCTGCCTGCTTGAACGCAAGCATGTGTTGACTTTTAGAGACGAAAGCTAGCATTGGGAAATGTGTAGAATAATTGAGAATGATGTCAAAAATACGACTGTAAGTTTAATAATGCATTTGAAGGAGTATTTCTTAAAGGAACGACACACTGATCAGGAACATAAGAAAGGATGACAGGATTTGTTAACAACTTTATTAAACTAAATTATCAGCATCACAGATCAGCAAAAGTGGTAACTATATGTGAAATAAATAACTGACATTTTAAATATAACTTTATCATATTGAAGTATTGTGGAAATGACATTCCATGTGTATTTATTTTTATTTTGTAAAAACCTTTGAAATTCGTCATCATTTTCCTAACCGAAAAGAGAAACGGTATAGGATCAATAAATTGTAAATATATTTAATATAATCAGTCTTGCTTAATTATTTAATTTGAGTTAAGGTTCTGGTTGTTAAATATATATATAGATATTACATATTTGGTTAATTAATTAATCCCCTAGCAGAGTCAATAAAAATATAATAACCATTATTCAAGGGAGGATTTTGAGAGGTAGCACTTAGACCTTCAGGACCAAACACTATCATCATACTTGAAGGTTTATACAGCTTGACCCCACCTTTGATTGTCGATACACCCTTGCTCTTTTCAGAGAAAGGGGTGTTTCTTATAAGACCAGTCTCTTATCTGGCACTATCCTGGTATCATCTGATACATCTTATTGTCCAGGATATCTTTCATTTTAATAACATCTGAACTTTTCGCGACAACATACATGCCAAGTCCTCCTGTCACGTGTCATCAGCCTAAGTTCTTTATGCGTTTTCTTCATCATTTTTACTCCTGTCGTCACTTCTCTTTTCCGTGTATTTGTTGGTCTACATCATCCTCTCTTTCCCTGGAGATTCCAGAACAATGACTGTCTTGTAACGCTATCTACAGGTTTCCTTAATGTGTGTCTTATCCATTGCCAGCGTCCTCTTCTCATCTCTTGTTCCACTGACACTTGTCTGGTTCTTGTCATCAGTTTCACATCGGTGACCTTGTCATACCATATTCTTCCTTCTATGCCTCGCATTTCATATAGCTACTTCATTACTTCATCGTAACATTATTATTGTCTATACGAAAAATGAACTGTGAAGTACCTGTCGCCTAGTTCCATCAAATAACGTAACTTTATTTCTTACTTACTTGGGGCCTATCATTTTCACGTAATGCTACAAAAGAAAACTAAATTGACACAGAAAAACACCAGAAAGTTTTGAGAGGAAAAAAAAAACAGAAGAACAAATAAATGTCTTTTGGACAGACAATGAAAATAACATTGGCCGTGCAACGATCTACATCCAACCCGGAAATTGGGACTGTTATCGAGCCTCTGCAATGTTCCAGTGACTCTAAGCCTAGGTTAATGACTTTTCTCTCCAGAGCAGACAGACAGGCCTGGTCAAAGCTGGGCTAATCAATTGGTGACTACAGTCTCCCCCATCATTACCTCACAAAGAAAAGTCAATTTGAACATAACAAAGCAGCACGACAAGGACCAAAGAAAAAAAAACCCAAACGAATGCTGAATCTTGTAATCCCTCGCTACCCTGTCCAGCCAAATATATGTGAAGAAACTTTTCGCATGCTGAAAATGTCATTATTAAGTTAATACAATTAAAATTAATAAGAAAAAACAGTATACTATACTGTAGCACATTAAAAACGCACCACTATTATAATTACTGATGCCGAGAAGCTGGAAAAAAAAGTGTGGGAATGGATTTTCCCCGTGTTTGTCATGAGGTAGAGAGTGAATGGCTGCTGGAATGGAAAGTGCATGATTCAATCCACGGGTTTGTGTACAGACTACACGAAAACAATGAAAGTTACACGTGCAACACGATTCCCAACAGCTATGACTCTGAAAATGTGTACGCGTTGTGGCAGTATACTCGGTATAAAAAGGCCGTTGAGACAAAACACCCAGTACAGGTGCTTGAAATGCCACGACTATCTGAAAACGACCGCCAACGAGCCATTGGTATGTTGGAGACCGGAATGAGCTCGCGGGCCATTGCCAGAAGGATGAATTGCCGCCACAGCAGTATTGTACGTCTCAAAGAACGTTACGGAACCACTGGCAGTGCCCGGAATAGACTTCGGAGTGGCCAACCACGAGTTACTACCCCTGCGCAAGATCGTCATATTGTGCTGAGTCACCTAAGGAATCGTTCTCTCCCGGCAAGTCAAACAGCAAGAGCAATAGTGGGTAGACGTGGGCAAGTCTCTCGAATGACAGTCATACGACGACTCAGAGATACAGGCCTTACTGCAAGACGACCTTATGTTGGGCCAAACTTGACTCACAGACATCGTCAGCAGCGCCTGCAATGGGCAGAGCAACATGTCAGATGGACTAGACTGCAGTGGAATGCTGTCCTATTCACAGACGAGAGCAGATTCAACATATCCTTTGCTGATGGACGTATGCGGATTTGGCGACGGTGTGGACAGCGCTTTGCAGACTGCTGTGTTCGTCAGCACAACCGATTTGGAGGTGGCAGTATTCACATTTGGGGAGGATTCAGTTTTCACCATCGCTTGCCTCTTCACGTCTTCCGTGGAAGTGTTAATGCTGTGACATATCGAGATGAGTTCTGGATGCATTGGTTGCTCCTGCGTTCACAAATTATCTAGACTTGCAGCTTCTCCAGCAGGATAACGCACGTGCGCACACCGCATGCATTACGCAGCAATATCTACAGCAGCAGAACATTGTGACGATTGATTGGCCTGCCCTATCACCAGACATGTCCCCTATAGAACATCTGTGGGACGAGCTTGGACGCAGAGTCTACAGGCAAGGTTCTCCAGCTAATCTGCAACAGATCGAAGCTGCTCTTACACGTGAATGGGACTTGATTCCCTGGAATTTCCTTTAGAGACTTGTGCGTTCCATGCGGAGCCGCTGCCAAGCTTGTTTGCTTGGTGGACATACCAGATACTGAGGATAGTGTGAATGAATTTTTTTATTGGTTGCATTTTTGGTTTTCTCCCATGCCTGCACAGAATGCAATGAATTTCATAACAATCAAATGTAAAAATTAATGACCAGCATGGATTCATAGGAAAATGAATAAAGATTCCAAATATGTAAACTTGTAAACACTTATATTTACATTTCACACTCTGTTCCTGGATTATACAGGTGGTGCGTTTTTAATGTGCTTCAGTATATATGAATGAAATAGATACAGGTTTTTTTTAATAAACTAAGTATCCCGTTCAACCCTTGATGGGTTATAATTAGGACATATAGTGTAATAAATTCAAGACAATAAAATCAGATTTCCGATTTTCAAATATAGTATCTTCCTTTGCCCTCCACTCGGTCCAAATATAGTAAATCAAAACCAAAATTGTGTGAATCAATTTGTGTGTGACACCCCCTTTTCAAAAAACAAACAAACAATAAAAATAAAAAATAAACAAAAACAAGCTAATTGTCGTGGAATATTCTAATCCACATATATAAATTAAAAGGTAAATGTAAAGCCTAACAAATAAATTTAATAAAAGAAAAGAGAAATGGTAAAAGAAACAGTGCTGTCACAATGACTGTACGCAAAATCCCCTTGTGTTCTCATTCGTCTGCAAATTGTAACGCTTTCACGTTGATAGTAAAAGCCTACTGTATTATTACCCGCTTTCTTCAATGAAACGTGTACTGTATTTCTTGGAACAACCTTGAGATACGCAAGCTGATCAATGACCTAAATTTAATATTTCATTCATTCCATTTTATACACGGCGTAACTAAAAGACAGATAAAGCAGGAGAGAGAGAGGGACGAATGAAGGCAGGAAGCATGCAATACTAAACACGCGTCGCGCGATACACAATTGCTGCCATCACGCGTGTAAGGCCACAAGCACTGGCTTTTTTTCAAATCGTCAGTGATAAATACACTACCCATCCGAGAGTTAGGTTTTAAAATCCTGAAAAACGCTTATTAGGAAAGATAACATTAGATGGGTTTATGTTTGAAAACATGACAGTACCCAGACACCACATCGGGATGGAAGTAAACAGGAGGTGGTAGAAAATGCACATTTTGAACGCAGCCACTTAGCTCTTTTAAATTTGTATATTTGGGTTCCTTGGGGCTTGCTGACAAAGAATATGTAAAACGTTACGCAAATAGTCTAGGAATTACCAAGTTATGGCCAAAATAAAATAGTGGGGATGCCTGACAGCATGAAATCATTTCTGCTCATAAAATTTTTTTTATAACGTGTTTGAAAAAACATTACGTTACAGAAATAGCCTACCATGTTAACTCCTATTTGATTGGAGCGCAACAAATATAAGACTAAACACGATTGGTCGGGCTATAAATACTATCTTGTGTTGTCAGGGGAAACGTGAAAAGGTGTACTTTTTTGAAAAGATGTGTAGACATGGTTTCATTGGGTAGAGCTGCGAATATACTCGATTCAGAGCGTCTGTTCATTGCCACATCTTGTAATAAACCTACTAAGAAGCAGTGCGTTGAGCACCAGTGTATATTTTTTATACAATAAAGCCTGGGACATCGGCAGATCGGAGTTGTGCTATATTCATTGCCAGTCAACGAAACTGTTTATTATTCTATGAATTGTGGTAAGCTTGAAATATTCAATATCTTTTAATGAAAATTGAATGTAAATTGATAATTTATGTCTGTATATATGTGTAGTTCAGTAGCAAACATGATGTAAAGCCTATAATGCTCCAGCCTGAACAGAAGGTGTCGGAGGAAAGTAAAACTGCATGGAATGGCCAAACAGTACACTGACACCTAGATGATTGACTAGAAAGAAATAATGCTGGAATTGCAGAGGCGTAGTAACCATTAGGGAGGGAAATACTGGTATAAAGTATTTCAGATGAAGCTGACAGTTGGCCTAACGCTCTGAACTCAATGTTTGTGATGTATTGTGCTCAGTGTAGAAAGAGAGTATAAATTAGTTATGACATAGAAGGTACATCCTTCTTGTTTCAGGGACCGTGGTCTTAAAGTTATTGAGCAGCTCCTGGTCAGAGCTTTGCTGAAGCCAGAGGTGGACAGCATACTCCTGGGTCCATGTAACAACCAGTGGGGTGGCTCCAGAACTCATTAAAGTAATCGAGCAGAGGAGGCTTTTACTGCAGTCATCACGAAAGATAAGAGAGTGTGGCCATGGAGCTCAACATTATGTACCCCCATCTTAAAATGACAGTGTAAAATAAAATTAAGAGGGGAATTTAATTGTTTTAATATCAGGAACTGAGAACATCTCCAATACTAGTTCCAATAAAGACAAACTATTGAAGTCATGATGACAAATACCAACAGAGCTTGAACAAAACAAAACCAGTATTACCTCAGATTACCACTACACAACTGACACACATAGGATACTATTAATAATATATGTCATTACAAGATTCATATTGATAAATTCTGTACATATAACTTGTAATTAAAATTGATTGTGATTCCTGGTTCCCTTTGTATTTGAATCAGGACACATATACATTCATGACAGCACTGAATACATATTGTTATTTGAAAAGTTATCAGTGACTCCTTTAAGATATCCTCGTAGAGTGTTTTATGTATGTTCTCGCTCTCGGGATTTTGAATCTTTCCCTATTACAAATATTGGGGGTAATTCACTTCAGGGAATAATAAGAATTAAAAGGTATCCTTGGGTGAAAATAAATAAGGTTGAGCTCACAGTGCCTGTGTTGTCCTAAGTTAATTAGTCATAGATAAAATTGTTTAGTTACATATTTTAGACATTTATCTGTTAGACAATGGCCGACCTGGCAAAATTTCGATCTGCTGCTGTACAGACTGCGAAAGAGTTAGGAATGGACGGGCAAATTATGATTTCTTATGTCACTGCTGAATGTGACAAATATATTGAACGGGAAGAAAGAAGATTAGAAAAAGAGGCCGAAAGAAAGATTGAGGCTGAGGCTAAGAGGTTGCAGATTGAGGCTGACAAAGAGGCTAAGAAATTGGAAGCAGAAGAAAGAAGATTGACTGCAGAAAGGGAAGCAGAAGAAAGAAGATTGACTGCAGAAAGGGAAGAGAAGAAATTAGCTGCAGAAAGGGAAGCAGAAGATAAAAGATTACAAAGGGAACATGAGTTACGACTAAGGGAGTTTGAGTTTCAAGGCCATGCTCCTGAAAATGGTGCCAGTCCCTTTGCCTCTGATGCCACTGCTAGCCAAGGAGCCTCAACCTCAGCTATGAATTTTCATTTAGATCATTTTGTTGAGAAAGACGATGATATAGAGAGCTATCTAAATAGGTACGAACTTTTAGCTACCACGTATGGGTTAGAGAGAGAAAGGTGGAGCTTAAAGTTATCTCAAGGACTTCGTGGGGCAGCTTATGAGGTTTTTGCAAAAATGAGCAGAAGTGATCAGGAAAATTATGACATGCTAAAGCAGGCTCTTTTGTTAAGATATGAAAAGAACGCTGAATTTTATAGGAAAAAATTTAGGAATGCTAAACTACTGTCAGGTGAAACCTATCACCAGTTCTCTGCACGAATAGAGACATACTTGGAGAAATGGACTTCTCTGGGGAAAACCCAAGATCTTAAGGAAATGGTCCTTATAGAGCAACTAAGAGAGTCCATGGCTCCAGACCTGAGAAAGTTTCTCATGGAACAAGGTGCAGAGAGGCTGGGTGAGTTGCTAAATGTTGCTGAAAGGTATCAAGCAGCTCAAGCAGAGGTAACAGGTAATAAAAAGAAACAAGTGGATAACTTTAGGGCACCACAGAACTTTAATAAATTTGATCCTAGGGATCAAAACAAAGGTAAGCACCAGTTTGATAGGCCACGGTATGAAAATAAAAATAAATTCCCACAATTCGATGAAAGGAAATATGATGAAAGAAAATCTTTCAACCAAGGAAAAAGGTGGTGTAAGAATTGTCAGATGAACAATCATGACACTGACCATTGTAGAAGGAAACCTGTGTATATGGCAACCCTTCAGGTCAGGTCGACCTCAAGACAGGAGGAGGATATTATGTTGGATACCACTCCAGAAGAGATGAGGAAGGCACAGGCTGGGGATAAAACACTCAAGCCTTGTTTCAGAAAATTGTCAACTTGTCATACAACTCCAGGCAAGGGAGATTTTTACATGAAAAACAAGTTGATGTATAGGAAGACTGGAGCTAGATCCAAAGGTCAGGGACAGCTGGTACTTCCTAAAAGATATAGGGCAGACTTAATAAGGAGCCTACATGTGAAACCAGATGGGGACCATGAGAAGATAGGTACCATCATTCAAAAGGTGGCTCACAATTATTATTGGCCCAAAGCAAGATGGGACATTGAGAATTTTGTAGAAAGGTGTAGCATAGCACATGAGGGAACACCCACAAGTGGGAACATTGATCAGGACCTAGACATGCCACGGGGTAAAATTAGGCCTGACAATAAAAAGAAATATAAATTTGATAAAGTGGACCAAATGGAATGGGAAGCCCCTTTTCACGGACAAGCTTCACTTAACTGTTTTACAATGGCCACTATGCGGAGAGTGCAAAGAGATGTCGTACCCCAGGATAAGCCGAAAATCCCTCAATCGGACTTAAACAAACTGGAGGAAGAGGATGTAGAGAGGAAATCTCTCATCAAGAATTTTAAGTGGGGAGACAGCCCCAAGAAAAGAATTGGGAGCGGTCGTTTTGTGAATGATAATTCTGGGAGGAAAAATCATCACTATAGAGCTTCGAGTGGAAGAGACCATACCGGTGCATGGACAAAGAGGTCCACACAATTAAAGGTCCATATGTAGCTTTGTTAAGAACGTGGATTGATGAAAAGGCAGAGGAAAACATTACATCTTCATACCAATATGTGAATGAGCTGACCACTCGTTTAAAAACTGGCTGGAAACTTGCCAATGAAAATTTGAAACAAGCCAGGAAGAAACATGCTGCCTATTATAACAGGAAGGCGAAAGACAGAAATTTGGCTGTGGGAGAGAAGGTACTGCTTCTTTTGCCCGGGAGTCAGAATAAGTTACAAATTGGATGGCAGGGTCCATATACAGTTCTAGAGAAGGTATCTAGAACAAATTATAAGATAGATAAGAAGGGGAAAGAAAAAATCTATCATGTGAATCTCCTGAAGAAATATTTGGAAAGAGAACATCAGGAAGAGACACACTTGTTGACCTTGTCCATCGCCATGGAGATGAAAAAGGAACCACTTTCATCATTTGAATATCCATTACACCCCTGTGAGACAGCAGCACAGGTGAAAATCAGTACACATTTAACGAAAACTCAGAAAGAGAGAGTGCAACAGGTTCTAAATAATCATGCAGAGGTGTTAACAGACCGACCAGGGCATACAAACCTATTGGAATATGATATGAAACTGATAGACCCCACACCTGTCTGTATGAAAACATATTCGATTCCGTTTGCTAAGGAGAAAGCTTTGAAGGAAGAGATAGACTATCTGTTGAAGGAAGGAATTATTTCGCACAGTGAATCTTCGTATAGTTCCGGTGTTGTACTCTTAAGGAAGCCCTCTGGAGAACATAGACTCTGTATAGATTACAGGAGACTGAATGCTATTACAGAAGGACAGGTGGATCCATTGCCGGATACAAATCAGCTGTTTGCCAGACTAAATAAAGCTAAATATTTCTCAAAAGTGGATCTGAGTAAAGGATACTATCAGATTCCAGTAAAGCCTGAGGTTAGACCATACCTAGCTTTTAGTACCTCAGAAGGACACTATGAGTTTAATAGATTGCCATTTGGATTGAAGAATGCGCCTAGTGTCTTCTCTAGAATGATGAGAAAATTATTGGACCCTCTTAATAATCCATGTATAACAAATTTTATGGATGATATCCTTATAGCAACAGAAACATTTGAGGAACACATTGACTCTCTGAATATGCTGTTTAATCGACTTGGGGAAGCAAATTTAACAGCCCGACCAACCAAATGTTGCGTTGGATGTAAAGAATTGGAATTTTTGGGACACACAGTTTATCAGGGAAACATGACCCCTGACCCAAAGAATTTAGAGAAACTACAGAAAGCCCCGAGACCACAAACCAAGAAGGATGTGAGATCCTTTGTCTCATTATGTGGTTTCTACCAGAAGTATATCAAAAACTTTAATTCCATATGTGCACCGTTAACTGATTTGACACGTAAAGGACATCCAGATCACATTACATGGACACCACAATGTGAAATGGCTTACCAGGAATTGAAGGAAAAGCTCACAAGCAAACCTATTTTGAAATTACCTGACTTAAGTCAAGAATTCATAGTAAGGACGGATGCCAGTAATATTGGGTTAGGTGCAACTCTACTACAGAAATCAGATGCATTGGATGGGGAATTAAGCCCAGTGGCATATGCTAGCAGAAAGTTGAATAAAGCTGAAATCAACTACTCAACTAGCGAAAAAGAATGTCTTGCAGTAATATGGGCAATAAAGAAATTCAATATTTATCTGTATGGGAAGGCATTTAAGTTGCAAACGGATCACAAACCTTTATCGTTTCTAGCACAGGCTAGGCATGAGAACTCTAGGTTACTCCGATGGTCCTTACTTTTGGCTCCATATAATTTTAGCATTGAGTATATATCTGGAAAAACAAATTTGGGAGCGGATTTTTTAAGCCGCCATCCGTGTGACGAGAATCACCCTAAACCCCAGAAATAATAATAAATTTCTCTATGTGTATATAGAATAAAGGACTGACATATAATGTCTGTTTTTGTCGTGGAATATTCTAATCCACATATATAAATTATCAGGTAAATATGAAGCCTAACAAATACATTTAATAAAGGAAAGAGAAATGGTAAAAGAAACAGTGCTGTCACAATGACTGTACTCGAAATCCCCCTTGTTTTCTGCTTCGTCTGCAAATTGTAACGCTTTCACGTTGATAGTAAAAGCCTACTGTATTATTACCCGCCTTCTTCAATGAAACGTGTACTGACCTTGAGATACGCAAGCTGATCAATGACCTAGATTTAATATTTCATTCATTCCATACACGGCGTAACTAAAAGACAGATAAAGCAGGAGAGAGAGAGGGGCGAATGAAGGCAGGAAGCATGCAATACTAAACACGCGTCGCGCGATACACAATTGCTGCCATCACGCGTGTAAGGCCACATGCACTAACTTTTTTTCAGACGGACAGTGATAAAAACACTAACCTTCCCAGAGTTAGGTTTTAAAAAACCTGGAAAACGCTTATTAGGAAAGATGACAATAGATGGGTTTACGTTTGAAAACATGACAGTACCCAGACAGCACATCTTCGAAACAGGAGGTAGAAGAAATTGCATATTTTGAACGCAGCCACTTAGCTCCATTAAATTTGTATATTTGGGTTCCTTAGGACTTGCTGACAAATAATATGTAAAACGTTACGCAAATAGTCTAGGAATTACCAAATTATAGCCAAAATAAAATAGTGGGGGTGCCTGACAGCATGAAATCATTTCTGCTCATAAAATTTTTTTTATAACGTGTTTGAAAAAACATTACGTTACAGAAATAGCCTACCATGTTAACTCCTATTTGATTGGAGCGCAACAAATATAAGACTAAACACGATTGGTCGGGCTATAAATACTATCTTGTGTTGTCAGGGGAAACGTGAAAAAGGAGTACTTTTTTTGAAAAGATGTGTAGACATGGTTTCATTGGGTAGAGCTGCGAATATACTCGATTCAGAGCGTCTGTTCATTGCCACATCTTGTAATAAACCTACTAAGAAGCAGTGCGTTGAGCACCAGTGTATATTTTTTATAAAATAAAGCCTGGGACATCGGCAGATCGGAGTTGTGCTATATTCATTGCCAGTCAACGAAACTGTTTAGTATTTCTATGAATTGTGGTAAGCTTGAAATATTCAATATCTTTTAATGAAAATTGAATGTAAATTGATAATTTATGTCTGTATATATGTGTAGTTCAGTAGCAAACATGATGTAAAGCCTATAATGCTCCAGCCTGAACAGAAGGTGTCGGAGGAAAGTAAAACTGCATGGAATGGCCAAACAGTACACTGACACCTAGATGATTGACTAGAAAGAAATAATGCTGGAATTGCAGAGGCGTAGTAACCATTAGGGAGGGAAATACTGGTATAAAGTATTTCAGATGAAGCTGACAGTTGGCCTAACGCCCTGAACTCAATGTTTGTGATGTATTGTGCTCAGTGTAGAAAGAGAGTATAAATTAGTTATGACGTAGAAGGTACATCCTTATTGTTTCAGGGACCGTGGTCTTAAAGTTATTGAGCAGCACCTGGTCAGAGCTTTGCTGAAGCCAGAGGTGGACAGCATACTCCTTGGTCCATATAGCAACCAGTGGGGTGACTCCAGAACTCATTAAAGTAATCGAGCAGAGGAGGCTTTTACTGCAGTCATCACGAAAGATAAGAGAGTGTGGCCATGGAGCTCAACATTATGTACCCCATCTTAAAATGACAGTGTAAAATAAAATTAAGAGGGGAATTCAATTGTTTTAATATCAGGAACTGAGAACATCTCCAATACTAGTTCCAATAAAGACAAACTATTGAAGTCATGATGACAAATACCAACAGAGCTTGAACAAAACAAAACCAGTATTACCTCATATTACTACTACATAACTGACACACATAGGATACTATTAATAATATATGTCACTACAAGATTCATATTAATAAATTCTGTACATATAACTTGTAATTAAAATTGATTGTGATTCCTGGTTCCCTTTGTATTTGAATCAGGACACATATACATTCATGACAGCACTGAATACATATTGTTATTTGAAAAGGTATCAGTGACTTCTTTAAGATATCCTCGTAGAGTGTTTTATGTATGTGAGTGTCACAGTGTTGTCAAGTGTGGTGGAATAAATTAAATTGTTTAACTGTCTGTTGTTGTTGTGACTTACACTTCATCATACACATACCCTAGACATATAACGTAGTCATCACACTATTCCAGAATAATTCTGACTGAGGTATACATATGTGGCAGCAAGTAAGGTTATCTATAATACACTACTCTTATTAGATATAGATACCTTCACAGCTGATCTCAGTCAGTACACTAAGTCCCCTATAAATATTTATAACATCCCACTTCACCACAGTTTTAAGAGGGGAGATGTCGTGGAATATTCTAATCCACATATATAAATTAAAAGGTAAATGTAAAGCCTAACAAATAAATTTAATAAAAGAAAAGAGAAATGGTAAAAGAAACAGTGCTGTCACAATGACTGTACGCAAAATCCCCTTGTGTTCTCATTCGTCTGCAAATTGTAACGCTTTCACGTTGATAGTAAAAGCCTACTGTATTATTACCCGCTTTCTTCAATGAAACGTGTACTGTATTTCTTGGAACAACCTTGAGATACGCAAGCTGATCAATGACCTAAATTTAATATTTCATTCATTCCATTTTATACACGGCGAACTAAAAGACAGATAAAGCAGGAGAGAGAGAGAGGGGCGAATGAAGGCAGGAAGCATGCAATACTAAACACGCGTCGCGCGATACACAATTGCTGCCATCACGCGTGTAAGGCCACAAGCACTGGCTTTTTTTCAAATCGTCAGTGATAAATACACTACCCATCCGAGAGTTAGGTTTTAAAATCCTGAAAAACGCTTATTAGGAAAGATAACATTAGATGGGTTTATGTTTGAAAACATGACAGTACCCAGACACCACATGGGGATGGAAGTAAACAGGAGGTGGTAGAAAATGCACATTTTGAACGCAGCCACTTAGCTCTTTTAAATTTGTATATTTGGGTTCCTTAGGGCTTGCTGACAAAGAATATGTAAAACGTTACGCAAATAGTCTAGGAATTACCAAGTTATGGCCAAAATAAAATAGTGGGGATGCCTGACAGCATGAAATCATTTCTGCTCATAAAATTTTTTTTATAACGTGTTTGAAAAAACATTACGTTACAGAAATAGCCTACCATGTTAACTCCTATTTGATTGGAGCGCAACAAATATAAGACTAAACACGATTGGTCGGGCTATAAATACTATCTTGTGTTGTCAGGGGAAACGTGAAAAGGTGTACTTTTTTGAAAAGATGTGTAGACATGGTTTCATTGGGTAGAGCTGCGAATATACTCGATTCAGAGCGTCTGTTCATTGCCACATCTTGTAATAAACCTACTAAGAAGCAGTGCGTTGAGCACCAGTGTATATTTTTTATAAAATAAAGCCTGGGACATCGGCAGATCGGAGTTGTGCTATATTCATTGCCAGTCAACGAAACTGTTTATTATTCTATGAATTGTGGTAAGCTTGAAATATTCAATATCTTTTAATGAAAATTGAATGTAAATTGATAATTTATGTCTGTATATATGTGTAGTTCAGTAGCAAACATGATGTAAAGCCTATAATGCTCCAGCCTGAACAGAAGGTGTCGGAGGAAAGTAAAACTGCATGGAATGGCCAAACAGTACACTGACACCTAGATGATTGACTAGAAAGAAATAATGCTGGAATTGCAGAGGCGTAGTAACCATTAGGGAGGGAAATACTGGTATAAAGTATTTCAGATGAAGCTGACAGTTGGCCTAACGCTCTGAACTCAATGTTTGTGATGTATTGTGCTCAGTGTAGAAAGAGAGTATAAATTAGTTATGACGTAGAAGGTACATCCTTCTTGTTTCAGGGACCGTGGTCTTAAAGTTATTGAGCAGCACCTGGTCAGAGCTTTGCTGAAGCCAGAGGTGGACAGCATACTCCTGGGTCCATGTAACAACCAGTGGGGTGGCTCCAGAACTCATTAAAGTAATCGAGCAGAGGAGGCTTTTACTGCAGTCATCACGAAAGATAAGAGAGTGTGGCCATGGAGCTCAACATTATGTACCCCCATCTTAAAATGACAGTGTAAAATAAAATTAAGAGGGGAATTTAATTGTTTTAATATCAGGAACTGAGAACATCTCCAATACTAGTTCCAATAAAGACAAACTATTGAAGTCATGATGACAAATACCAACAGAGCTTGAACAAAACAAAACCAGTATTACCTCAGATTACCACTACACAACTGACACACATAGGATACTATTAATAATATATGTCATTACAAGATTCATATTGATAAATTCTGTATATATAACTTGTAATTAAAATTGATTGTGATTCCTGGTTCCCTTTGTATTTGAATCAGGACACATATACATTCATGACAGCACTGAATACATATTGTTATTTGAAAAGTTATCAGTGACTCCTTTAAGATATCCTCGTAGAGTGTTTTATGTATGTGAGTGTCACAGTGTTGTCAAGTGTGGTGGAATAAATTAAATTGTTTATCTGTCTGTTGTTGTTATGACTTACACTTCATCATACACATACCCTAGACATATAACGTAGTCATCACACTATTCCAGAATAATACTGACTGAGGTATACATATGTGGCAGCAAGTAAGGTTATCTATAATACACTACTCTTATTAGATATAGATACCTTCACAGCTGATCTCAGTCAGTACACTAAGTCCCCTATAAATATTTATAACATCCCACTTCACCACACTAATACAAACAAGGAAGGAAACAACAACAAAAAACAACAAACAAACAAATAACACACAAAAAAACAAAGCTGTTAACAAGGTGGAAGGGGATGAAAAAGCCTGGAGGTGTCCGAGATTACATCAAATCCATCAGCTATCTGCCCTCATCCACACGAGTACTCCATCAGACTACCCTTTTATCCTCACACCATCATTCATCCTTATATATTGTTAAAGAAGATTATAATGTATTTTACATGTTGACCACACTTAGTTTTGTTAGCAGTTTAATATACGCGGTAACAATTTTATCTGGGGCCAACATGATGTATTTATACACTTATATGAAGTGTAATTGAACGCGATATAGATATTACGTCACTAGGTGATGATGACCTGTTAGGTGCTGCGCTAATTTATGCAGACCGTTAGTCGAGGCCTTCTGTTAGAATCTTCCGTCCTAGTCAGACGTGGTTTATGCTCCCGTTATTCGGTGGAGAATTCAAGTATTTTTGTCAAGTGGCTTGTATGTTGGTGGCCGCCACTTTGTTTATGATGACTCCGGACTTGTGAAGAAGTTCCGTGGATATTGTAGAAGTAAGTCTACTATGAAATTTCAAGCATCGTCACTTTCTCGTCCACATTACTTGAATGATAACCTGTTCTACGGCATTCCTAGTACAGCGGCGAGATGTGTACAGATGGACTGACTGACTGAGATCTTCTATGCCTTTATGATGTTTTTCTCATGCATGTACTCGTATTTCAATGAAGAACTGTCGTATTGTCAACATTAAACATGCCATGTTTCGTGGACCCAGCCACGAAGGTCGTTCTCAACTTTTTTAAAGTTTACGCACTGCCTTGACACCCACTTCATTCAATGTCGTGTCAGCACAGTTATAACAACCTCTCTTACGCACACAAACCCCAGCGTAACATATATTAATTTTAGTTCTTGTTATATACTGTTTTACTTTATTGTGCAGTTCTCTAGGCCCATCTATTCTCAACACCTGTTCCACATTTATGGATGAATTGCATTCCTGTAAATAATATAATATTAGTTTTCTCTGTTGTTCATACTTCTTACATTTTAATAGGAAATGCTCTGTATTATTTTACAGGTGTGACAAAGCAATATTTAGGAAAAGATAACAGTTGCACACAAAAACAAAAGAGGCTAATAGAATCAATAAATAAATAATAAATATACTGAGTTAAATTTGCAAGGGTCAATTTGAAAGCGATTGAAACATGTAATAACCATCGGTCATGCAAGATTTTATAGCTCTTTAGCCTTTCGACAAAAAAATAGGAAGAAAGGGAGGAAGGGAGGCTTATATTGGCTAACTAAATATCAGATTACAGGGAAGAGAGGTGTGACGAAACGTGTGTAGTTTTTACATGTACATTTGTCCCCTCTCTCACTCTTTCATTCACTCCGGCAGTATCACTTCATTTATTTATTTCTCTCTTTCATTGTCCTATTATTTGGCATAATTTTTGCCCTACATTCTTTTTGCAGTGATCACTCCCAGACGTATTTAGGTTCCTCCATTTGAACTGTAGTATTATCGAAGTTCATTACACCGATCAGCGATAATACGTTTATCTCTTTGAGTCAGTCTAGCCAACCTTTGTTAAAGACGATACTCGTTTGACACAATATGGTCTCGTACGATCGATTCAACGAAAGCCATATTGTCCTGCTTAGAAATCAGTCTGGGGGATTCACACACACACAGGTGGTAATTAGATTATCGCATCCGCTGGCTCCTGTCTCTATCATTATTACAAATAAATATATATGTGTAGACAATCTTGACGGAAGGCATTTAGACAGGTAATTAGCGCACAGATTTGTTTGTTTGCACAAGATGCTGGCGGAAGCATTACGACATATTGAAAGAGATCATGCAATGGAATTTTAAAGTGTAATATTTTAAAACACGCGGGTGGGAATTAAATTTAACACCCCTACCCATATAGTTCAGAGCTTTCGATTGGATTGATTTGAGAAGACGGAATACACAATGGTTTTCATTGGCAAATTCGTCGGAAGCACAATCTGGGTTTCGAACTTAGAATGAGAGATATAATATAGCGAAATTGAAGTCTCAGATCAGACTGCATTGCAACTTAAAACTAGCGACTCCCAGAAGCCAGAGAGAGAAAGATCGGACTAAGAATTCCTTTATTATAAGTGACAGATCTAGTTCCAAAGGTTGTTATAGCCGGGAGTTGTAGTGAGGATAAGCTCTCACTGCAGATAAATACTTGTATAGCACGCGCCTCAAATAGCCTCTGACAACCAAGTCCAGCTCCCGGCCTTCACGTGTGGCTCAATTTGAGCCCGGCGGAACTGTTTTCACTGACGGGAGAATTGGCGAAGGCGAGCGACTGCCCCCTTAAAACCAGCAGCTTCGGGCAGATAGGGCTCGTGATCCTTGGTTAGTAGCTTATCTAAGAGAAGGAACTCTGAATTCAAACCACCGCTGCCTTGTGAGAATATCCATTTATGGAATTGGTTTTGGGAGTAAACCCTGAGGATATATCCGGAGTCGGAGTCCCTAAGGCAGTATAATGTTGATTCAACATTATTCTGGCAACTCCTGCAACGTGGCTGGTACCAAACTGTATCGGCTACTGCCGTTCTTTCGGATCTACCGGCTGCGTGGAGAGGGAGAACATGCTGCTTGTGCAACAGCTTGATCTCCATGTAACTGCAGCTTCACCCTATAGGTGTCGGCAAAACACGGGAAGTAGCAGTTACCTGTTAGAAGCATTTTGCCCAATTGGCATAGGGCATGGCGACAGGGGCTACTTCCGACAGTGGGAAAGGTTCTAGGATCTCACTGGACAGGTACCGCCCGCTCCAAGCTGGGCAGTTCCCAGCCATTAAAGTGTTGTCCCGCCACTGTCTTCTTTCCCAGTTGGGTGCATGAAGATTAGGGTCAAACCCGAAGTGTGGACAGAAAATTTTGCACCAAGCAATTATCGTAACAGAAATAATCAAACTCTCAGATTGGGATGCTGGAACCTCCGGACTATGTTGACTGGATTAATCCGAAAACCTACAGGCCATAAACGATGACAGGAAGACAGTCATAATCAATGATGAGCTTAAATAACTTCAGGTGGATAAAGCTGCACTTCAGGAAACGCGCCTGGCAGGCTCTGGAATGGTGAGCGAGAAGGACTACACATTGTATTGGCAAGAGAAAGACCTTAATAAAACTAGAGAACACGGAGTAGGTTTTGCGGTTAAAAAATCGATAACTTAAATGGTTGAACCCGGTGAGAATGGATCGGAACGCCTGTTAACACTCCACCTGCAAACTAGCACAGGTCCCATCACCCTTGTCAGTGTGTTTGCTCCAACTCTGTACTCTGCCTCAGAAGCTAAAGATGAGTTCTACGAGAATCTAGCAGCAGTCATCAAAAGCACACCTAGGCAAGAACAGCTTATTCTCCTTGGTGACTGTTAAAGACTTTATATTCATTGAGGGTTAGATAAATGTTCAAAGCTCTCATATGTTCGCCTGAGATTTTTAGTCGTGCATCTGAGCACAGCAATATGTTTTGTAATGTTATTTACGTACGACCGTGCACCAGTATTAAACGGGGCATGGCGCGGTATGACGCAGTGATTTGTTTAGATACGGACTATGTCCTTGAGGCAGATCCAGATATCCATCGTCGTATATAGACGTTTTATTTTTCGTGTGCTTATCCTAAACCTAGGAAAGACACGGTTATGAAGTAATTATAATCATCTAAAAGATGAATATGCTATTCTTGAGTGAACTATACCAAGAATATTTTATTGTCAATATTTAGCAAGGAACGGCTCGTTTGTAGTATCAAGCCTCCGATACTTAGTCTTCTGTACCGTTACGGCGGAGCTTCAGCTTTGACCAACTATGTCGGCTGCTAGTGCGTCCCGTTAACGCCAGGAGCTATTGGGATCGTAAATAATTAAATATATGTATGCTCAAAGATTTAACATGGTCAATTTTGTAAACCCATGCATCTTACCAATACGTTGCCGTAGAGCTTCCGCTAATCCTGATGTGGCAGCGGCTAGTGCGGTCGGTCAACGTCTGTGGTGATCGTAATATTGTATGTACAGTTTTTGCCATGACCATGCTATTGAAGATTATCTGAACTATTGTAAAGTATCGTCAAGAATAAAACATGTTGTCGTCACCACGAGTACAGCCTTTATCCATTGCCAGTTTAGTTATGCTGCATTGATCCATCCTCCAGTTACCGGATTCCATCATAATTAATCAGATCATCAATATACGCCAAAGTAACGGCCCACAAGATATTCGCGTCATTTAGAAATACGTCGGCCACATTAGTAAGCCCGACACCAATGACAACATAAGAGACATACGAAAACCCAACGGTAACAGTGACTTTAACGCTAGAGTGGGTGCTGATAATGTTTCATGGCCTTCATGTCTGGGCAGGTTTGGTATTGGCAAGATGAATGAAAATGGACAACGGCTCTTGGAGTTGTGTGTCCATCATGACCTCTACGTGACCAACACCTACATTCAGACAAAACTCCAGCATAAGGTGTTATGGAGACACCCACGATCCAAGCACTGGCACCAACTGGATCTGATTCTCGTCAGAAGGCCACTTCTCAGGTCTGTGCTCTCCACGCGCTTGTACCATAGTGCAGACTGTGATACAAATCACTCCTTGGATTGCTGCAAAATCAGAGCACAACCAAGAAAACTCTATCGTGTCAGACATGAAGGGAAACCACGCATTGATACCAGCAAGATGTCAGACCCTGTCATGATCGCTCAGATTACTGCGACCTTCAAGAAAGTGCTCAGTAGCCCTCAGCATGGTGGTACGGTTACAGAGAACTGGGAGCACCTGAATAGCCGCCATCACCCATCTATACAGGAGATAGTGACAATGAATGGCAAACAAGTCACAGGAATGTATGACACAGGTTTGTCCTATGACGCAGTCGTGTGTGAATCTCTGGTACGTCCTGAACAAATCACCTCAGAAACAGTGGATATTCAAGGGCCACTCAAGGGAGCATTACCCTTAACTTTGCCCATAGCGAAGATTCAAGTCAGTTGTCGCTATGTGGAAGGGGAAATAAATGCAGCAGTATTAGATGATCCCTTCTACCCCCTGATGTTGGAGCGTAGATATGTTTTTTGGGGAGATCCTATAAAACCTGAGGTTGCGGAAGACACGCGGACAAGGTCAGGCTCCCGGAATAGAGAGGGGAACACTCATTTAAAAATTCATTCAAATGAGATGAAGAAGGTTCAAGCCCAAGATAGTACATTGAAGCCTTGCTTTGGCAAATTGTCAAAAACACATAACCGTCCAAGAAAAGGGGATTTATATATAAAACATGGACTCTTGCACAGGAAAGCTGGCAGAGGGCCAAACGGTCATGGGCAGATTGTTGAACCATCCACATCTAGAAACAAGGTTATAGACTGGGGGCATATTGCTTCTTTGAGTGAACACCTTGGTAATGGTGCCACAAAACAAAGGATAGCCACCCATTACTACTGGCCAGGTATTACTGAGGACATTAACTGGTTTGTAAATTCCTGCCCAGGGTGCACCAAGGTAGATCCAGTGAATCAACGTAAGCGGTATCACAACAGATCTACTGGAAAACCAGCGACCCTGGTGTTAAGATATTTTATTGGCATGGTCTGCTAGAGGTTAACAGCATAAGATTAATAGGTGACTACGTTTAATATAATGTAAATAATTGTTAGTTAGTGTACGCGATACACACGATTGATTATGACGAGTATGCGTTGGTATGTCACGCACCGTGACTAGGTTACCACACCCTTTTCTTAGATGACCGTCAAACGGATAAGACGTGTCCTATAATCCTTCCAGTGGTAGGCATGATATTGCCGCACATATGTTATTGCAGTACGGACATGGGTCAGTCCGATATTCTTATGAAGAGAGGAATGTATCGAGGTTAGTAATTTTAACTAAAGTCAAGGAAGGATGAAATTATGGTCCACATTCGTTTTATATCGCCAGACGTCTAATCTCATTGTCGGCCGTTGGATGTCCCAACCGCGCGTACATATAGTTACGACGTTCTGACTATAGGGTTGCATATTATTGGACCAGGACTATAATGCATGGATAGCATTTATGATGTATGATTCAATTCTAATATATAATGTTTTCATAATCAACCTCCATGGACTGTCTACTGTTTGAAATGTATATTAAAAATTGTGTGGACTCGAGAAGAGACTTATCACGTTCATTGAAGTTACAAATTCAACAGTTATGATACTGAGTTCAAACCTTGTGACAGACAGAAAGTATTAACTCACATTCGCGTAACTATTCCAACAATAGCACGATCAAGAATTAATGAATCAAATGACCAGAACTAAGAAGCTTATTGAATCAATGAGAACGGTGGCTTTCCACAACGACCACTGAAATAGAAGACGGGGCCGCAACAACAATAAAAGAAGTGAAACGTATAAAGCCCCGCAACAAAGTGGTTGCCATTGCTGGGGAACGAAGGAAGAAAGAAATTTTTCTTGTTTACATACTTTCACGGACTGTTTACGATTACAAGAAAACGTTCAAGTCACATGATTCCGAACATGACGTGGCTTGTGTAACTATGCAAAAATCAGTGACGTCACAATATTCCGTGTACAAGCCAACGATCGAAGGACGATGCCAGCTCACCTAATGTTTCATTCAAGAATACAACTTCTCAGTAGATCATAGGATTGAAAAGACATTATTTACCAACAAGGAGCAAACAGTCCTATCCTCTAGTCTAGGCCGTTGGTGAAGATCGCATCGGACGACGGGTTAAAAGATAAGTCTCAGTTCGTGACTGTTGTCATTCATAAGAAACATCACTGAGTCTAATTCACATTTTGCAGGCATGTCCGTTCTATATATTTTATATGCACGTTATATTTGTTTTCATTGTTTGTGCTGTGCCTAATTTGTGGGAGGTTGGAGTGGAGATTCAGAATGAATAAATTATGGCTCTACGGATTGCCGATATTCATTCTGAACGGTCTTTAGGGTAGTGAATTAAATCGCATTTCGCGGAGAACGCGTCGATGACATTTCCGGGGCTTGTTTCGTTCGGGACTGCATTTAATTCACAGTATATGTTAGATGTCTAGTTTGGTGAAATAATCGGTGTATTTTATCATATTCAGTTTAAATTCTATTTAGTTTGGTAACAATGTTAGTAATCTATCTTGTTCTTTCTGATCTTGCTATTATTCAGTTCATTTTTTTTTTGTATAACCGTCAATGAGTCCATGTTTGCGTCATTAATTTTTTGTGTACGCAGATTTAACTCTATATTCAGTTAACCTTCACCCTACTCTATATTTCCGGTTTGCAGATTTGGTTTCATAATATCAATTTTTATTGTAGAAACGTCTTGTTTCGTGATAATATGGTTTGTTTATCCTTGGTTTACCCATCGTATCGTATGTCCTCATTTCATCTGTTCATGATTTAACACTAATAATATAATTTCTTGCTTAATAAGAGTGTATATGAATATAATTAAAATTTAATGACTTTTAAGGAGAATTAGGGACTTTGCACCAATTTGCAGTGGTAGTCCAAGAAATGGGCGATGCACTTTATAGCTCATGATTAAGGCATAATATAATAATAATATATATTTATAAAATAATTTGACTTTTTAGTCTGTCCTGCATATAAAGGACATAGTGTATATTATTTGGTACATTTTTTCCATTACTAAATGATTTACTTAGCACATATCACTGACTGAATGATATAATACTTGAGGAATAATACTATTTATTATTAGGTGCATGATAGTAATTCAGCACCCGAAATAGATAAATATCATAACTATTTATGATATATTAACGAGTATATATGTAATATTTTCCCAACATAGTATGTCTATGTATGGAATCTACAAATAATAGTTAGATAATATTACAATTAATTAAATTGAACATTCCCAGATTAAGTTCAATAATATTATGATTGTTTATATCGACTATTCATAAATTGAATAAGTATAATAATTACTTAAAATTTATTGGTGATTATTACATAACCATTACGTACAATATTAACGTCAAGATGCTTAACTTAGACTATTTTATTAAAAATGGTAAAGATTTTGGGAAAAAAGGAGAACTTCTCGAGGCTTATGCATTGGCTGAATTTGCAAAATATAAGGCAGAAGAGGAGGAAAAGAAAGCCATTGCTAAAGCAGAGATGGAAGAACTTGAAAGAAAACAGGCGGAAAGAAGGCAGAATTAAGACAAGAAGAAGAAAGAAAGATAGCAAGAGATGAAATCCTACGGATTGAAGAAGAGAATAAATTGAAACGACAAGAAATCATACTGCAGCAAGAAATGGAATTGCAACGACTTAAATTAGAAACAGCAAAACTTAATTCACAGGGCGCTGCAGCAACCCAAAATGATACTGCTCAATCTGGATCTTCATCCACACGACTTAAAGGTAATTATTACTTTAAGCTGCCTCCATTCAAGTTACACGTAGATGACCTTTCATCGTGGCTCGCGCGCTTTGAGGACATATGTAAGGTGAATAACCTTGACAAAGCGGCATGGGCACTGAAACTTAAGGAATTTCTAGATGGCGAACCTGCAAGTGCAGCACAAAATATAGATCCAACACTATCAACAGACTATGAGGCCATTAAGACGTTGTTACTACGTCGTTTCCACTTGAACGAAGAGGCATGTAGATTGCGTTTTAAAAGTTTGTTGCCAGATAACAATAGAGATTTCACAGGTTTTATTGCTAACATACGCAATATTTTTAACAGATGGGTTGAACTGGCAGGTGTCAACAAATCCTACGACAAGTTAGTCGATTTGTTATTGAGGGATAAAGTATTATCGTCTGTCAGCCCACCATTCTTTGCTTATCTGCAAGAAAGAAAACCAGAATCTATTGATGAGTTAGAAAAAATTTCTTTAAATTACTGCACAGCTCATCCGAATGCTAATATTTCTGGCACATTGATAAGAGAACCACTTCCTGTAGCCTCCAATATGGCATATCATAATCATAACAAACCTAGAACACACAGTGTAGACAGGGGTAGGTTCAAAGGAAACTATGACATTAATTTTCATAAGGGACAGAATAACTTTAACAATAACTTTAATAGAGGACGACAACAAACCAGAAACTATTCACCTCAGTCAAGAAATAACAGTAATCCACGTAACTCAAGTTATAATCGATCATATAACTATAATAATGATTACAAGTGGAACAATAGCGATAATTATAACTCGAGACATCGAGATAACAGTTACAATAGAGGACAACGGGATAATTCATTTAATTATTCTCGTCATCGTTCTCATTCTCGTAGATCGACAACTTATAACCATAATACAGGGGCAGCTGTTACTACTGCTACAACCCCTAGGGTTCAGAGTTCAACTACTGATAACAAAATACAGTCATCGTCTACTTGTTTTGCAATGAATTTAAACGTGGCAAATAGTTGCCCAACATGTAATCTTATATTTCAGAAAGCAAAAGAGACAGTTCTGAACTGCGGTCATATTCTACCAGAAGTCAGTCTAGCAGTCAATGACGGAACAGGATCACTGATCTTCAACAGAGGAAAAGTTAATGGATCCATCGTCTCAGTCTTAAGAGATTCGGGATCGACCACGATCGGAATCCGTCAGACACTTGTTCATCCAAATTGTGCAACTGGAGAACATGTCAGGTGCATGACTTTTGGGGGAACCATAGAATATTATCCAACAGCTATTATTTACATTGACACACCTTTCTTCACAGGCAATGTTAAAGCATGCATGTTAAGAAACCCAATTGCCGACCTTATGGTGGGATGCATACACGGGAGTAAAGATTGCACACCAGATGAGATTATTCAATGGGAAAAAAATAATCTATACATCGGAAATGCAGCAATAACCAGAGCACATACAAAACAATTAGAGACTATAGACACGGAAAACAAGGAAACAAATGATCATGAAAATATCGAGATTCATTCTGCTATTGACCGAGTATCATTTGCTGCAAAACAGAGGGAAGACAGGTCACTAACAAAATTTTTTACGCTGGTCAACAAAGATGACAATCTTTCTAGGAACATAAATTATAGTCAGTGGTTTAGTATTAAAAATGACATTTTATTAAGATGTTTTATGGATAAAACTCAGATAAGACAACAAGTCATGGTACCTTTTGCTTTTAGGTGGTACATACTTCAACATGCACATGATTCTAAGTGTGCAGGTCACATGGGTTATACTCGTACACGTTCACGAGTATTATCTTCTTTTTTTTGGCCGGGAGTATCACGAGATATTTCACAGTACGTACGCTCCTGTACGATATGCCAAGAAGTGAAAGCACGGGGAGCCTTTCACACGGCGCCTATTCAGGCTTGTGATATATCGGTGAGACCTTTCGACAAAATGGCCATTGATATCATTGGCCCACTTTTACCATCAGCCAGAGGACATAGGTTTATTCTCACTTGCATCGATTTATGCACACGATGGCCAGAAGCCATCCCATTAAAAAACAACCACCACCACAGATGTAGCTGATGCACTACACTTGATCTTTTCTAGAGTAGGTTTTCCTAGAAAACTTTTGTCAGATCATGGTTCTCAATTTATATCTGAGACTATGACGGAGGTAATGAAGACTTGGCAAATAGATAGAAACCTCAGCAGCATTTATCACCCAATGAGTAATGGTGCTGTAGAAAGACTTAACCGTACACTCAAACAAATGCTACATAAAGTTACAGTTAACCATCCACAGGACTGGGACAGAGTGCTACCAGCGGTGTTATTCGCTTATCGAGAGGTGCCAAATGAACAAACTGGCTTCTCTCCGTTTCATTTAGTCTTTGGCGCTCCTCCAAGAGGTCCTATGGGACTGATAAAAGATTTATTAATCGATTCTGAGATGACTCAGGACACTCAGTCATCCTATGAATATGTAATTAATCTCCGGAATAACATTATTGATGCCTGTCAAATGGCAACAGCTTCATCTGAGGCTGCGAAAGAGAAAGCTAGAACTTTCCAAAACAGTAATAGACGATTACGTCAATTATTTCCAGGAGATCAAGCTTATGTGTTATTGCCACATAACAATAATAGACTACTAATCTCGTGGAATGGTCCTTACCAGGTTATCAATAAGATTTCTGATGTTGATTATGTCCTGGACATTAAGGGACATCACAAAATATTTCACATAAATATGCTCAAGCAATTTCATACTCGACCTGAACATCTACAAGCTATTTTTCATGAATTAGATGACACTTTCAGACCTACATGTCACTATTCTAATTTATCCGTTATCCAGGAAGAAGAATCTTCTTTTCCTGAGGTACAGTTAGCTTTACCTGTACCTGTAGTACAATCTAGCGAATCTTGGCGGGACGTAACCATCTCTTCGTCGGTTACACCGCAACAGCATCAAAAGATTGCTGATCTGCTACAATCTTATCCAGATGTGTTGACCGATGTTCCAGGTCGCACATCAGTCATTAATCATGACATCACTCTTAACGAGGATACTCCAATTCGGGTACATCCTTATTCTGTTCCTATACACTTTCTTACTAAAACTACTAAGGAACTTGAACAGATGTTATCTTTAGGAATTATCGAAACTAGTAATTCCCCATTTTCTTCTCCATTAGTTATTGTCCGAAAGAAGGACAATAACATTAGACTATGCGTCGACTATAGAAAATTAAATGCACAAACGATAGTTGATAGCGAACCACATCCACTTCTCGATGACTTACTGCCACGTCTATCGACAGCAACTATATTTACTAAGATAGACTTAACTAAAGGTTATTGGCAGATACCACTAACCGAAAAAGCAAAATACTACACAGCGTTTTCAACTCCGCTAGGTCTATACCAGTGGAACGTGATGCCTTTTGGGCTGGTTAACGCTCCAGCTACCTTTGTTCGCATGATGCGACACATTTTTTCAGGTAGACCAGACATTATTACATATATAGATGACATATGCTTGTTTAGTTCATCTTTTGAGGAACATTTTTTGGGTCTTGGATACGTTTTTGATACCTTGAGAAGGTACAAGTTAACTGCTAAACCTACAAAATTACAGGTAGCATTTCATGAGATCACTTTTTTGGGTCACATTATTGGAGCTGGATATATCCGAACATTACCCAGTACAGTTTCAAAAAATTTTAAACATTTCCGTTCCTCAAACGAAGAAACAAGTGAGAAGCTTGTTAGGTCTAGTCCAATATTACAGTAGATTCGTACCTAACTTGTCATCCATCACTGCTGTATTGTCCTCATTACTAAAGAAGAACATGCCAGTGAAAGTGACATGGACTGACGAATGTGACAGAATTTTTCGGCAAATAATTTCTATATTTTCAAATCCACCTATTTTGAGATTAATTGATGCTTCTAAAAAGTTCATTCTTCGTACAGATGCGAGTAACTATGGAATTGGCGCATGTTTGCTCCAATACCATGACGACATCCTCCATCCAAACTTGTACGTGTCACGAAAACTGAAACCACCAGAAGTGAAGTACTCTACGGTTGATCGCGAACTCTTAGCCGTCGTGTGGGCGATAACCAAACTAGAAAAAATTCCTACTGGGAGCCCCTTTTGTAGTACAAACCGATCAAAGGGCCGTAGCATCACTACAACGAGCAAATCACAAGAGTCCAAAATTGACCAGATTTGCTATACTCCTCCAACCCTTCGAGTTTTCAATCGAGTACATCACAGGATCCGACAACATCTTGGCAGATACATTATCTCGAAATCCTAATGATGTCGATTCCTAATTTACGTTGTTTGTCGCAAAGACAATACTATGTACAGAGAAACTTAATCAAAGAACATAGCACCATCGTTGCTTTTTGACACATGAATGAACCATTTACTCAGCTGCTTTCTATAGGCAAATTATACGCAAAGTGACTGCAATCAATTGACACTATATTCGTCTTTACACCGGGACTTTCCTGGTTTACATTTGTCACAACATTGTTTCAAAACACTTCGGAGAAAATAAATGACATTCCAGTCGAACTAATTCGTTATATAACGTGATTCAGAATACTTGAACATTTTGTCTAATGGAAATTCAAGGATCAAGACTACGAATGGATCTTCATATCCAATGTTAATTACTTTAATTTATTCTTTAAAACTAATCCACATTAAAATGACAAGTGAGTTGAATTTTAAAAAAATGAATGAAACTTAAAAAAATGAAAGAAAGAAAAGAAAACTCACATAATTCTTTGATTATATTCTTAGAATTACATGATTATATTGCATACTATTGTTTAAATTAGTTAGAAAGGTATTAATAACTTAATACTACACTTACTTGATGTTCAACACACATAACTTAGTTAAATTTATACATCATTTTTTTTCTTTCTCTAATTTATTCTTTATTCGTTATTATGTCTTTCTTTAACAGATCCTCTCATTTTTCTTACATTAGATTTTCAACAACTTATTCTTATTCCATACCTAGTATAGTTATTTAGTTTAATTTTAACACTTTAAATTAGTCTGACATGACATTTTATCACGACATATTTTAAGTTAATTAATTATTTAATTAGAGATCGACATTACCATTCTCTTTTAGTTCTTATTACCATTTATATTTATTTATGATATAAATAATGAATATATTACATGACTATTGGTTAGTCGACATGACCACGACATTGGTTCTAGACAGAACGTCGTAGGCCATATGCCGCAATCTCGTTAAATTTTTTTTTTAATATTGTTAACATATTGGTATTTTTTCAGATGGGTTTTTGTTAAAAAAAATCTATCTAATAGATTTTTTTTTTCCCCCCAGTGGACAGGGAATTGTTAAGGTATTTTATTGGCATGGTCTGCTAGAGGTTAACAGCATAAGATTAATAGGTGACTACGTTTAATATAATGTAAATAATTGTTAGTTAGTGTACGCGATACACACGATTGATTATGACGTGTATGCGTTGGTATGTCACGCACCGTGACTAGGTTACCACACCCTTTTCTTAGATGACCGTCAAACGGATAAGACGTGTCCTATAATCCTTCCAGTGGTAGGCATGATATTGCCGCACATATGTTATTGCAGTACGGACATGGGTCAGTCCGATATTCTTATGAAGAGAGGAATGTATCGAGGTTAGTAATTTTAACTAAAGTCAAGGAAGGATGAAATTATGGTCCACATTCGTTTTTTATCGCCAGACGTCTAATCTCATTGTCGGCCGTTGGATGTCCCAACCGCGCGTACATATAGTTACGACGTTCTGACTATAGGGTTGCATATTATTGGACCAGGACTATAATGCATGGATAGCATTTATGATGTATGATTCAATTCTAATATATAATGTTTTCATAATCAACCTCCATGGACTGTCTACTGTTTGAAATGTATATTAAAAATTGTGTGGACTCGAGAAGAGACTTATCACGTTCATTGAAGTTACAAATTCAACAATTATGATACTGAGTTCAAACCTTGTGACAGACAGAAAGTATTAACTCACATTCGCGTAACTATTCCAACAATAGCACGATCAAGAATTAATGAATCAAATGACCAGAACTAAGAAGCTTATTGAATCAATGAGAACGGTGGCTTTCCACAACGACCACTGAAATAGAAGACGGGGCCGCAACAACAATAAAAGAAGTGAAACGTATAAAGCCCCGCAACACCTGGGTAATCTCGGTAGTGGCGCGAGAGGGGACAAGAAATATCCCATACAATCTAAAATACAGGCTGAACACCAGGAGCTGGATTTAAGGAAACAATCCTTTTGCCAAAATCGAATGTCCAGGAAATTGCGAGGGAAACCCACAATCACGTATCACACAAGACAGGGCTGTACCTTTCAAATGAATAAAACATACCCTAGTTCATCATGCTATAGAGCAAATAGAAAATCTTCTGTTGAGGAGCCAACCGTAAGAGCCTGGAATCGAACGGGCAAAAGAGAAATAGAAAAGATAAATCGCTATCAAAGAAACCAGAAGGTGGGGGAAAATTCCTTTTGTAGGCATCCCACTGATCAGGTTCAGGATAGACAGAAGGAAACTAACCGCCAATAGGCATGATTACAACGATATCGTTCCCAAATTTAAGCTCGAGATACCTCTCGCTTAGAAAACGGTGGGGGGGGGGTGGGGGGGGGGGGGGGGGGATGGTGGGGGAGACAGATGGGGGGGGGGGGGGCGGGGTGGGGGGGGGGGGGGGGGCGGGTGGGGGCGTGGGGGGGTGGGCGGGGGTGGGGGGGGGGGGCGGCGGGGGTGGGGGGGGGGGGGGGGGGGGGGGGTGGGCGGGGGATTATGTCGCATAATGCGATTAGGATTCGATATCTAGGTAATCATAACAAAGTGAACACCGTTGAAACATGTGTAATGCTATTAGCTCGACCAATGACACGAGAGCTTGCTATACGGAGTTTCCGAGATCGTTTAGGCCTAACAATAGGGGAGGAGAGAATCGTAGAAACTTGGATGTGTTTCCATTAACAGTAGAGAGCAACACCAGGATTTCTTCTGATAAAGCTATTCTAGTTATATAGTACAGAATTGGAGCTTTCTTCTGACACCTGTATCATCGCTGCGTGAGCAGTATAGGCAGAGAAAAATTAGAGTTGAAGGCAGTAACACTTAAATTATTTGCAGTGTTTCACTGTTTCGGCTGCCTTGAAAAGAGATACAAGGGTCAGAAGTCAGAGAAAGTTAGCTATAACGATATATCCAATTCGTCTGAGTTGAACTAGCTTTGGATGAAGCAAATCGGTTGGATATTAACCGAGAAAGGCCTATTGGAAGTTTTAGAACTAACACAGTTTGTCTAGGAACGACAGATTCTTGAAGTGTTGGAAGGAACGAGGGATGAAACATAATAGCCAATCAGCGCGGAGTTCACGGATTCACGCAAGATGGCCAGTAAATAGAATAAATACGCGGGCAGTTGGAAGTGGGAGGACACACACGAAATGAGAGAACGCAGAGGAAAAAAGGAGAGAGCTAGTCACGCATTCCTTCACCATTGAGTATTTGTGATGGCCTGCCGTTGCCAGAAGTAGTCCTGTTAGTGTATTTCTGAGAAGACCAGAGAGTGAGTAGGGCTACTGTACCTATTTTGTAAATGCCTAATAAGTTTAAATATGTCACTTCATTGAACAATCATGCAATGGAGTTATCCTGAACTGATTTCTGAACTATCCTTGTCATGTTTTAATGTGTTTATAAGCATGCATCCTGCTCTTTGATTGTACTATCAGGTTATATAATTGCTTATAACATCAACATAGAACTATGTAACGATGGGCAACAGTACTGTAGCCATTGTTATGAAAGTAATAATCTGACTGACAGCCAAAGGTTCTCAAGGCTGAGACCAGGAACATACTCATATAGATTTAATGCTCAAGTAGCAAAAATGTAAATCAGTGGTTCTTAAGCCTTGGCCGCAAGGATACCCCTACAGGTTTACGGCAGCATGGGAGACTATATCCCAGTGGTTCTCAGCCCATTGGTACCAATGACCTCAAATTTATTTGACTGCTCTATGGGCACAAGTTAGGCTAGGGGTTCTCAAACTTTTGATGACCACAAGCAATATATGTCAGAATCATTCTGTTTGGATGGAAAGATAACAGATGGAAGAAAGGACTAAGAAACATAATTTGATGTAAATGAATTATGTAATATACAGTAATGTACATTGTAATCATATCATTTGAATTTGTGTTTGCAAGTAGACATATGTACTACTAACCATGTAACCAGAAACACATGTGCGCATTCATACACATGCATTACTGATGACACTGAACAACCATACATTAGTCTAGGGGAACTCTTGGAAAGAGGCTAGCCACAGGCTTTATGTTGTTTCAGGTTTCGGTCATACATATAGACGTAAGCCAGAAGTGAGAACCCAAGTGTTATCCTGCATAGCGACACGGAGCACTAAAGCTGGTCTACCTGGTTGTACTGGTATCCCTAATACATGAGAAGATCAGCCGAGTCTATATAGCCGTGTGGAGCCCACCAACCTTGTCAACCATCATTTAAGGAGCACTCAGTTAAGTGCAGAAACAGAAGAACATTAGATCAATTTATGTGTGAAGAGTCAAGTCATATGAAGAAAAAGACTGGTTAACGTTTTGTCAGAAAAGCAGAGAGACTGTGATTCAGTTAAAGTAAACAGTATAATATCACAGTGATTTCTGTGGATATAGTGTAAATAGAAAATGCATATACATATAGCATCTCCATCAATTTCAAGAACAGAAGAAAAGAGAATCATAAATAAATTGATTTTAATTGTAACTTGGATTTTGTTAATTTCATAAAGTTACCATTGAGTTCAATTTGAATTTGATTGTTAGTTAAAGCATAGAATAGTTATAACGAGAAGACACTCTAGGCTCTTGATCTTCTTATTACCACCGGACCAGGGGTCTTTACTGTCTGACTATCATTTGTGCTATCATACACCAGTGCTCATTTCTGAGAGAGAGAGAGAGAGAGAGAGAGAGAGAGAGAGTAATATCTGGGAGGTCTGCTTTCACAATGGAGTTGTTCAAGGAGCACCACATTACGCAGGCCTTGTTGGGATTGACTATGGAGCCAGTTTCCTCGCACCATTTAGACACCTCCTGTAGTGTCCTTTGTATGCTATTACCCATTTCTTGTCAGTCAGAGCCAGTTTTGTAAATGAGTATATCATCAGCAAATGTCAGTGCTCGTCCCAACCCAGCTGGTTGAATGGTGGCAACTTTTGCTGTATAGATATTAAACAGCACCGGTGATAGTGGAGAATCCTGGGGTAGTTCCGGGCAAATGAGCATTAGATCTGATGTCCATGCTCCCAAGCGAAATGCCCCTGACCTCTCAGTTAAGGCAGCTGCTATCCATCTTGTAAGCCAAGGGTTAACACCGCAAGCCATTACACAGTTTATTAATGTTGCAAAGTTCACACTGTTATAAGCATCCTCTAGGTCAATTGCTACCGCAGCCGTTTCTCGCTTATCCTGGAACCCCTCATATACATCATAAGCAAAAGTTCTGGCGTTACTCCATGTTACTGTCATGGGCCTATAGCTGCCTAGAGTATCAGGTAGGATCTGTGCAGTTTCGATGTGATTCATTATTTTTCGTGCTACTATCTTTTCTAGTAGTTTACCATATACATTCTGCATTGCATAACGATACGGTTGTGCGATCTCAAGTCCACTCCGGCAGGATTGCATTACATTCCCGTGCGAGTGATATTTCTTATTTTTCTCTCCCCTGCCATTATTATGTGGAATATTATGCACCATCATTTACTCTCTATGCTGAATCAAGTAGGGGAAAGTCTCTAACACTCCACTTCCCTATGGAAGTATTTGCTATGGGACTGTCTTTATCTTGTTTACCACTTCTCAGACTTATTTACGTTCCGCCAGGTGAACTGGGTATTATGGTAACAATACCCAGTCATTATCACCGGTCAGCGAGCTAGATTCTTATAATGAAAAGACCGATGAATATCCATAGAAGCCAATATTGTCTGTCGGAGATAGTCGTCTGAGGTGGGCAGACTACACAGGTGGTAGATGCGTTTATCGTTTTACATCCCTGTGTGTGATTATCACGATAATATTTCTGGAGAGACAATATTGGCGATAGGTAGCATCTGGACATCAAATGAGTTCACAGACGGTGTTTATGAGTTGTGCACAGGATGCCGACGAAAGTCTGACGCAACGATATGACATCACTGTAAGAGGTCACGCGTGGATATTAAATTTAATATTTTGTAATACGTGAGGGTATTTTTCGAATTTGTAAAACGCCTATACCCACGTAGTGCTGAACGAGATTCTATTGGATTGGTTCATGTCGAGGAGCTCAAATATACAATGTATTTTATTGCCACACTAGTCGGAAGTGCAATCTGTGATTTGCACTAAGAACTGATAATATAGTGTGCTGAAAACACAGACACATCTCACACATAGAGACTGCAGGGCACAAGTCATATCAGCGACTCCAAAAACCCAGAAAGAAAAAGGAGACACTGGACTTAGAAATTCCACAACTGTAAGTAACAGATCGAGTATTGGGCAACTTTAGAATTCACAAGTAAACCCGCATTTTAATACAAGACTGGAAACTTAAAGAGGCCAAGACTGGAATCCTAGGAATTTGATCACAAGTCATAGAGGAATTTAACAAACGTTTTCCCAGGCCTAGGTGATTTCACAGAACATCCGCCGTCAGAGGAATTTAATTTCCCAGACCAAGTCATAGAGGAATTAAAACAAAAATGTTCTCAGGCCAGGATTTCACAGAACACCCGCCTTCAGAGGTATTAAGTCTAATTTCCTGACCAAAGTGATTTCGAAGCTTCTAATACAGAGCTGTGTCCAGTCTAAATCTGTGCAAGGAGATTGTGTATTCCAAACATTTTGAGGTAAGTGTAAACAATTTATTTGCTAATGTAAATTCTACAGGTTTCTTGCTAAGTGGTTATATACAAGACTGGCAACCTCAACATATGAAAAAGTATATGCATGAGCCACTACTGCAAGAGCTGGTGATTGTTTCTGACTAGTCGTGCGGGTTTCTCGACAGCAGAGCGACCCAAGACTCCGACGGGAGTAGTGATGAGTAATGAGGGATGATTACATCACATGTGCCTAAGGTGTAACATATTATCTTGTGAGATTTATGTACCTTTTTAAATTGTAATTCATGCAAATCAGACGCAATGTCCTAGTTAACACCCAGAAGGATATTTGTGAATTTTCATCATATTCCCTGAGTTACACTGTGTGTTCGGGAATGTAATTCTTCTGAGAGGTTAACATTGGTGGATGGAGCGCATGACAACAGGCCTGTTAGTTTGCGGCGAACAAATGTACTTTGCAGGCATTTGTTTCTTTCTATTTGTCTAAAGTTCGTGGTTACGCCATCAGACGATTTATGATATTCACGCCGCTATTGTGAGAGAAAAGCATCCACCTTAACTGCCTACCGTGGAAGAGAGTGTGGAGAAGGCTTCCGTTATCACAGAATTGATGAACCATAGCTGCAGGACTCATCTGGAGTTAAGTTTTTTTGTCATAGCCAACAGCAAAACACGGACATTGATAGCACCCCAATCCAACCTCTGTGAGGAAAAATTTAATTTACCTTTCAACCCCATTTAATCCTTATTTTAACTTGTTGAACTAATTGACTATTAAATTTGTTGTATGTTGTTTGAAACAAAACAAATGATTGTTTATTCAGTCATTAGAAGTATTAAAGCAAACGTATGAGCAAGACTATTTAATAATTACACACACACACATATATATATATATATATATATATATATATATATATATATATATATATATAGAGAGAGAGAGAGAGAGAGAGAGAGAGAGAGAGAGCCATTACTTATAAGAGGGCATTCGTTGGGTTACACCAACTGGGGCTTAACGGGCCAGAACCATTGCTTAAATCTTTCACAAAAGGCGACGGACCAGATATAATGCGTTAACAATTGTTCAGCCCAATGCAACATTGTTCGTGACTTCTGGAAATATCTTGTGAAGGCTCCCTTAAGGTAGAAAGTTCATTAATCTTCTATCTACATCTCTGCCAAGAGTAATCTTGCGCGCAGGTAGATACTTTGGAAGCCAATATTAGATACTCTTGAGTTTTGGTCACTGTTGGACCACTACTGCAAAGCAGGGGAGGCAATCCGTGACACATTGTAATAATTCTGTAGCTGCTGAGAAGCGTGGGGTCTTTACTGGATTTAGGAAGTGGTCGTAAGTAACTGTGCAGCCAGCCTTCTGGCACCAGAGTATTCTGTAAGCTGTTGTTGAAATCACTCACCACACTCGTAATGCCTATGTCATCGAGCTGTTTTATGTAGTGATACTGTACACCATCAAAACCCGGGGCAGTGTTCCTACTGGATTCTAAAGTGCACATAACGGCTTCTTCGGTTATGAGGTCGAAATATATGTTGCCTCTTATGTCGCTTTCAAGAATACGGTCTTTGATTTCTTGGCGGGCAGATTTATCACCTTTATCTGTGAGTAATATAACGCTCGATTAATGCATGTCCCTTTTCAGCATCGGTCTTCGGGCATATTCCTGTCGAGCTGAGAATATTAGGAATTGGTTGGCCTGTATTTTTCCTACTCATTCTGCGATGTAAGGCCCAGAATTTCTGTATATAAGTTATAATTAAGTTAACAATTGCTCGGCCCTATGCAGCATTGTTCTTGACTTCTGAACTATCTTGTGAACTCTACCTTGAGATAGAAGCGTCATTACCCCTCTATCTATATCTCTTCCAAGAGTAATCTTGTGCGAAGGTAGACACTTTTGACGACCCACTTTAGATACTCTTGAGTTTTGGCCACTGTGGACCACTACTGCAAAGCAGGGGAGGCAATCCGTGACAGGAGATTTAAATTGGCTAACTAAATATCAGGTTACAAGGAAGGGAAACTGGGATTTTCATCAGTTTTTATTTTATTAATTTGTATGTTGATCTAATAATGGGTTCGTTAACTCTGCCACACTAAAGACAGGAAATTGAGGGGAACTGCGGTAAGACGTGGAGTACAATGGATGGGTGTGGGAGAAAACAATCTAATAAAGGTGATTCATCTTACAAAAGACATAGAAAATAGCCAACGTTTCTTTACCGTAGCAGACTTTATCCGGAACATGTTCTCCCCTCTGCCCTCCAACGTGTGCTCCAAATCTCTCATCAGGAGGCCCTCAAACCTCACTATAAATCCACTTCGGATAGAGTCAAATTAATCTTGACCTATCACCCTCACAGTACTGCAGTCAAACAGATCCTTTTCCGCCACCTACCTATCCTCCAAGCAGAGTCTGTGACCCAAGAAGTATTCTGTGAAGCACCTTTGGTGGCATATAGACGCAACAAGAACCTGAAGGATCTTCTTGTTCACAGCCGTCTCCCAAAGGAGAATGCCACTCACTTTGGCACACTACCCTGTGGTCGGACACGATGCAACACGTGCAAGTATGTCATCTCAACCCACAGGGTGTCTTTTCGTGAGGCTACGTACACCAACACCAGTAGCTTCAAGTGTGAGTCGCGCAATTCATTTATACGATCATATGTAAACGTTGCTGCAAAACCTATATTGGCCAAACAGGCACAGATTCAGCCAGCACTTGAATGACATCTCTCAGCAAAAATCCACACCAGTTGCCATACACTTTAATGGTCCTGACCACCATGGTCCCATCGACATCCAGGTCACGGCGATCAGATCCTGCTCTTCTGACACTGCCAGCCGAGAACAGCTTGAGAACCGTCTTATCCACCGCATGGAGTGTCTAAAACAAGCCGGTCTTAACACTCTACACACTTTTGTCTGAAATCACCCTTTCCTCTCTTGTTCTATTTTGACTCTTTCCACTCTTATCCTATTTTTATGGCACCCTCTAATAATTTGTATGAATATATAATACACTGTTTTTAATATGTCTCGATTTTTTATTTCATATTTATTTATCTCCAACTCATTCTGTTCTCTTCTATTTCCAGTCCCCACTAATATAACGTTTGGGTAGTTTATTGTTCAGTTTCGTTTTTTAGTTTCTTAGTATGTATTGTGTACATCCGGTGGTGGCAGTCATTTCCTTTCCGGGCACGCTCGTCCGTTTGCTGGCAGCAAAAGTGTTAGGACTTCGATGCCTTCAGGGTTTAATTTTTATATTTATTTAGGTTCTTATGTGTCCTATCTAGCCTTCACTTTCTTTCCTTTCCCTGACGAAGGCCTTGTGGCAGTAACGTTGGCTATTTTCTTTGTCTTTTGTCCTCGAAAGACGAATCACCTTTTTTCGATTTTTTTTTCACACCCCTCCATTCACACTGAATACAGAAACATGTCACAATTTCCTGACATTTTGCTTCTTATGGCACGTGAATCCACCACAGGCAAGGCGCACTTGAGGAAGTCGCCGTTATAAAACCAAATCACGTGCTATTGCAGCAGAGGTTTTTGTTGTAACTTATTTGATAGGATTTTGTTGCCAGTGCCATGTACAACCTCATATTAGTCGGTGCTTACGACATGCCAAAGGGAGCATTCCCCAATTCTTCCTTTCTCCCCCAAAGACCCAGAGAACTAATGGAACACAATATACGAGTATTATGGCTTACACAAATAGAAATGTCCATTACTGGAAAGACATGGAGGACAATTGATGAGAATGAAGATATCTCAGGCAGTCAATGACCGTAGGCTCTCATGTAGGTTTGTAAAACCTCTGGGTGAACGTATAAAAAAAATGTCTTTGTCTAGTTAATTAATTTTCATCAAGACTCCTGCATCCATCAGTTATTTCTTTGTCTTTCGTATCATTGTTCTCCTATATATTCCCATATTCCTATTCTTCTAGTTCCCTTGGGATATCATGCCAGTTTTTTTGCTACATTATATTAAAATTTAATACAATATTATTATACATGATAATAATATAATAATTATTGTCAGCTCCGCTCAAATTCCATGTTTCATGAATTAATGATAGATTTCAAGTTGTTATATAAATACAAAGTTGAAAATGATGTACAAGGTATGTGGACATTTAGATTCTAGCGTGTAATTTAAGGTTCTCAATTCAATGAGCTTAAAGTTCATCTGTTCTAGCGGCATAAGTTATCCATTCTCGTTTATTGTGACTGTCACAAAACTTTTTGTGCATGTACTTTTGTGCCCTTCTCTCTCTCCCTCAGCGTCCTATTATTTGGCATATTTTACGCCCTTACATTTTTTTGCTCTGAGCCGCTCCCATACTTATTTACATTTCACCAGGTGAACTGTAATATTATCGAGCTAATTAGACAGGTCAGCAGATAACACGTTTATCACCTAAGTCGTCTAGCCACCTTTGATAGAGACAATCTGTGTTGACGCAAGATGGTCGCACGCGATCGATGGAAAGAAAGCCAGATTGGCTGTCTAAGAAATCCGTCTGAGGGATTTACGCACAGGTGATAATACGTAATCGGTTCCTGTCGTAGATTTCCGATAGGAGAATTAAGACTAGGTTTGGTCCCTTCTGAATAGGTTTGAATAGGTGATAGACTCAGTGAGAGTTAGTGACAGGTAATAGAATTTCCACACACGTGAGATGATAGATTTGATATAGTGGCTGTCTCTGAAAGCGAAAAGAATTCTTCTCTCTCTCACCTATCTTCTACAACAGTTGTTACAGCGTCAGACAGACTACACCAATATACATATTACGTATATTTCTATCACTCACAGGCACGCACATACACGTGACGACAGGTAAACACACAGACGTGGGAAAACTATAACAATGATATTTATATTCTCTAGAACGAGCTGACCAAACACGATTGTTTAGTTCAAGAGCGATTTTAATATCAGGAAAAAATCGGCTCACAACATCAAAGAAAGTACATCAAGGAAAATACATATACACATAGTCATAAAAAAAATCAAGGAATGTTGCAAGGATGATAGCCCCGTTATAGTGTTAACTCTAGGTTTAGCCCGGCCCCGTTAAGAGAACAGATTTTGGCGCCCGAGTCACAGATACATAGGGTTTGAGTCTAAGAGTTGTCTTTGTTTTATCTCGTAATTATATGCACAGAGTTTGAAAAAAATCTGATTTAACCTAAGACAAAAACACAAGAACTCTAGCCTTAGCAACAAATTATGCAGATTGAAAAAAACAAATAGGACAGCAACAGGGTGTCAAAGATATAATAGTGAAAAATATCACTCAAACCAGCGTACACTCATTCATTCCGCCATGGCTTCTCACACTAGTACTCACGACTTTGCTTGCTGCCTCTTGGAACACATTGATTTTAGATTTTCACACAGACTCAAAAAATGCAGTCTACTGCCAAGAAGTCCCCAGTTCCAAAAGACCTGTTTAACTTGGAGTCTCCGGGAACGACTACTTGGGTATGCAAATTTGTTCAAATGTCTGATTAAGTCACCTAACAATTATTCCAGGCGCGGGAGTTAACAGAGCACAGTGTCAATAGCGTAGGTTTCTAAAAAAAATGATGAATGTCAGGTCGGTGCCTTCCCTCAGTATAGGATTCACTTTAGTCACACCACAGATTTGTCCACAAGATATAATCTAGTCGGGAAAATGATTGTTAATATTCACGCCGCCAGGCAGCAAATTATATATAGAGTTTCTAGAAGAAATTAAGTGCTGGCTCCAAGGTCCAGTATTTATCATTACAGTCTTTGAAAACCCGTTATAGGGATATTAGTATTTCTGTCTAACTTGCACCGTCAGATCAGTGTTACTTGAGAAAACCCACGTGGTTCAAAATAAGGACTGTCTATTTCTTCACAAGTATGGAAACTACTACTAGGTGCTGGTAAAGTTAGGGTCACCCCAAAACTTTCACTGTGTGGAGGAAAAATAACACATATAATATAATAAACAGAATCTGTACTGGTTAAAACTTACATTTAAACTTGCAAGCAGAGAGCTTTGCTTATCATTTAAACTTCCCGTGACGTAAGTTATATTTAAAATCAGCATTCCTCATAAATTAGGAACACGTGCGTATCCCGTCATCATTCATGAGGCTCGATTCTAGAGTTTATACGTTAGTTTAGAAAAATACACTCGACTGAGTATTAGCAGTTAAATTAAATTTATAAATAGCTACAATTGCCGTTATAAGCTAGAAATTTTAATTAGTCTGCTTTTCCACTGAATGCTTCCCTAGAAAATATAATAGCCTACCACTTTATTTCTCTTCTGCGCTAAAGAAATAGATTTAAATGAATTAAGCGATTTAACACTTTAACACTCACAAAATCTATATATCTATCATATTAATTACCTCAACCACAGAATTACAGGTAGTCGCACACTTAAGAATAAAAATGCTGAAAATATTTCTGGAAGTCTAGAAGTTCGACAAATTGCCGAAACAAACTGAGATCTTCGCTAACAGCTATTCTGTTTTTCGAGCGACCTATCTACTGTGGAGTCTATGAGCGAGAATGAAATTAAAGTTTCAAACTTGGCCAATATCTTAAAATCAGACAAAGGGCCCAAACTTATTTCGCCAAGCGAAATTATCTCCCCTACTCCCAACATTTACGTCCGCTTAACGCGTGTCGTAACTGTCACCTACTGACCACGATGTACGCGTGTCAGTTTCAAATCCCAGACAGCCTGACTCCATTGCCCAAGTGAGCGCCGTGTCAGTTTGGGATTTTCCAGCCAAATGTCTGGATACTGCCCGGTGCAGATGTAAAGTATCACACCTCACCGGGACTAATGCCGAGAAGAAGCTCGCGCGCTCGGTGAGAATGTAGACGATTTGCTACGTCCTGTGTTCAGCGAACCGACTTATCACGCCTTCTGACGCCCTGCAGCCCTGACATCTACGTAATATCGTCCTAGCGCGATTCTCAGTTTAAGAGAAAGGAAAACAGGTAAAGTTTGCGAATGTATGAAAATAATATTCGCAAAACTAATGGATGAAAAATATACAGGAAAAAAAGAAATACAGAGATAATAAAGAGAGAATTTGGTGAAAGAATAGGAAGAAAATGTAGGAAATTAAATGAATATAAACCCTACGTGACAGAGCCTCCCCCCTTTAAGATATGGAAGCACTCCATGTCTACGTTATGGAGTTTAATTTCCTATAACCGTAGCTTCGGGGTGTCTGTCCTCTTCCCTCTCATCTTCCCCCTCCATCTCTGTCCAATTCCTACTCAAGTCCACTCCTCAAAGTTTCCTTCCCCTGGAATGTCTCATATGCGCGCTTGAAAGAGCGTCGCCGCTTCTGACATTTTTGAAAGATTTCCTGTGATAGCGGTGGAATATCCCTGCCACTATCGTCATCTTCGTCAGTTTTGGCGATCGTCAGGAGATGGTCGGAGGTTGGCACTGGTTTTTCCAAGTATCTCTTTAAGAGATTTAAATGGAAAACCTTCTCCTTTCCTTCAATAGAGATCTGGTAGTTAGCCTTAGAAATCTTTTTCAGGACGGTAAACGGCCCTTGCCATCCGATCTTCAGTTGGTTGTTCTCGGTAGGGAGCAACACCAAAACTTTCTCTCCTGCTTCCAGTTCTCTCTCTTCCGCGACTTTCCTGTATCGGTTAGCGTGCTTTGTGCGAGCTCGCTTAAAGTTAGTCGTTGCTAGGTCCCACCCTAGTTTCAACCTTTCCTTTAAAACCGACACATATTTACTTGCTGAGACAACTGTCTCATCAGCCTTCTCGTCTGTCAGAGACTGAAGTAAGGCTTCAAGCGGGCCCTTAATGGGTCTGCCGAATAAGAGTGTAGCTGGCGGAAATCCTGTGGAAGTATGAGGAGATTCTCTGTAGCCAAATAATGCTGCAGGAATACAGAGATCCCAATCTTCAGGTTTCACTTGTGCCAGCTTACTTAGCATCATGGTGAGGTTTCCATTAGCACGTTCCACGAGCCCATTTCCCGCCGGAGTATATGGCTTAGTGTGGATGTGCTGGGTCCTCAAGATCTTAACGATCTCATCCATCAACAGGTTTCGGTATGGAGATCCATTATCCGTCAACACTTGCTGCGGGAATCCCAACCGAGTGAAAATCTGCACGAGGGCTTCTGCGACATGCTTGGCATCTGCGCATGTTAGCGGGATAGCTTCTGCCCATAAAGTGCATGTATCGACTAAGGTCAGGATGAACCTGTTCCTTCTTTTAGTCCTTTCGAAAGGCCCTAAAATGTCGATCACAACCCGTTCGAATGGTGTACCCACTATTGGCATTTCACCCAAAGAAACTGGGGGTGCCCGTTGCTTGGGTGGCACACGTTGGCACTGGGCACAGGATTTGACATATCTGATAATATCAGTATTTACTCCTGGCCACCAATAATGAGTGGTTATACGTTGGTTTGTGGCGTTCTGTCCCATATGTCCGCTAAAGGGAAGAGAGTGCCCCATTTCTAGGATTTGGCTTCTGTACTGTTTCGGTACTAGGAGCTGGTTGTAACCTTGGTCAGGCTTGCCCGTTCTCCGATAAAGTACGCCATCCTCAGAAAAAATGTCCCCGTGCTGTTTGGGTTCCTTAGCCATGGGCAGTTTCCTAAAGCAGGGTGCCAAAGTAGGGTCCTTGTATTGCGCTTCTTTAAGTTCCATAGGTAACAAATTTGGCGCAGGCTCCCGTTCCTTTTTGGTTTGCCCTCTTGTAGTTACTGCTGCCACAATCGGCTCTTCCGGTTTCCCAATACACACGTATCTCCCGCCAAGTATGACTGGGTAGATGGGATCATCCATAACAGCCGCTTTGATCACACCTCTGACAAAGTCAGAGTGTATCTCCACCAATGCGATGGGAAGCGCTGTAGGTGCATCACTCTTACGAACTCCACAAAGTTTGACGGTCTCTCCTGTCTCTTGACCGGGTTTGACCAGGTTCCTGGCAACAATGCAATCATAAGAAAGCCCCGTGTCAAATAAGCAAGAAGTTTGAGAACCGTTCAAAGTAACAGTACCTCGCGTTGAGGGTCTATCCCCAACAGGTTGGGAATCACTGTCAATAGTTCCGCCTTGCGAGACTGTCAATAAGCATCCGATGCGTTTCGGCTCGGTGTGCTCGGTCTGATCATATGTCCCGTGCTCGGGGGTTCTCCCTTTGCCACCTTGTCCTTTCTGGCTACGCTGCCATGTAGGGCGGTCGGGTTGATCAGACTGTTTGGGGTGGTTGGGGTACTTGTTCTTGTAGAACTTGGATTTTTCAGGAGGGGGGTTTTGAGGTCCAGTTTCTCTGTGGTTATTTTGGTTAGAAGCCTGAGAAGATTGCTCTAGGTTATGTTTTCGAAAATGCTCCTCTGTCGGTTTCCGCTTTGTGGCCGGTAGTTCAGCCAGCGCATTGTGATAACGCTCAGACTTTTCCAAAATGTCTTCAAGTTTTTCTGCCCCCTGCTCAGCGAGAAATCTCCGGGTATCAGCAGACAAAGTGTTCTTTATTTGTTCAGTTAGAACAAGTTCCTCAAGACCTTCATAGGTAGAGGGGAGCTGCGAAAGCTCAAGGCACTTTGTTAGATATCCCTTAAGACGAGATGAGAACTGGTGAAAAGTTTCAGAATTCTCTTTCCGGCTGTTGCGAAACAGTTGCAAAAACTTGCGAGCGTTCATTTCAAAGCGCTCCAGTAACGCTTTCTTCAACACATCGTAGTCGTCTTGTTGGCTACTTTCCAGCTTAGAATAAACATCATAAGCAGAACCTTTTAGGGCCTGGGAAAGTTTCATATTCCAACGCGACCTCTCTAACCCGTACAGAGTTGCAATTTTCTCAAATTTTTCTAACCATGTGTCAATCTTCTCATTTGGACAAGGAAAAGATTCAAGAGTGAAAGACATAGCATTTAGTTGAAAAGATTGAGTGTTAGCAGGGTCAGTTAAGGAAGAATGAGGAGAAGACTCTCCATTGCTGGAGGTAGAGGCAGCACCACGACTTTGGAATTCTAGAGTTTTAAGAGCCAACTCATGCTGTCTCTCTTCTCTCTCCTTCTCATGCTGTCTCTCCTTCTCTTTTTCCTCATGCTGTCTCTCCTCCCTCTCCTTCTCCTGTTGTCTCTCCTTCTCTCTTTCCTCATGCTGCATCCTGCGAATTTCCATTTCCTCATCCATCTTCTTCTGCTGTAAAGCTTCAGCTGCTTTCCTCTCCGCATCATATCTCTCCAGTTCGTCTCTGACAAAAGCTTTCGCTTCCTCTCCTTCCAGTCCCTCCTCTCTCGCTTCGTCCCTGAGAAGTTGTCTAAGCTTTGCCCTCTCGGCCATATTATGTCAGTGACTGAGACACGTGGAGATATAAAATAGGAAAAAGAATAACCTGGTTCCTACCACTTACGAGAAAAAAAAATTACCAAATTATTCAAAAGATGATATCCTTAACCCTGGGATACCTCCTCCAAAATAAAATCTAACTATCGCTGCTATTATCGGCAATAAAGCACTCAATGCAAAACACGACTACGCCAAATAAATGGTAGTTAAGATTACAACTGAAAAATAAGTTGCTACAGTGGAAAAGCAAAAGAATATTGCAAAAATTAAAGAGAAAAATAATCCCTTAATTATTAAAAATCCACTATAAGTTCACCCCTGAAGTCAGATCGGGTAAGGGAGGGAATTAATCTGGACAAAAAAGTCCGAAACACACTCCTTAACTTAGTTCAAACGCCGTTCTGCCTCAGTACCCAGTGAATGTTATACACTCACCACTTTACCAGCATTTAGTATTACAATCAGCAGTTAACATATATCCCGACAAAATCAACCTGTAACCAAAATGTATATTATTCAAAGATGCTGTGGAAAAAAAAACTTATTAGTTTGTGTGGTCAGCACGCCCGTAAACAGATCGCTAGTCTAGGGGGTAATTTTTTTTAAAGATATAACAACTCACAAGACATCACACTCTTACTCTATTACAGAATAAGAATCTTAAATACAAAATCCAGATAGACGAGTCCACGTTTGTCGTACTCGTCTTCCTATTCTAAGTTCAAAGACCGGAAACGAGTCCCCATTTGTCGTAGATTTCCGATAGGAGAATTAAGACTAGGTTTGGTCCCTTCTGAATAGGTTTGAATAGGTGATAGACTCAGTGAGAGTTAGTGACAGGTAATAGAATTTCCACACACGTGAGATGATAGATTTGATATAGTGGCTGTCTCTGAAAGCGAAAAGAATTCTTCTCTCTCTCACCTATCTTCTACAACAGTTGTTACAGCGTCAGACAGACTACACCAATATACATATTACGTATATTTCTATCACTCACAGGCACGCACATACACGTGACGACAGGTAAACACACAGACGTGGGAAAACTATAACAATGATATTTATATTCTCTAGAACGAGCTGACCAAACACGATTGTTTAGTTCAAGAGCGATTTTAATATCAGGAAAAAATCGGCTCACAACATCAAAGAAAGTACATCAAGGAAAATACATATACACATAGTCATAAAAAAATCAAGGAATGTTGCAAGGATGATAGCCCCGTTATAGTGTTAACTCTAGGTTTAGCCCGGCCCCGTTAAGAGAACAGATTTTGGCGCCCGAGTCACAGATACATAGGGTTTGAGTCTAAGAGTTGTCTTTGTTTTATCTCGTAATTATATGCACAGAGTTTGAAAAAAATCTGATTTAACCTAAGACAAAAACACAAGAACTCTAGCCTTAGCAACAAATTATGCAGATTGAAAAAAACAAATAGGACAGCAACAGGGTGTCAAAGATATAATAGTGAAAAATATCACTCAAACCAGCGTACACTCATTCATTCCGCCATGGCTTCTCACACTAGTACTCACGACTTTGCTTGCTGCCTCTTGGAACACATTGATTTTAGATTTTCACACAGACTCAAAAAATGCAGTCTACTGCCAAGAAGTCCCCAGTTCCAAAAGACCTGTTTAACTTGGAGTCTCCGGGAACGACTACTTGGGTATGCAAATTTGTTCAAATGTCTGATTAAGTCACCTAACAATTATTCCAGGCGCGGGAGTTAACAGAGCACAGTGTCAATAGCGTAGGTTTCTAAAAAATGATGAATGTCAGGTCGGTGCCTCCCCTCAGTATAGGATTCACTTTAGTCACACCACAGATTTGTCCACAAGATATAATCTAGTCGGGAAAATGATTGTTAATATTCACGCCGCCAGGCAGCAAATTATATATAGAGTTTCTAGAAGAAATTAAGTGCTGGCTCCAAGGTCCAGTATTTATCATTACAGTCTTTGAAAACCCGTTATAGGGATATTAGTATTTCTGTCTAACTTGCACCGTCAGATCAGTGTTACTTGAGAAAACCCACGTGGTTCAAAATAAGGACTGTCTATTTCTTCACAAGTATGGAAACTACTACTAGGTGCTGGTAAAGTTAGGGTCACCCCAAAACTTTCACTGTGTGGAGGAAAAATAACACATATAATATAATAAACAGAATCTGTACTGGTTAAAACTTACATTTAAACTTGCAAGCAGAGAGCTTTGCTTATCATTTAAACTTCCCGTGACGTAAGTTATATTTAAAATCAGCATTCCTCATAAATTAGGAACACGTGCGTATCCCGTCATCATTCATGAGGCTCGATTCTAGAGTTTATACGTTAGTTTAGAAAAATACACTCGACTGAGTATTAGCAGTTAAATTAAATTTATAAATAGCTACAATTGCCGTTATAAGCTAGAAATTTTAATTAGTCTGCTTTTCCACTGAATGCTTCCCTAGAAAATATAATAGCCTACCACTTTATTTCTCTTCTGCGCTAAAGAAATAGATTTAAATGAATTAAGCGATTTAACACTTTAACACTCACAAAATCTATATATCTATCATATTAATTACCTCAACCACAGAATTACAGGTAGTCGCACACTTAAGAATAAAAATGCTGAAAATATTTCTGGAAGTCTAGAAGTTCGACAAATTGCCGAAACAAACTGAGATCTTCGCTAACAGCTATTCTGTTTTTCGAGCGACCTATCTACTGTGGAGTCTATGAGCGAGAATGAAATTAAAGTTTCAAACTTGGCCAATATCTTAAAATCAGACAAAGGGCCCAAACTTATTTCGCCAAGCGAAATTATCTCCCCTACTCCCAACATTTACGTCCGCTTAACGCGTGTCGTAACTGTCACCTACTGACCACGATGTACGCGTGTCAGTTTCAAATCCCAGACAGCCTGACTCCATTGCCCAAGTGAGCGCCGTGTCAGTTTGGGATTTTCCAGCCAAATGTCTGGATACTGCCCGGTGCAGATGTAAAGTATCACACCTCACCGGGACTAATGCCGAGAAGAAGCTCGCGCGCTCGGTGAGAATGTAGACGATTTGCTACGTCCTGTGTTCAGCGAACCGACTTATCACGCCTTCTGACGCCCTGCAGCCCTGACATCTACGTAATATCGTCCTAGCGCGATTCTCAGTTTAAGAGAAAGGAAAACAGGTAAAGTTTGCGAATGTATGAAAATAATATTCGCAAAACTAATGGATGAAAAATATACAGGAAAAAAAGAAATACAGAGATAATAAAGAGAGAATTTGGTGAAAGAATAGGAAGAAAATGTAGGAAATTAAATGAATATAAACCCTACGTGACAGTTCCGCTGGCCCATCTCTGTGTAATTATTACAGATAACCTGTCATAATCTACAATATGGACGGAAAGCATATAAGCAGGAAATAAGTTCACAGATTTGTTTGTGAGTTTGCATAAAGATGCAATCGGAAGTGTTAGAAAGAGGTCACGCGTTGGAATTTTAAAATTGGTTATTTTAAAACACGCGGGAGATATTATGATTTAACACCCCAGTCCATATAGTTCTAAAGAGCTTACCAGAGCCAGAGAGAAGGATCGGACAAAGGATTCCAAAATTATAAGTGAGAAATAGAAGTAGTTGGGCAACTTTGGAACTTAAAAGTAAAACCGTAATTTTAAATACAAAGAAATGATAGAAAACATTCCTGGAATTGAAAGAAAAAAGAGCCAAACTGCAACAGATAGAAAATCCATAGCGACAAAATACATAGAGAAACATTACCCACGCAACACCTGGAGCCATGCATACACACATGGATCAGCAACAAATGCAACAGAAAATGGAGGTGGGGGTGTCTTTCTGACCTTAAGCACTGGTGCAGACAAAAGGCTGTCAGTTGCAACAGGACAATTCTCAAGTAACTTCAGAGCAGAGGCAGGGGCTTTGAAAACTGCAGCAGAGGTTATATTGACAGAAGAAAGCACAGAGAGACAAGTTGCTTTCTTTACTGATGCACAGTCACTAATATCAACATTCTTCTTCTTCTTCTTCTTTGATCCTTAGCCGCCGACCGTCAAAGCAGTCAGTGGCCATCACGCCTAGTGGCGTCTTGTAGGGCAACAACAAATTGATTCCACTTTGCTCGGTCGGTGGCCATCCTTCGTACAGTGCCCCAACTCTGGTTCATTCTTTGCAACTCAGCCTCCACAGTCCTCCGCCAGGTTGTTTTTGGTCGGCCTCTCTTTCGTTTTCCTTCAGGGGTCCAAAGCATAGCTGTTCTTGTGATGGCATCGGGGTCTCTTCTGAGGACATGACCAACCCATCTCCAGTGTCTGCCAGCTATGATGGTGTGCATGTCCTCTTGCTTGCTACGAGTAAGCAGATCTTGGTTAGTGATGGTATTTGGCCAAAAGATTCGGTGAATTTTTCTGAGGCATGTTGTGTGAAAAATATCAACATTGAAAAGCCAAAATAATACAGACCTGGATGAACTCAGAATAGTGCTCCACAAACTTTGTCTACAATCAAAAAATGTTGTGATCCAATGGATTCCATCTCATTGTAACATCACCAGCAATGAAGAGGCTGACAGAATTGCAAAAGAAGGTTCACATCTACCTCAGCCTGATGCAAGCATAACTTTCGAGGAGGCAAAGAATTTTATCAGAATCAGATACAGAAACAAATGGAATGTAGAACATTCAGGTCACACACAGAATTATGGTTACTATCAGCTCAACAGAAGAGAACAAGTGGTAATCTTCAGACTCCGCACTGACCACAACAGATTGAGATACCATCTATTCAACAAGCTAAAAATAGAAACTACCGATCAGTGTAACTGTGGCACTGACAAAATGACTGCTGAACATCTGCTTCAAAGTTGTCCCTTATATGCGGTGCAGAGAAAGTGCATATGGCCGACGCCAGCTCCTTTAGTGGAAAAGGTTTACGGGGATTTAAATAGCTTCAAACTGACTACTGCTTTCTTTGGGAACATTCAAGTGGACGTCTGAGAGTGTACGAAGAAGAAGAAGAAGAAATACAAGGACTGGAAACTTAAAAGACCAGGACAGAATATTTGGGCAACTTTGAAACTTAATTAAACCCGCATTTTTAAATACAAAGACTGGAGACCTAAGGAATCAGATCGCTCGTCATAAGAGGAATACTAAAATTTTCCAGACCAAGTGATTCGAAAGATTCTAACCTAAGTTGCTGTGTCCATTCTAACTGTGCCAGGAGATAGTAGATCCCATTTGGGATAGGTTATGAAAATATTTTTTAAAATGTGAAATGTAACATCTCTGTACTTGCTAAGTGGTTATACCAGTCATAGGAGGCTGGCAACCTCAGCATATGTAAATAGTATATTCATAAACCACTTCAGCAAGCGCAGGTGATTGCTTCTTGCTAGTCGTACAGAAAACCGACAGAAGAGGTGACCCCAGACTCCGAACGGAGCAGTGATGAGTGATGATTACATCCCATTTGCATCAAGTGTATCGCATCCTTTTGTGAGATATATGTACCTGGTTAATTGTAATGCAGGCAAATCATTGCACTCGCGCTGTCCAAGGACATATTTTCCCAATTTAATACCCAGAAGAATATTGGTGATTTCTAATCATCTTCCCCGAGTTAAGCTGTGTATACTCAAGAATATAATTATTCAGAGAGGTTAACATTGGTGCGTGGACAGCGAGACAATGCGCCTGTTAATCTTCCAACCCAGTGTACTTAGCAGAGGCATTTGTTTTTTTCTCTAAAGTTCGTGGAACGAAACTATCAGACTGTTCGTGGTACGAAGCTGCAAGACAAAAGGTTCTACGCCACTAGTTATGAGTTAAAAGCAGGGAATCAACACTAACCGCCTACATCGGAAGAGTTGTGTGGAGAAAGGCCCTCATCACAGAAGAATTGACGAAACCATATATATATGTAAACATCTGGACATATATTTACATCTATAGAGCAAATACTTATAAAATAATTTGGACGGATTTACACCAGCTGGAAGCTTCAACGGGCTAAGACCATTTCTTAATTCTTCACAAAAGGCGACGGATCAGATATGTTAATAGTGCTCTGTCCTACGCAGCATTGTTCTTGACTTCTGAAAACATCTGGTGAATACTCCCTTGAGATAGAAGCGCCATTATCCTTCTATCCACAACTCTGCCAAGAGTAATCTTGTGCTAAGGTAGACACCTTTCAAGACACATATTAGATACTCTTGAGCGTTGGCCACTGGTGGACCACTACTGCAGAGCTAAGGGGAGGCAATCCGTGACAGTGACAGACAGATCAATTCAAATGTATTATGTTGACCCCAGATGAATTACCTATGTTCGACCAAGCAACCTATCCTATTTGGTTTGCCCTGTCGACACAACATACAACACTTCTAGAATGTAAGTCTACCTATGGGTTTGCCTGTAATGCTATGATGTCGATTCTTAATAACATTTACAATAATTCAACCTGACGAGCTCCGTATAGCCGCATCAGTTCTTGTAGTAAGTAGGTTTAGCGGGTTTCAATATAACTAAAACAGCAGAAGGAATTTCACTGCAGGGCAAAATGTATGGTAATGGAAAGAGATTAAATACAGCAACAACAAAAAAATAAAGAGAGAGATAATAATGTTTTGTTTAATTGTTAAGTTAGCCCTACTGTATGGTTATGAAATATAGAAGAAAAAAAAAGAAAACGAACATGTTGCAGACTTGTAAGTAGACGACAATGAGGAGGACTACAGTAAGATCGCGGGATACTGTCGGGTAAACAAAAATAGGGAATACGTCTGACCAGCAGCGTAATTAAAGCATATACAACTTACAAGTACATTTTAACAAAATATACTGTCATAATAGTGTCACCCGGGGCCAGCGCCAGCGCCCCTCCTACCACCCTTAGTGGGATAGGGTGCATCTTACTAGGACAAACAAATTTGCCTATGTTACGTGCGCTTGTCCCTGCCCAAATGTTGGAGCCATCTTGCGTATAGATCACAACGAAACCAGCCACGTTAATCTACGGGATGTATGATGTGTATTTATGTGTCATGTATTTTCTCGCTTCCTTTGTCTTCTGTTTCGTTCGTTTGTCCCTGACGATGCCCTCGTGGCCGTAAGGTTGGCAGTTTTCTTTGAAATGTGTCCCAGTAAGACACATCGTCTTTATGTTTATTGTCTTACCCTCAAACTTGTACGTAAGGACGTGAATAGAATAGAATAGAATACAAGAATTAACATGGAGTTCTACAGTATCGTTCCGTGTAGTTCACAGGGATCTCTGATGAGACAAAGAATGTATATAACTACTGCTCTCTCAGGCATGTCGTACAAGGCGACTAATGTGAGGCTGTACGTGAGACTGGCAACCTAATCATGTACAACAAATTGCTACAGAAACCACCAATACGAGAGCATGCTAATGATTGGTGCAGGGGAACAAGCTGCAGTGGTGACCCCATGCTCCATGGGGAACACGAATGCAGCATCAGTAGGGAACACGAATGCAGCATCAGTAGGGAACACGAATGCAGCATCAGTAGGGAACACGAATGCAGTATCAGTAGGGAACACGAATGCAGTATCAGTAGGGAACACGAATGCAGTATCAGTAGGGAACACGAATGCAGCGTCAGTAGGGAACACGAATGCAGTATCAGTAGGGAACACGAATGCAGTATCAGTAGGGAACACGAATGCAGCGTCAGTAGGGAACACGAATGCAGTATCAGTAGGGAACACGAATGCAGTATCAGTAGGGAACACGAATGCAGCATCAGTAGGGAACACGAATGCAGCGTCAGTAGGGAACACGAATGCAGTATCAGTAGGGAACACGAATGCAGTATCAGTAGGGAACACGAATGCAGCGTCAGTAGGGAACACGAATGCAGTATCAGTAGGGAACACGAATGCAGTATCAGTAAGGAACACGAATGCAGTATCAGTAGGGAACACGAATGCAGTATCAGTAGGGAACACGAATGCAGCATCAGTAGGGAACACGAATGCAGTATCAGTAGGGAACACGAATGCAGTATCAGTAGGGAACACGAATGCAGCGTCAGTAGGGAACACGAATGCAGTATCAGTAGGGAACACGAATGCAGTATCAGTAGGGAACACGAATGCAGCGTCAGTAGGGAACACGAATGCAGTATCAGTAGGGAACTCGAATGCAGTATCAGTAGGGAACACGAATGCAGCATCAGTAGGGAACACGAATGCAGCGTCAGTAGGGAACACGAATGCAGTATCAGTAGGGAACACGAATGCAGTATCAGTAGGGAACACGAATGCAGCGTCAGTAGGGAACACGAATGCAGTATCAGTAGGGAACACGAATGCAGTATCAGTAAGGAACACGAATGCAGTATCAGTAGGGAACACGAATGCAGTATCAGTAGGGAACACGAATGCAGCATCAGTAGGGAACACGAATGCAGTATCAGTAGGGAACACGAATGCAGTATCAGTAGGGAACACGAATGCAGTATCAGTAGGGAACACGAATGCAGTATCAGTAGGGAACACGAATGCAGTATCAGTAGGGAACACGAATGCAGTATCAGTAGGGAACACGAATGCAGCATCAGTAGGGAACACGAATGCAGCATCAGTAGGGAACACGAATGCAGCGTCAGTAGGGAACACGAATGCAGTATCAGTAGGGAACACGAATGCAGTATCAGTAAGGAACACGAATGCAGTATCAGTAGGGAACACGAATGCAGTATCAGTAAGGAACACGAATGCAGTATCAGTAGGGAACACGAATGCAGTATCAGTAGGGAATACGAATGCAGCATCAGTAGGGAACACGAATGCAGTATCAGTAGGGAACACGAATGCAGTATCAGTAGGGAACACTAACATTCAGAACAAGCTCAGCTTTCTTAACTTTGTCTCATGAAGAGCATAAGGGAACACAAAAAATGATGATGGTGTACGTATAACGCAGGAGACTTCAAAGAGGAACATCTATTAAATATTTCCAGAACGCTCAGCACAAACTGTTATTTCCATTCTACAATCATTCCTTGTCGTTCTATAAAGAACATACGGTCGCTGTACATGTTACTTGCCGTTCTAATTTCTATTTGGGCTGTCTCTTTCAGCTCTGCCCATTAATGTCAAGTGTTAGAAAACCTCACAAGGGAACATACAATTTATAGCTAAAAAGTTTGTCGTTAAATCTGACAGACGCATGCTAAAAATAGACAACAGGAGCGTTTTTTGAAGGTGCTGCTGCGTGAATTTGAAGCCAGGGCATATACCACTGTACGAGACGATGTTCTGTCACTGAGATGTCAAATCATCAAGATATTTTTTGCTCCACAAATGATGTATAAATCAGCTGATGCAATGTCTACTCGTGGACAGGGCATGTCAAGCCGTTACATATCACGTGTGATGCGTGATGCCATATGATGATGGATGGTATCCGCATGTCTGGTTTTGTGTGGTGTGCAGATGTGTTCAGTCAAAACAATGTTCATACAAAAATAACAGGGCAATCCACATAGGACGTCAGTAAACTCACGACGTATAAAGTCAATGATTCTTGTAACAGCCGTTGACGTTTTTCTTCATTATTTATTGTGGACGCCACAGTGACAAAATGGTTACGCGAATATGTAGGCACATCAAACAGTCATTATCACAGCAACATTCAATACAGCAATAGACGGTAGACAGCATTACAATGATGAGTCAGATGCATGTTATATTTCAAAGTGCTGTAAATGTAGTCAGGTGAAAAACTCCATCCTTTTCTATAACAGCCAGGAGATAACCAGATGTATGAGATCAGTTCACTCTCCTTAGTTTGACTTCAGCAAGACAGACACGTCTGCCGAAGTATAAATAATGTCCTCAAAAATATCCTCTAGATAATAAAGGTTTTTCAAACCTAGTTCATTTAACAAAGTAGCAAGTAATGGTCCTTGGAACCTGCATCAACCGATGCAGCACAATACAGCGACATGTGAGCTGGGAAAAACATCTCGTGACGACGACTTTCGAAGACAGGCTATGAACCAGAAATCGTTCACGACCAAAAATCGATAGAGTTAATGAAAATGTCAATTTACCTTGCTTTCAAGAAATACAGAAATATCACGCCTCCCGGCATGTGCAAATACACTAGAGGTATTATCCCGAATAAACGAAATATCCATAAGAGGACTACACATCCCTGACAGAACAAAAAATAGCGGAGATCCCCTCTTCAACGAGGCATCTCTTTCGCCATTCCAAATCGCTCACTCCACTAGTGGTGGGCGGAAACCGATCGACCAAGAAGCAAGACAAGTCATGCGCAGTCCAGCGCAAAATGACCACAGCTCAAACTTAACTGCATTCGATACCAACGCGAGAAGACAAATGCTTACCGAGAAAAGTGACTATAAATTTCAAGCAGTTGTTGCCCTTGCGTTATAAAATAGATATTGAAATAAAACGATGTTGCGAGAATTTATCACGCAACATATCACCACCTCCTCCCGATAAAAAAAAAAAAATGTGGAACATTTTTTTTTTTTCAATATCAAAGAGCATGCGATAAGCGGCTCAAAACGCACGAATTATGCGCTGATAATTAACTAAATTGCCAAACAATAGGCTAATTATAGAGTGTCTGGTGAGGATATACCTCAACAGAAAAATAAATATGTCTCAAAAAATATTCACATCGGGGAGGTGTCACCAACACACATCACGTTAGCATGTAAACACAATATACGTATGCAAGTTACTATAATCATCATTAAACAGCATACTCTAATATTGTCTTTTAAAAATGGATGTACAAATCTGATAGGAAAATTTAAATAGTACATTCTTTGACATGTAATGACATAAGTACATAGTAAAGTTAAACTACATGACGATCCAGGACATATGCTCTGGTATTCCGAGGGTAAGTACACAATCTAGAACTCGTCATGCTTGATACTAGTAAGGTAAGTCCTCAGCTCAACAATGACATTCTGAGAAAGTACAAGCAATATAATGCTAATTAATAACTAATATGCTTCATAAGGTACAATACATTATTAATAATTGTGGCTGTTTAGTAAACTAACGGCCCTTATATTAACTACTCAGTCCTCCTCTATCATCTTAAAAAACGAACAGAAGAAGATGACAACAAAGCACGATAGTGTGTACATATAAAGTAAGTACAGATGTGCTAATCTATTGTAGAAATATAGGTGTGTTATGACTCTGTAATATATGGAAATATAGGACAGAAGTATTAGTTGGAGTCATGTGGGCATCTAGACAAAATGTCAGCCATCACATTATCCGCACCACGGATAGCTCGTACCGTGAAGTGAAAAGGTTGAAGAGCTATAGCATATCGAGTGGATCTCGAACTCTTCAAATTCTTAGTCTGAATAGCTGTAAGAGCTTTCTGATCAGTCTCTAGAATGAAATGTGCGCCCAGGAGGAATCTTTGTAGCTTTAGAATTGACCAAACCATCGCTAACAACTCACGGTCTAAAACCGAGTAGTTCCTCTCTGCCGCATTTAGTTTTCTAGAAATGTACATAACAGGATGCAGAGTATTTGCATATTCTTGCATCAGTGCTGCTCCAATCCCAGTGGATGAAGCATCACTCCGAAGAACAAAAGTCCTATCAAGAGTAGGTAATCTTAAGATGGGAGGAGAAGAAAATATATTCTTGATTTGGTCTAGTGAAGATTGGCATTCTTCAGACCAACGGACCAGATTAGGCGAACCTTTCTTCAACAATGTTGATAGAGGTGCCATGATCGAAGATAAATTTGGAATAAATCTCCCATAAAATTGAATTAAACCTAAGAGACTCCTAACTTGTTTCTTCGTTTTAGGAACAGAGATGTTCAGTATTTTGGAAGTATTGTGGTCTTCTGTCTTCAAGAGACCATGACCAACACGATGACCCAGGAAAGAGATTTCACCAAAACCAACAAAAGCTTTAGAAGGTTTTGCTGTCAAATTATTCTCACGTAGAGTGGACAGTAAGTCATATAACCCTAAATAGTGATCTTCCCAGGTATCACTGAAGAGACAGATGTCATCTAAGTATGCGATGACATCCGAACGATGTGACAGAATTCGACGCATCATGCGAACGAAAGTGGCAGGGGCGTTCATGAGACCAAAAGGCATAACATTCCATTGAAATAGACCCCTAGGTGTAGAAAAAGCAGTAAGAGGTTTGGCATGCTCTGCTAAAGGCACTTGCCAATAACCTTTAGACAAGTCAAGTTTAGTGAAGAATCTAGAATTAGAAAGTCTAATCAGTAGATCTTCTAACAAAGGCATCGGTTCAGCGTCGAACTTTGTGACCTGATTCAATTTGCGATAATCAACGCAAATTCGTATGTTCTTATCCTTCTTCCGGACAATAACCATGGAAGAAGAATATGGTGAAGTCGATGGTTCAATTATATTTAATTGAATCATTTCATCCAATTCCTTTTCCACTTGCGACTGAAAGTGTATAGGAATAGGATACGGCCTAACCCTAATTGGATTATTGTCGGTAAGAATTATGTCATGTTCTATGACATCTGTGTGTCCAGGAATGTCAGTGAGAACATCCTGAAATGTTTGTAACATCGACAAGTCTCGTCGATGTTCGTCACCAGAAAGATTAGGAGAAACAGAAACGTTTTTCCAAGATTCCGTGGAATGTAATGGAACCACTGGAAGGGGAAGGTTGACATCAGAGAAGGTAGCTTCCTCATCCTGAATGACAGACAGGGATGAATAATGACCGTGAGGTGCAGGAGCATCATCCGTTGCCTGGAAAATAGGCAGCAAATAGTCCGGACGTTCGTGAAATTCCGAAAGCATGTTTATGTGGAAAGTTTTATGCTTTCCATCAATATCGACCACATAGTCAACATCGGAAATCCGAGAGACTATTGCATACGGACCTTTCCATGCAATAAGAAGTCTATTTTCCCTACTGGGGAGTAGGACGAATGCTTTGTCACCTGGACAAAGTTGTCGTAGACATCTATTCTTGTTAGCAAACTGTCTTGCCTTCTCTTTAGCAATTTCTGATGAAGCAGTTGCTAGCTTACATGCCTCAATGATCTTTTGTCTAAGAGCAATGACATACTCATATGAGGATTGAGTTTCATCGCTAATATCATCGGCAGTGATGAGATCGTGTAATAAAGACATAGGGCCGCGTGGACGCGCGCCAAAGACAAGTTCGAAGGGAGAAAATCCTGTGTGTTCATTAGGGACTTCTCTATAGGCAAAGAGAGCCGCGGGTAAAACCCTGTCCCAATCTTGAGGATGATCTTCAGTTATCTTACCAAGCAAAGTCTTGAGCGTTCTATTCAGACGCTCAACTAACCCATTAGACATAGGATGGTAGATACTACTGAGAGATCGTTCAATATGTAAGGTAGACATTACCTGTGACATAGTGTCAGATATGAGTTGAGTGCCATGGTCTGACAATATTTCTCTGGGGAACCCCAAGCGAGAAAATATCAACCAAAGAGCATCTGCGATATCTGTAGTAGATATGCTCTTAAGAGGAATAGCCTCTGGCCAACGTGTGCACATATCGACACATGTAAGGATAAACTGATGTCCTCTGGCCGACTTGACCTTAAAAGGGCCAATAATATCTATGGCCATTTTCTGAAACGGCCGAATAGGAATGTCAGCAGCCTGGATAGGCGCAGCATGTCGTGGTCCTCTAGATTTTGACCTCCTGACATACCTTACATGATCGGCAGTAAATACGAATGTCCTTATTGACAAAAGGCCAAAAGAAAGCCGCAAGGACTCTCGACTTCGTACGGGCAAAACCCATATGTCCAGCACATTGCGAGTCATGAGCATGTTGTAATATTTGGACTCTCATGCTCTTGGGAACAAGAATTTGCGAATGTGCCGACGTAGTCGAATCTTGTACCATACGTACAAGTACGCCGTTTCTCATTGCAATCCAAGATTTTCTATTTGTATCCTGATTCGGATCACCTTTCTTCGCAAGAACGAAGAATTTTTTTAAAGAAGGATCTTCTTCTTGCAATTTTATGAAAGAGTCACGAGTGATTACTAAGTGACTATCTTGGCTATCAACTTCATTATCACTATTCAGTGAAGTTTCGGGTGTTTGTAGAGCTTGTGCTCTTGTAACTACTGCATTTGTAGCTTGCATGTTATTATCTTCCCAAGCAGCAATCTGCTGTGGGGTACACTCCCTAACTCCGTGAATACGACCAATAATAAGGTCCGCAATAGGATTAGGTAAGAGACAAGCATGCACATCTCCAGTAAAGAAAGGAGTGGCAATGCGAATTACAGCAGTAGGATATTTTTCTAGAGTGCCGCCAAATGTGACACATTTAATAACCCTTCCTGTAGCACAAGATGGATCTACAAGCGATTGTCTAACACCAATAGTGGTGCATCCGGAATCGAAAAGTAGTGAGACCGGAGTATCATTAACAAGACCCTTATGTAGAATTAAAGAACCCCTCCCGTCATGCGCAACAGCAGCAGGAAGAGCGGGAAGTGGGTGACCACAACTCAAAGTAGTTATGGTACCCGGTTCGAATAAAGTACTGCATTGGGGGCATTTGTTTGCTCTCTCAAAGTCAAAAGCAGAACCAGTGACAGCGTCAAAGTTTTTACTATCAACAACATGATTACAGGCTCCCTCAGTTTCCTGTTGTACAGCATTAGCCTGCTGATATCTCTTTTTTTTTGTGTTGAGATCTACCCCGACTATTATTACCTCTGAAGTTATCAAAGTTATTATTATCTCTGCAGTTATTATTGTCTCTATTGTAATTGTTATCCTGGTTCGAATTCCAGTTTCCACGATTACTATCATGTTCACATTGATGCGAACATCTATTTGTTTGGTTCTGAGGTCTTCGGCAGGAATAACCTCTATTACCATATCCTCTTTTGAAATGCTTATAATTATTAGGGTGATAGTAACGAGTACTATCAGGTTGTCTCCAATTCTTCGAAGAAGAATCACCATGAAATTGATTTCCATGATTTTGACAGAAATTACCGCTACTCTTTCTATCAAAATTTTGTTGGAATCTACGAGCAAAGTTTTGGCCATACGGAGCTGCCGAAGCAACTGGTAAACCTTCTTTCACCTTAGAGTTACCCATGGTTATGTGTGGGTGCGCAGTTACGTATTGGCAACAGAAATCTTCCATTTCTTTTATTGTTTTAGGTTTACGTTCATGAAGGAAAGCAAGGAAAGACTCATTGACAGACGACATGACTTTGTCTCTAAGTATTAAGTCCATAAGTCCTTCATAAGTTTTTTCCGTCTTAGATAGTTCAACCCATCGTGAGAAAGTAATGCGTATTCTTGCAATAAACTCGGAGAATTCAACTCCATTTTCAGGTAACATGTTTTTTAAATTGTAGACGATAGCCGTCTTCGTTAAGCTGATATTTCTTTAACAAAGCGGCCCTGACAACCTCATAATTGTTCTTGTCAGGTTCATCCACCATATTTAATATACTTAGAGCTTTACCTGTCAGTATCCCTGATAACTGATAAACATATTTTGCTTTGTCTATGTTATGAGCTGTACATGCTTGTTCAAATCTGTCCAGATAGAACATTATGTCATCACTGGAAGGACTAAATGTTGGTAACTTAATCTTAAAAGTATCATTATTAGCCTTACCAGAAGATGAACCCTTGTTTGAATCATTACCATTACTCATGCTTGTCAATTTCAATTTTTCCAACTCTAAAGCTAAGACCTTTTCTTCATGTTCCATTTTTGCTTTCTCTTTCCTCTCATCAGACTCTCTCTGTAATCTTCTTTCCTCAGCCTGAGCCTCTTTTTGAAGTCTTTCATTTTCAGCTTCTTTTTCAAGTCTTTTATTTTCAGCCTCTTTTTGAAGTCTTTCAGCTTCTAGCTGTAGCTGGAGTTTTCTTTCCTCAGCTTCTGATTCCCTTTTTTGTTTTTCCATTTCCATTTGGAATCTCTTTTCATCCACCTGCATCTGCAGTTTCTTTTGTTCAGCTTCCATCTGCAGTTTCTTTTGTTCAGCTTCCATTGCTTTATCATATCGAGCAGTTGCAAATTCTTCTAACTTATCACCAGTCTTCCCAAGCAATTTACCCTGCTCAATAAAGTGCTCAAATGTAGACATGTTGTCTAACATATGAGTCCAAAACCTGAAATAATTAACTAATTTATTTCAAACCTAAGTGTAACAAGTCTTAATTAAGCACTTGTATATTCACATCACCTTATATTATCCCAGTCTCTGTGGGAAACAAGTCTCCAATCAAAGAACTTGTATATGAAATATCAACAATCAATTCTTGATCATAAGTGCACTTCTCATTCAATAGTGCACGACACTATTCATCATTCATTTATCATCAGTGTAGTAGTAACAGTGCATTAGCATAGCCCATTAACTAATTACTATAACTGTAAACAATGACTATGTAAACACATGCAGAATGTAAACATTGAAAATGTAAACAATACAAACAATGTAAACAATAACAATGTAAACAATAACAAAGATCAGCAACAATACAAAAACGTTCGCAGAAATCAACTAAAAATAAAGCAGAAATTAATGAAATATCACAAAAAATGTGACGATATCTGCGATAGAATTAAACAAAATACATGACACCACAGTGTATAAACAAAAATGTTGTATGAAACTAAATTATAGACAAGAGTAGGCTAACAAATACAAACAAATCAAAACAAAACTAAAGAATGCGAAATAATAACGAAAACAATATTAAAACATGTCATCACAGCTAACATAAATAGCAACAGAAGTCGCTTAGCAAATTCCAGTATCGGAAATTTGCAAACCCTACAGAAAACGCTCACAATAGACGACCTCTATGACGTGGCATAATCTAACGGAGACACCACCCAACCGAGAACCCGCTGAAATATAAACATATAAATATACGAATAACATATAAACATATAACATATAGAATGAGATGATACACAGAAGACTCAGCAGAAGTATAAGGGCACAGTTTACATACAAACAGGCCACTTAACTATAGGCTTCCAATCGTAGAACAGCAGAAAAACGGATGTCAATCAACGTCCTAAAGAGCGAAGCTCCAACGATGATGGCACATCTGAACTGTTTCCACTGCTAACACGATGGTACAAGAGCTTCTGAAATACTGTGTGTTGAGTTGTTTCGGCACTTGACCTTCTAATCCAAAAGTAAGTTGATGGAAATCGGTACTTGGCCTTCTTCAGAAAACAACCCGTTTCAACCGGCACTTGACCTTCACAAAAACGACAGCACTGGAACCTTGACAGCAGCAACTTGCTTGACTTGCGTAAAAGATAACAGCAGTCCGAGTTATCCGGCAACATGTAACAACGCCGGGTACTGTCAAATACTTGTTTCCGTCAAAAAGTTGAAATTTTGACTTTTACCGGGCAACGCCGAGTACTTTGAAAATTTTGAAGATGTTGACTGTATTGAAGAATGTTAATTTCTTGAAGGATGCTGATGAATTCTTGTTGAAAATGAAGTGGGTAAGGGACCCCGTGTTTGCTGGTACCAGAATCAAACCAGCTTATGGCCACCAAATGATGCGTGATGCCATATGATGATGGATGGTATCCGCATGTCTGGTTTTGTGTGGTGTGCAGATGTGTTCAGTCAAAACAATGTTCATACAAAAATAACAGGGCAATCCACATAGGACGTCAGTAAACTCACGACGTATAAAGTCAATGATTCTTGTAACAGCCGTTGACGTTTTTTCTTCATTATTTATTGTGGACGCCACAGTGACAAAATGGTTACGCGAATATGTAGGCACATCAAACAGTCATTATCACAGCAACATTCAATACAGCAATAGACGGTAGACAGCATTACAATGATGAGTCAGATGCATGTTATATTTCAAAGTGCTGTAAATGTAGTCAGGTGGAAAACTCCATCCTTTTCTATAACAGCCAGGAGATAACCAGATGTATGAGATCAGTTCACTCTCCTTAGTTTGACTTCAGCAAGACAGACACGTCTGCCGAAGTATAAATAATGTCCTCAAAAATATCCTCTAGATAATAAAGGTTTTTCAAACCTAGTTCATTTAACAAAGTAGCAAGTAATGGTCCTTGGAACCTGCATCAACCGATGCAGCACAATACAGCGACATGTGAGCTAGGAAAACATCTCGTGACGACGACTTTCGAAGACAGGCTATGAACCAGAAATCGTTCACGACCAAAAATCGATAGAGTTAATGAAAATGTCAATTTACCTTGCTTTCAAGAAATACAGAAATATCACGCCTCCCGGCATGTGCAAATACACTAGAGGTATTATCCCGAATAAACGAAATATCCATAAGAGGACTACACATCCCTGACAGAACAAAAAATAGCGGAGATCCCCTCTTCAACGAGGCATCTCTTTCGCCATTCAAATCGCTCACTCCACTAGTGGTGGGCGGAAACCGATCGACCAAGAAGCAAGACAAGTCATGCGCAGTCCAGCGCAAAATGACCACAGCTCAAACTTAACTGCATTCGATACCAACGCGAGAAGACAAATGCTTACCGAGAAAAGTGACTATAAATTTCAAGCAGTTGTTGCCCTTGCGTTATAAAATAGATATTGAAATAAAACGATGTTGCGAGAATTTATCACGCAACAACGTGCTTGCCGGAGCCGGTTATTGAGTGCACGTTATCCAAACGTTGTCTATCATTTTTTCAAAGGAAAGTAGTTTACTTACAGTAATTATTTGTTTGGGTTTTTTTTCTTTTGGAAACAAAATGCTTTACTAAAATAGAATGATTGAAGAATAAATGTTGAGTTTGAACGATAGAACGAATTTTAAAAAAAGCTAATAACATATCATGATGATGTACAACGCAGGAGACTTCAAACAGGAACATATATTAAATATTTTTTAAGATCGCAATGGTCATACAAATGACCAGAGTCAAAGGAAGAGTTATAAACTAAAAAAATTGAATGTCAATAAGACATAAGGCGCTACTGTTGGGTTTAATTTTACAAACGAGGATTTGGATTGATGTGGTGGTCTGTCAGTTCCCTTTGTGCTCCCGATGAGCATCAAGCTACCATTACTGCTCACTTCAGTGGCGCTTTCTGTAGGAATTTCTTTTACAGCCCCCCGCATATCCACATATTTGTTGCCTTGTACGACATGCATGAGGGAGCATTTGTGATATTCTTTGTTTAGTTAGACTAGAAAAACTTAAACAATTTTCACAATGATGTATTGTATTGTGTACGGAAGACAGAACAAATAATTGTATTATGGGGAGGTAATCAGATCTGCGCTGCAAAAAAATGTGCGAGTAGACGTGCTTTTATGTGTAAAAGCCTTAGTCGTTGGGATACGGCTGGAGAGATCACCAAGGCTTTTGGTTTGCGTAGACGAAAATTTGGAAAATTGCGTGCGCGACGCACTCTCGTTCGGCCTTCTTAAGGTCGTTATATTAAATTAAATGTCTCAAAAAGTGTAACAAGAAAAAATATTATGCAATGTGAAAAAACCAAAAAATCTAACACGGATATGATTGTGCATTTTACTTCTTCTTCTTCTTCTTCTTCTTCTTCTTCTTCTTCTTCTTCTTCTTTTGTCCTGAAAAGGACGTTTGGTACGTTGTGTCGCCGTTTACAGCTAAGCTACGATATTTGCGCCTTTCGGCCCGACACATCCGGTTTCAGCATGGCATTTTGGGGACCGGGTTAGCCTTCCCTCTTCGATCCCTACTCTGTTGTCCAGACTGCAGCGATGCAGCCTGTTTCCAGGACCACCACTTGGAGGTGGAGTAGGGTCTTGGTCAGCTCTGGTTCGCTGACCCTGACGCAAGCAGTCAATCTATGGGTCGCTGACTGCATTTATCACTGTTGTTGCGTCTTCGGTCCCTATGCATTTTACAAACAGTGCCAAGTAATTATTTTGAAAAGATATTGAATTATTCCCGTTTTTACAATTGAAGATCAATACCTTTTAGATCCCCAAGGAGCATAGAACTTCAATAAACATTATTTCCATGTCTTTCTCCTCATTTTTAATTTCTGTCTCAAGTTCTCTTCTCCGTGTGTTTTTGTCTACCTCTGCCTCTCTTACCTTGTAGATTCCAGAACAAGTACTGCTTTGTAATACTATCAACAATTTCCTCAGGGCGTATGTCACAGGTAGGTATAAATTGCGAATAGATTATGTCTGAGTTCAGACAGAGTATGAATGTGTAAATGTGAAAGTAGATAAGAATAGAGTCACTAATGAAAATTATGGGAAGAGATCTGACTTCTGGAGAGTAAGAAGACTATTTCTCCCGCCTACCATGACTATGGTTATATGTCAGTCTCTTGCCCAGTTCTCTCTGAACAAATTAGACCACTTCTAAATGCAGTAAGAACATACAACAGACATCAAAGTGATAGTTAAAAGAGAAGAGACCCTGACCACAGGACATGTTTATATGTTTATTAAACAACAAAAAAACCACCACAAAATAAACATGGAAAACAGTAGGCCTTCACAATCTCTGAAGTCTAAAAAAAACGACAAAAAAAATCACAATCACCAACAAACCAACACACTTTACCACACCTTTACGCTCAGTCGCACACACGCCTCACACGACACCAACACCCAGAGAGTCTCTCACAAATCCAGCTTTTTAACTACAGTCTTCCGTGATGACAAACGGCCTCTCCTGCCTTGTGCTAAAATGAATTCTGGTCTGTAAGTACTCCGAAACTCCGAGAAATCTAACCCTGTTCCTTTGAATGTTGCTATCCAATTGATGAAGGAGATACGCTCCCTATGAAAAACAGGTGTGAGAATAATCCCAGCGTGCCCTCACTATCCAAGCATGGGTGACGGAGACAATCTAGTGCGCTTATCCAAACACAAATAATAAATCCAATTTGCAGGACGCCAGAGATTACTTCGAATAAAAGACGGAGTATAAGTGAGGGCTCTCAAGGGAAGCGCTTCTCTGTGTTGCATAATGGTGACTTGGCTTCAGGTAAGTGTCTAGTGATGACCAGATGCCGCTTCTTCTGAAGAATGCTCCGACTACTCCGGTTTAACCGACTACCAATGGGTCGGACAGTGTTGCCGACACATGTCGATGGCAAAGGAGACAGCCGGAATGCGGAAGGAATAAATGTATCCGGTTAAGACTGGGAATGTGTACTTCGATATGACCGGCCCTACATGGGTCTGAAGATATTGCCCCAAAGGTTGGAGGACAAAGGTAGCTACCCGTAGGCAAGGGCAATAGATCTACCTGTATATGATTGATAAGTATTGATAGTAGATGTCTTGACAAAGAAAAGTGCTCCTACTAAGGTTACAGAGAGCACAGGGTTTTCAGACGTCTGACCGCTCTCTGCAGAAATATAATCAAAAAATATTTACCACCTTGATACAGACCTCTCTAATGTTTACTCTCTCATTCCACAGTACAATCTGTCGCTCCCTCCCATAACACACACACACAGAGTCGAAACACACGCACTTCACCCTTCTCACTCGCTGATACAAAAAACCTACACACACACGTAATTAAGTCAAGCGTTACCTGCCGCGCGAACTGAGCCCGCGGAAGCTATCAGCTAATGTATTCGTACCCACTCGCCCCCTCCACACTCACAGGGTTAGCAGGCGAGATATCCCAACATAGGAATCCCCCGAGTTAATTGATAAACTCGGAATAATATGTGCCCAGCGTTAGACATGGCGCTGGGTGACATTACAAAAATTAGCCGCGCTCACCACTCAATATACACAGAGTTCAAAAAGGAAAACACAATAGTCAAATAAAATTATATACATTTGACACGATCTTATTGTCTTAAAAAATTATAGCTCTCTTAGGTGTACATTCTTAATGGAGTTAAAATTAACACACTGCTTAAATATTATCAGATTTCCCGGGTCACACAAAAATTACTTTACTTTAAGAATTGAATTTATTATAACTCGGCTCCCCAATAAATAAACTATAAAACATAGGTGTGCTTACCGAGCAAAGGAATTCAATTTGCGCACTATAAATCTGGTTATAGGCTATCAACGATTTCCAAGGCAGCAATGAATCCTTAAGAGACTATATGGTACCGAGTGTAGGGAACCATGTTCTTATATAGCAAGAGAAATCACCAGGATGTCTCTGCACGTGCACGAAATAAAACGAAAGTGGCATAACATTAGAATGCTCTCCCCCTTACTTCTAGCTATCTGTGGTCGGGACTACAACCGAAAACCGGCGAAAGATAAAAAGGCCAGCGAAATCCCCGGTGTTCCTTAACAAAAAGTCAGGGGACGCGCCGACTTGCCCAAGGAATCTCTACATAAAAGAATTAGACCGAATGCCGCTTTTTCCACGTGCGAAATGGTGGGCATAGCTTGGCTCTAACAAGATTGACAGGTAACCAAAGAAAGAGTTCGAGCTATTAGGAGCAAAAATGACAGTGGGCGTAGACAAAAGTAGAAAGAAAGCAGAGCAGACCACTAAGATTAAAGGGCAGGCAATTCCAATCAAAGCGTGACAGCGTGTCAACGCCAGCGTCTTCTTCTCAACTCTTGTTCCGCTGGCACTTGTCTAGTTCTTGTCATCAGTTTCATATTTAGTGACATCGTCGAACAATTCCAATCCTATTCTAGGCAAGCATTCATATATGTAATTATGTAGTTTTTCGGTTGTTTTTGTTGTTGTCCATGTTTCAGACATACAATAGGACTAATTTGATATCTGAGTTGAATATTCTTATTTTTGTGTGTCGGACTTGATTTCTCTTGATCTCCATATATTTCCTATTGCACAGAAAGCTCCTTTTGCATTTTGTAAAGTTATTTTGGTATTCTAGCTGCCCCTCCAACTTTGTCTTTATTGCTGCTCAGGTATGTGTATATACCTATATCTTATAGTATTTTTTCTTCCAGTACAATCGTGTTATCTTTTCCTGCATTTATTCTAATTGTCTTTGTCTTTTCCCTGTGTATTTTCAGACTCACTTCCAGTGACCTTTTTCTTTTTCTTCTTCTTTGATCCATAGCCGCCAACCGTCAAAGCAGTCAGCGGCATCACGCCTGGTGGCGTCCTGTAGGGCAGCAACAAACTGATTCCACCTTGCTCGGTCGGCTGCCATCCTTCGTACAGTGCCCCAACTCTGGTCCATTCTTTGCATCTCGGCTTCCACAATTCTCTGCCAAGTTGTTTTTGGTCGACCTCTCTTTCGCTTTCCCTCGGGGGGTCCATAGCATGGCTGTTCTTGTGATGGTATCAGGGTCCCTTCTGAGGATGTGGCCAACCCAACCCCAGCGTCTGCCAGTTATGATGGTGTGCATGTCCTCCTGGTTACTCCAAAGGGTTGAAAAATGGAAAAGCTCCTGGTCACGACAATCTAAATGCTGAGTTATTCAAGGCAGACCCTGAACTAGCAGCAGAACTATTAGAACCACTATTTGCACAAGTCTGGGAAACTGAGACAACACCAACAGAGTGGAGAAAATCTTTGGTTGCTGATGGTGTTTGGCCAAAAGATTCGGAGAATTTTCTTTAGGCAGATTGTGTGGAAAGAGGACAGTTTCGACATTTCCTTCTCTGTTACTCTCCAACATTCCGCACCATAGAGAAGCACAGAAAGTACACTGCTCTCATACAGTCTTAATTTGGTGTTTGTGCTGTACTGGGAAGACTTCCAAATGTTGTTGAGAATAGCAAATGCAGTTCTCGCTTTAGTCATTCTGTTGTTAATGTCCTTGCTTGTTCCGCCGTCAGGTGTTACTATGCATCCTAGGTAAGTAAATGTGTCTGTCTGTTCTAACTTCTGGTTCCTTACTGTTATTGGCTCAGGATTGCCCACATTTAGTGTCATGACCTCTGTCTTCTTCAGATTGATGTTCAGGTCAACCTGATGGCCATACTTATTCAGTCTATCGGTTTTGTCCTGAATGTGTTTATGTGAATGCGCGAGTAGTGCAATGTCATCTGCATATTCCAGGTGTAGAAAATGTTGTCCATCTAATTCCTCTTGGACTGCCCTTAGTTGTCTGGCGCATCACCCAATCTATGGCTGTCAAAAATAATGTTGTTGATAAGGGGCATCCCTGTCGTACTCCTGTTTTCACTTAGAAAGTTGCATTACTCAATCCGACACTGCACGTAAAGTTAGAATAGAGGCTTTTTGTGATGGAAACAATGCGGCTGGGAATTCCATAAACCCTCAATATTTTCCATAGGATGTCCCTGTGTATGCTGTCGAAAGCCTTTTCAAAATCAACAAAGTTAATGTACAGCTGTCTCTGCCACTCTGAGCACTGCTCTATAATGTTCCTGAGGGTGAATATATGATCTGCACATCTTCTGTTCTTTCTAAAGCCCGCTTGTTCTTTCCTCAGTTTATGATCAACTGCTTTTGAAATTCTCTGGATGATTATCCTGCCTAGTATTTTGCTGGGAACTGAGAGGAGAGTAATTCCTCTCCAGTTGTTGCAGTCTGCAAGGTCGCCCTTCTTGGGCAATTTGACAATTATTCCTTTTCTCCACTCTGTTGGTGTTGTCCTGTATCGTGAACGTTGTTGAGTACAATTCCGTGGTGTGTTATAACCCCTGGGAGAGTGAGGGACGGATGTGGGTGAATTTTTCACTGGCATGAATATCTAGGAGACTAGTGGATCAAGACATGTCATTTTCCATTGCATGCCTGTGTATCGAGTAGTAAAAGATTCAGGTTGTGAGGTCACGATCTGGAGTGTTGATTTTTTAGCATGTTGGATAACAGGTAGGGTTCTCGTCTGTGAGAGGGGTATACCCATCATACTTCTTGGCACCTGTCTGTGGTTGAGGATGCATAAAGCTAGTTTCTATGTATTCTGAATTATACAGTGTCCATTGAGTATAGTTACATATTGCTAACAACCGCCGTTTGTTTCGATAACAATCGTGAATTAAATCGTAGGGTGATTAGACGTGCTCCTCTAGTCTTGTACCGCACACAATGAATACCGCAACTTTACCATGTTCATCTCCCTCAGCCGCTGATCCATATCTCAAAATCTGCATGAATATTAAGTTAAGAGCATGATATTATACCCCCCTCTCATCACATCAACGGGTTTGGGGTCATTTTGCAACAACCTCCCAACCTCAGCTGACTCCCCACACTGTTCACCCCTATATATGTCTGTCCTGTGTGTGTCACTGTGAGACTAGTAGCATGTTCACTATAGATAAATAATAAGTGCTCAGCTGACTGATGCTAACGTTCGGGGGGGGAGGGGTGGGATTACCATTGGGGGGGGGGGGGGGGGGGGGGGGGGGGGGGGGGGGGAATTTGATATCTCCCTTGCTCGAGCTTGATTGAACTGTTCACTATGATATTTACTTGCTCCAGCTAGACTGTAGCTGGTTCACTATAATTTCCGTTGCTCGAGCTGATCTGTACTGGTGTGTTACGGCGCCACCATTCTCTAAATTATATATCATGGGGGTATATGGGGGGGTGGGGGTGGTGGGGTGGAAACACGGGTTGGGTAGCATGTGTGGGGGTGAGGGGCGCGGGGGCGGCGTGGTGGGTGGGTATGGTAACCTGGGGGGTCACGGGGGTGGGGGGGGGTGGGGGTGGGGGGTGGGGTGGAGGGGGGGGGTTGGGGGGGGGGAGGGGGATATTGTAAGTATATCTCGGGGGGGGGGCGGGGGGGGGGGGGGGGTCGGGGTGGGGGGGGGTTGGGGGGGTGATGGGGGGGGGGGGGGGGGGTGGGGGGGAAGGGGGTGGTGGGGTAAGCCTCACCACTCTGGGGGTGTGGGTAATCCCTAAGGGTATGGGGGGCAAATGGGGGGGGGGGGGGGCTCATGGGTAGGGGGGGGGGGGGGTTTTCCGGTGGGGTCACAGGGGGGGGTTTCTGTGGGTTGGGGGGGGGGGGGGGGGCTCACACGGGGGGGGGGTGGGGGTCACCGCTTGTGGGGGGGGTGGGGGTGGCCGGCGGACCCACATATAACTATCCTACAAGTACCCACATGAGACAAGGTGTCCACCCCCAAACTGGGGGGGGGGTAAAAAAACACACCATATAACTCGAGCCCTCCAACTAATCCCAATCCATGGGTTTCCCCCCACAACTACAATCATTCTTGGTAACTATCATCCCAGGGTACAACCCCCCTGATAAATAATCTCCCAATCAAAACATAGTTTGGGGTGGGGGGGGGGGCCACAAATCCTGGTGTTGACAGACACCTCAACACTCCCTATAATATTTCACACATATCCCACTCTCTCTATATAGGGGGAATGGATACCTATTAAGGCGGGGGGGGGGGTGGGATATAGGACTGGGGGGGTGTCTTTGGGGGGGGGGGGGGGCAATAGCGGGGTGGGGCAACTGTTAATATTTCTAAATGTCTATATAAACAGTTTCAATAACAATGGGTGGCCTGGGTGAGCATGCACACGTACAAAATCGTTGCTGTCAATTAAAGAGTGGGGAAATGGTGGGAGGGACCTATACAACTAAAATTCAACTACTAGGAGGCAAAAACGTATAGGAATATATATGTAGAACCCAAGGGGGGTTTAATCCACAAAACAACAATTAGAGAAGGGGGATTTTAAAAGATGGTCAAAATCATGATGATGAGACTGGGTGACAAAAACAACCTGGAAATGTTTGGTTATTAATTTACAATAACATGTTAGGGGTAAGTCAAAATTAAAAGGTACGCATTTCAAATATTAATCAAAATTGCAACATGTCTTTACCTCCAACCATGTCTGAATATTTTCCCTAATTTGACATTAAGTATGTTCATTCAGTACGACATGTTTAAATCCTAACCAGTCTTTTTTTTTTACAATCTAACCACAAATTTATATTATTGTTCAACCAACCATACAGCCAGCACCACACCCATCATTACCAGTTCATCACCCCTAAGGCAAATTTATCCAGTCTGTTTCTACAAGGATTCTATTCCAAAATCAATAACATCCTTTATTTAGTATATCATTAATACCATCACTCTAGTCAATTGTTATACTTAAAAAATCAAAAAACTTTGATAAACGACAAACCAGTACAACACCCTCCTCACCAGAACTTACAACTTCTCTCTATCCTAGAGAAATACATTTTTCAACAAGAAACCCTTCCCTACTAACCCTAAATTAAAACTTGAAAATCAAGATTAGTGTTCAGACTTCAGCAAAACTATATCGAAACCATAAATCTCATCATCAATCCACAGTGTCCAAACGTAAAAAAAAATATCCAGAACAGTTCCTACACCACTGACCACAACTAGTTACAACCACATTCCAACTAATCAAGCAGTTAAACATCTACAAACCCCAAATAATACCCAATAACCCAATTCACCACTGCTAGCTATGTTACCATCAATTCCTGTTGACTGTGCACAACTGGCTCACCTGAGGTAGATGTTACTGACCCATGGACCCAATACTTTTGTTTCGAGGCAATCCCGAGAGTATCCACAACATCGCGGCACACGAAGTGGTATCAAATGCTGTTATCACCCCACCCAGACAACCCCACACCTCCCCCCAGGTCATACTAAGATACCAACTGACCCAGTGACCCATCAAACCCCGAAATGTCCCCAAGATCCAACGGACAAAAGTGGGCCAAACCCCTTCCCACCAAAACCCCAACTACCCAGTCCCCCCTACCCAACCCACCCCCCCCCTCCCCCCCCCCAACCCCCCATACGCTTTTTACCCCCTCCCGGCCACGGTAAAACCCCTGAACCCCACCATCATCTCAACCAACTAGTATTCCCCCCAACCACCCCATTAACCATTGTGCCCAATAAAACGGTTCTATTCCACCCCCCAACCTGCCCCCCCCACCCACATTTTTCTTGATTTTCACTGAGTGGTGTGATGACACCACCCCCACAGCCATAAATAGTAATAAGTTCTCTGGGGACCATCTTTTATACCCCTAATATTATACCAATCCCCCCAAAAAATTACCCTACACATATCCGTGTGTGTAATCTACCACAACACATTACATATCAGTACCCTAGACTTTTAACGTAGCAACATTCATTAGTAAAAAAAGATATGTGTGAGGTCGTAAGTGGTAGTAAGAAGGGCCTTCTGTAATTCACATCTACATTTATCTCAGGAGCCTTCACAGCTGACCTCATACATCACACTAAGTAACATCAACCATACAATACCATCAAAATCCACTACATATATTGGGGTCTTGTCCAGGGATAATTAGCTTATCAGTAATATTAGGATCTCCTGGTGGGAGAATTAAATCAGGGGGACAAATTGTAAAAATTAAAAGTGTCCCTTAAAATTGAAAGTGAAAATAAAAGTTGGTGAATCCTCACAGCCAGTGGTAATTAATTAATTAATTGGATAATTAGAATTACCTTACTCAATAGTTAATTAGAATTACTTTAGTTATTGATTAGTTAGATTTTTACCTTGATCATTGTTATTTTGTGTGATGGCTGAGCTGGCAAAGTTCAGATCAGCTGCTGTACTAACGGCGAAGGAAATGGGAATGGATGGTCAGGTTTTAATTCAGTATGTAACTGCTGAATGTGACAAGTATATTGAAAAGGAAGATAGGAGGGTAGCTGAAGAGAAGAGGTTACAAATTGAGGCTGATAGAGAACTTAAGAGGCTGCAGATTGAGGCTGACAAAGAGGCTAAAGCATTAGAGGCAGAAGAAAAACGACAGCAAAGGGAAGCAGAAGATAAAAGATTGACTGCCGAAAGGGAGGCAGAAGATAAAAAGGCCGAAAGGGAGGCAGAAGATAGAAGGTTGCAAAGGGAGCACGAATTACGACTAAGGGAGCTGGAGTTACAAGGCCATGCTCCTGAAAATGGTGCCAGCCCTTTTGCCTCAGATGCTACGCCTAGTCAGGGAGCCTCAACATCAGCTATGGGGTTTCATTTAGACCATTTTGTTGAAAAAGACGATGACATCGAGGGGTACCTCAGTCGTTTTGAATTATTAGCTACTACATATGGGTTAGAGAGAGAGAGGTGGAGTTTAAAGTTATCACAGGGACTGAGAGGTACTTCTTATGAAGTCTTTGCTAAAATGAACAGGGAAGACCAAGACAATTATGACATGTTAAAGCAGGCTTTGTTATTAAGGTACGAAAAAAATGGTGAATTTTATCGTAAGAAATTTAGAAATGCCAAACTGTTGTCTGGGGAGACATACCACCAATTCTCTGCCAGACTGGAAACCTATTTGGTCCAAACCACACCGCTCTGGCGAGTACAGGACCCAATATCTGAAACCACCCCCCAAATCAATGTGAGAGGTACACAAGACTTGAGAAAATTTCCCCACAACAAATATCTTTTTTTATTATTTTCTAAGAGATTCTCTTGTAGTGTAGGGTTATCCAACATGGTGTGATTTTCTCTAAAAATAGTCACATAAAAAATCTCCAACCACCCCCATTTAATTGAGATGATGGTACCAGTTTAACAAAGGCTCCTGACATTACTACCCAACAAACCTTCCCACTAGACATGTTACTAACATAAACACCATAGTTAAAATCCAAAAAACAAGGTTCCACCCAAAACACACCTCAACAACTCCACCATAATCAACCCCCTCCACCAATCACACCCAAACCCCTATCACAAATACCCACACCCTATTACAACAAATCATCCACTCCCCAACTCCCCCCCCCCCACAACCAACACCCCCACACCCAATTACACTCACTTCCCCCACCCCCCCATAATTCATATTAATCCATCTAACCAACCGTTTTTTACACCAAAACCCCACATGAATTATCACTTCACCCATCCTTTCCAACCACACCCAATCAACTCATATCGCTTCTACACCCATAAACCCTTAAAATTATAACAAATCATACCCACCACAAATACCATCCCAAAATCTCATTAACCCTATTACACCCAAATCCCACCATACAACCCACTTCCACCCAACTTCCCCCACAACCCTAATACATAACCACACCCTACTATTATTTTACCATACCTCTATAATTTAACACACACCCCATTAACATAAACATCTATGTACAATACCCCAACCAAATGTCAAATATAACATAACATTATTTACCTCAACTTGTATTTCGCCCACCCAACCCAACCCATTTAACAAATTTTACCCAAAACCGCTCACCACCGTCATGCTGCATACACCACTATCCCTGATGTAAACAACATCTTACCACACATAAACAATTACTCCACCACTCACCCACCCACTCCCAAAACCCCCCCCCATCCCAACCCCCTTTCACCACTCTACAACCAACAACCCCCCCCTACAAACACATAAAACCACACCCCCCCACCAACCCACAACACTAACAAACCTATACTTCCACACAATACCACCCACAGTCAAACATTGTCTGCCATATCCCACACTCACATTATCCCATATGTAACAGTCCAAACCCATTAACACACACCAAAAACAACCTTTCAACTCAATAAATACCACATTGATTTAAACACCCAACACCACCATAAATCGTCAATCCAGTACCAACCAACCACCACCTCCAAAACATCACCAATTACACCCTACCGATCTCTATCAAAACCCATCAACTTCAACCAACAACCCCCACCTAAACACATTATACCCCCTACCATCCATACTAGTATTTATCATACCACCTCTTAAACCCCCACTACACCACCATAAAATTTCATATATTTATATTGTGAAATCCACAACTCCTATATATTCCCCACAAAAACAACCCCACAGTACCTAAAACTACTACCCACCCCCCAACCCAAAACACCCAACAATACCACCAACTCACAAACAGTCCCACACACCCCCAATATCTCCCAATAAAATAATTCCACACCCTATCAATCACCCACCTATACCCTACCATCAAAACCCACTTACTCTAATCACAATGTCCCCCCATTCCACCCCCCAATCCCTATTTCCATCTTACCACTCCCTATTCCCACCCCACCTATACCTATCAAAATACCACAATCACAACTAATTAATTAACTTCATAAATACCATATACACATCCAAATCACCAATTCCCATTAATACATACATACACACAACTAACAATACATACCAAATCACCCCAATCAATATTCAAAAATCAACACAAATACATATTTCAAAAACCTTACTTCTCCTTTACGTTCATTCCTCAAATAGATTTCCTTAAAAATGACATTTATCATCCTTAAAATTCAAAAACCATACTTGTGACCACTTCTGATTCAGATCCAATCCACATCCGTATACTCAAAAGTTACACAAAATCCTTTCAATTATGAACTACATAAACCATCTTACTTCAAATCAATCTACGATTATACGTAACTTTTGCATACACTATAATATTGTTACTTACTACATCAAATCAATAAATTAAACACATTTACATCCTACACCTTCAAACAAAACACACATTGTAACCCCCATAATAATAATCTAATCTCTCAAATATCCTCCCATAATACTAAACAACTACCCAATGATATAAAGCTAACATAAATTACGTCCGCAAACATACTACTACCTCCACCCTAACTCAAAAAAACAAAAACACCCCAATCTTACCCCACTAATACCTACCCTAAACCATTACCACCCAATAAACTACCCAACCATACCACTATCATTAACTTCCCCACCTTCATACCCAAACATTCCATAATATTTACTAATTAAAAACATCAAATCATATACCCCACCTCCAATCACACACACTTGTGTGCCCCAACACATGTCACTCCAATCCCTATATAATACACAAACAGTCCTGACTTCCTCCAATTCCATACCACTCCATAGACTATACCATCATACTCCATTCCCCAATAACCTCAATACACTTCCCCCTCCCAGATCTACTCAGATCAATACAAACATAAACCACTCCTCCCCCGTTCCTATGTTCCTCGCACCTCTCTTCCATCACTAATCATCCAACGCCTTACCAACCACACCAAAGTATCTCCATACTCTACCATGTCTTCATCTACGGTGTAATCCTCTCCCCCCCACCAGTGTGATCCTATACTCACCTCCGTCATCTGATAACATGAGATATGACTTCGTATATCCACAATGTACCATCTTACTTTCTTCCCACGTCTACTCGAACATTCTGAGCACTCGACAACGCACTCCCTGAGTCAATAGCACCATTCGTGCAACCAGAAAACAGTCTCGATTATAGTCAGTGACGGCCGCACTCATCTCACGCCACACTCCATATCTTCTCCACTTTAAGTAACTGTAATTCACCACCTCTACATACAAATTACTCCGTAGTTCCCTCCTCAACCATGACCATCTGACACTGTACTATGATAGTTGGACAATCACAGAGTATCTATGACATAAGTACATTGACCTATCCGCTACAAATGAGGTGTCACACAGTACGTCTTAACACAGTACACAAATGAAAGTCTGCACCAATGACTTGAACACGACCCGCAACCCTGCTGTGTCTTGTTGTGTAAAGAACACAAAACAAACCTAAATTTACCATTCCTCCTCACCTGCTCGTCACACATGTAGTGTATGTGAATATCCTAGCATGTCGCAATACGCTACTCACCTCACACACCTCCTGCGGAAAGCAGATAGGAATGAACCTCAGTGCATAATAGAGATAACTTATTGCCCCCCCCACCCCGCCCCCCTATCCCACGTCTCTGTGTACATCTCATGCGTTCTAGCATAACATATACTTTAAAAAAGGAAGGCAAAGGCAAGAACTGAGAATAGTGGCCAGAAAAGCGAAACAGCTCCGCTGACGCTGCACATGATCTACACCTACTCCCCACTCTCGGCTAGACGCACGTAGCCTCTCATGTAATCAATTACATCCAAACGAATGTGTATGAGCCATGCCTGTCCATCATATACTATCCGCACCCTCATCACTGCAACGCGCCCAGCGATAGCTCCATTCTCGCCCCTATGCAAACTTTCACGCTAGACCCAATTTCTGCAGACTGCGCCACACACTACGCGGCGGCACCCCCCTAACAAGCGAGTATTATAGCATTTATAGACAGTGATCATACTTATTAGAAGAGAGAAGATGAAGTCCTCGAGAGTCTATAGAGACGACGCCTGGAAGAGCAGACGCGCCCTTACTGACTATGAGACGCATACGTGTGCTAAATGCATGAACAATAATGCCAACAAGTTTAGTATACAATCATACACATATTAATCTAACTGACACACTGCGTTTCGAATGTCTTCCTCGCAGCTATACAATCACGCTGTTGAAAGACGAGCACTCGCACAGCGAAGAGAAGACAGAAGCATCACGCCTATAGCTAGTCTTGTGAGATCCCTGACAAGAATGTCTCAGAGCGTATAACAGAGTATTAATGTCATGACAGCGATTACCTATCGGTCAACGCGACCTCATCATTACTCAGCACGCGTGAATAAGACAGCACTGAAGGACTGAGAATGGTCTAGTACAGTATTCAATTTTCCTAGTATCAGTATGGCTGTATGAGATTACTTTGGTGATGGACTTCGCAAAGTGCGCACAGTACTGGTAATGTAGACGCTCTCGTAGTATATGTAAAATGAGAGTGTTCTCGCTTGTAGTCAGACGTGTAAACGCTGAGGAAATAGTCAAGAAAGCGTTGTAGATGTGTGGAATTAGAATTGAGAGTCTTCTTTGTTGGTAATGACACTGTATGACGACCACCAGCCGCCAAGTGATACCCATAATGTATATCAGACCATCCATATTCACGCTCTAGAAAGATCATCTTTTAGCTCCAGTCGTAGTTATCATCTATCTTCGATGAGAGATTAACGTGATATCTGTGTATGAACTTACCCAGCCCCTCGCCTGCATAGCATCTACCAACTCGGACAACCCACATGCTACCTGCCATCGCACCTCTCCAGAACGCCACGCTGTGCCAGAATCCATTACCTCTCAAGTACAAAACACTATCCCTTACCTTCTGCCACTCCAGTGAATCTAACTACCTGTCACTGTAGAGACTCTCTGAGAATAACTCATCTTCATACTCACCCAATCTAAGTATTGTGCACCAAAAACAAGTTACAGTAACCCGACGATGTCAAAACTAGATGTAACTTCAACATGGTACACTCTTATAAAAAGGGACTCTATTTGTCTTAAATAACTATGCAGTAGATATGAAGATACGATATATGAGATGTCCTTAAGATTGTAGCGAACTATGTAATGTCAAAATACAGTGACCGGATGTTGTGTATGTTAACGCTGTAATTGACTAGCCTCACTTACAGTATCTGAGGATGGCAATAAAAACAGAAAAATCCGATATCGCATAGTGCGTTGATGATAGATGATCGCTATCAGGTAATGATGACTGATCAGACATAAAGTAATGTTGGGATTGTCTCCTACACCGACTCATACACTGACTGTGTGATCACGAATTTCATGGATGATGTTCTCGTCACACAGAGGACAATTTGAAGGAACACATTGACTGACTGTCATAAGATCTAACTGTCACTAGATTTATTGAGGTGATGGCAATGTAGGAGACGCAAGCTGTGGATACTCTTCCTCAAAATGGTAATGTTCTAGTTTATGGTAATAACTATGTCTGCCTGTTGACTCAGCATACAAATTAAGTAGATATGTGATGACGTTACCATACGCTTTGTGAACTCCTCACGATCGTGCTCAGCGTACTCATATTCGTACTGCGAGATGTAGAATCATATATGATCAGCCCCCCCCCTTACACATAACCCCAAAGACCATAATGATATACTGAGGGATAAAAAACTGCAAGAAGATTCACATAGAGTGACAAACCCCTCCCCCCCCCCCCCCCCCCCCCCCCCCCCCCCCCCGCCCCCTCCCCCCCCCCCCCCCCCCCCCTCCCTTCCCCCCTCCCCCCCCCCCCCCCGCACTCCCCCCCCCCCTCACCCCCCCCTCCAAACCCCCTCTATAGTCCAGACGCTATCTTGCCTGACTGTAGTATGTGATAGTTACTGTGTGTCCTCCTGTATGTGTACGTGGTAGTATGTGTGTTTTACTGTCTCTCATGAGCTCGCCAAGGGACTACCAGATAAAAATTATTTGGACTGCAGACTAATAAAACTCACCCATTCAGAAACAAACGTATTTTGATCCTGTTTCAGAAACTCTTACCATCGCTCGACCTGATTACGCACTGTTCTTTACACACTATGTCATTCCTCAGACATACAAACACACACCCTACTCGCGCTCTCCGTGCGCTCCACTCGCACTCACTCCCCTCGCCCCCCCACCCGTGCCCTGCCCCCCACCCCACCCAGTCATATAATAGCGAGTAAAGTGTGAAACTGTCACTAGTCAAGTACCAATTGTCTCTACCACCGCTAAGCATCTGATACTATTGATCACTGAGATCAGTTGCGCACGGTGCTTCTGTAGCTTGACAGATGTGCTCATAAGGAATTGTAGTGCTCATCGGGGCGCCTTGTTGCAAGGTCAGACTTACACCGTGAATTAGGTGCGACACTGATTGTCTACAAGCTATCGTTAGTGGATCCATATGTCTCGTCATAGTAGATCTTGTGATTATAGTGCTCAGTGCGCCCCGCTCACATACTCTATATGGAATTGAGACATAATCTATCTCGTCAGTGATAGAGTGCGATTAGTTTATGCGTCATGAGAATTCCAGTGTTGCAGACCTAAAGAGGTGTGGTCGGGGTCATTGAATGTCGGTGCAGATTTCCTCAGTCGGCACCCCTGTGATCAAGATTAGAGTAGTGGCAGGCGTGAGGAGAAATTTTATCTATGTGTATCACTGGTTTTGGAACTTGCCGTAGTGCATGTTCTCAGGTGGGGAGATGTGTGATAATTTTACCATGATACAACGTTAAAATATCTCCAAAATTAACGATAAAATGTAGGGATAAAAATAATGCGTAAGATACTAGGAGACATGCTCGCCCATGCCCGCCTTTCCTGCCACCATTCAATTTATCTAGTTAGACGTGCAGACGGAACGTTTACCCTTTGTAGAGGGGGGGGGAATGAAACAGAGATCAAAAAAGAAAATATATGACTGAACACGTGTTTGAAGATCGCAAGGCTAAAAGACGCAATTGGTGGTGAAAGGAAAAAAATTCACGTCACTAGTTGACATAAGTAAGGAAATGGACAAGAAAAGGACCTTAGCTCTTATTCGAGACAGTCATTTCTTGGACGTTTTTCGATACTTGGTCTTTATTTGAATGCCGCGGCAAAACACATGAGAGAAGGTTCTCGAACAAATTTCAAAAACTAAACTTGAGAAAAAATATGTTTTTTCTTAATAATAGAGTTATGAAAATAAAACCTAGCTAGTTTGATAGCCCATCTTGAGCAGAGAAATAATATGCTTTCATTTATACAGACGAATAGATAATAAGGAAGATATTGACAAAAGACTGTATTGTTCATATCAGATGAGCGACTGCACTGTTAAACAATGTCACTAAAGTTTCAAAAAATTTTGGCCTTGAGCATGCAAACGTAAAAATCGAGCTGTAATTAAAGAGAGGGGAAATGGTGGAGAATTGTAGCTAAAAATAACTTAGGAGGCAGATTCGTGTAGGAAATGCATGTAGAACCAAGCGTGTTTTTATGAAAAAACAAGTAGAGACAGACGGACTAACAGACCGTAATACATACTTGACTGAGATTTGACTGAAGTGACTTTTGGTTATAGATTTGAAAGTTAGGGGGGGAAGTCGGCGATTGGTCAACGCATTTTATAGTAGCGGGACAGAGATGTGAAATTTTGCCATTTGACATAAGTCTGTTCAGAGACGCAGTTTAAATTAATAGTGGTGTTGATTCCAGAAGAATACAAATATATAGTGGGACGCCATCATACAGCCAGCAGCTCAGCTGAGTTTTGCTAGCAAATTTAACTGTGTTCTCAATTCTGAATTCTGGTAAGAATGAACAATATTTATTTTGTATATTTTAATAATTCGAGTGATTGATACTGCCATATCATAAAAATGATTACGACAAGTAAGTGTTCGCTCTAGGTCCCCAGCCCAAGTTCAGGGTCTAGAGACATACATACAAAGAAAATATATAGGAACGCCTAAATAAAACTATGAAAAAAGGATCTAGTGTTGAGATCAGTGGAACATATCACCTATCTTATTCAATAGCAAGAAGCTATTGAACATATCTCAGATGCAATGTAGTCTTGGGGAACTAGTACTATGTGAAATCAACTGGTAAGATGTGCTGTGTGGTCAGAGAGATCTGACCCATTCTGTGTGGTGTTGTGGTGTCGTGTTGTGTGCAGAAGTGGCTCAGGAGGTAGAGTTCTGACACATGACCCAATACTTTTGTTTCAGAATTGTGAGTTTCTATTTGGCACCGAAGTGGTGTCAAATGCTGTTATGAGACTACACAAGAGTGTGCCTGTGCAGACTAAGATTGGTGTCAGTGAAGTCTAACGTTGTACTCCAGATTCGGAGAGGAGTGGGCCACCAGATTCCAGCACCAGAACTTCGCAGTCAAGATACGTGAGCGTCTGGCCTGCTGGACATTCACCAACTAAATTACTAACTAACTCACCAACTATATTACCATCAACTAGAACATACCATTTTGGGAAATAAAACTTGTATTCTTCCCATCAGTAAATGGACAATGTTTTGATAGTCACAGAGTGGGTGTGATGACACCACCCCAACAGCATATCTAGTAATAAGTTCTCCTGGGACTATCTTATTATAATTAATATTAACCAGTCAATCGAAATAATTAGGTACACATTTTCCATTTTATTATGTCATACAATTATGCATTCCATTTATAACTCCATAATATTTCTTATGTTCCGACCAACTAAACATTTGGTTCAGAACAAATAAATTTATCAAAAGATTTAAATTTTAAAACTAAAACAGCCTGAGTTAGTTCAGTGTGTTATAACTTTTATTAATATTATTAGACTTATTAAATATCTGTTTGTGTGTGTGTGTGTGTGTGTGTGTGTGTGTAATCTACCACAACACATTACATATCAGTACCCTAGACTTTTAACGTAGCCACATTCATTAGTAAAAAAGATATGTGTGAGGTCGTAAGTGGTAGTAAGAAGGGCCTTCTGTAATTCACATCTATATTTATCTCAGGAGCCTTCACAGCTGACCTCATACATCTCACTAGGTAACATCAACCATACAATACCATCAAAATCCACTACAGTCACTTTCAGCCTCAGGAACATTCAGCGGAGTCTCTGGTGGTTCCTTATTCAGCGTTTCTCTGAAGTGCTCTGCCCATCTTGTTTCCTGCCCCTGTGATGAGATTTCCTTGCTTGTCTCTTACTAACGTTATGTTGTTTGCACCTCGTTTTCCATTGATAGTTTTAGTTATTTTATAAACTGTGCTTTGTTCATTTCTCGGTGCTGCCTCTTCTGCCTGTCTTGCAAGGTCATCCAGAAATGTCCTTTTGTTAATACGGGTTAACTGTACTGTACTGTTCGCTATATATTGCCTTTAACCTGGGGGACTGTGACGGGTTGGGTTGGTGTGTTTGCTGCTGTTCCTTCGTTCTTCTATTATTGATTGAAGAGTAAAGTCACTCTCTAGATGTAGTTAAATGTTTGGTATTATTGGTTAGCTCTGACCATCAGAACATCCCTTCGACGTTCTGATTTGCATATTAGATATTAGTTGATTTCCGTTGTGGGAGAGCTATCGTGCTGGAAAACGTAAACATTTACAGCTGTGAACCGAACCCGAAACGTAAATAAAAGATCAAGCCTTCTGTTCTGAGTCCACATGTATTCATACAAAAGACGATATCCGACATTCACAAAACTTCATGTACAGTTCAGCATAACAATGAATTCCAAATAATATCAGTAAGTATCCGTCCGTGTCAAAACAATATGTCAGATGAACATCGTGGCTATATACGTGCGCTGTTGTAGTCAACAGCCAGAAATGAGCGCATGAGTTCTTGACAGCTACAATTTGAATCATAATGCGATTCTCCTTCCATCATTTAATTTAATTTAATTAATCTCATACTTAGATTAATATCCGAACTGACCCTGAGTTCTACATCGATTCATATATATAATATAGGCTATATACTAAGCCTTTTTCCTTGGAAGAAATACAAGACACGACTTTCTTGCTTGACAGATAGCGTAACAAGGGCCATGTAACCAAGTCACCCAGCGTGACCTTCCCAATGCGAATGCGTCATAATCTCCGCATATATTTCGCGTTCAGTATACCGTAAAATATCGACATATTCTATAAATGTTAATGACCCCTAAACGTTGCGCACGGCTAAACCCCAGCAGACGCCGTCATTTAAAATAACACCGTAACAGATTTCCTGTCAGACGGGGGAAAAAAAAATCTATTAGATAGATTTTTTTTTTTTTGAATAATATTAATCAATTTATCAAAAATTTAACAAAACCCGACGTATGACCTACGATGTTCTATCTAGAACAGTGTCGTTGTCATGTCAGTAATATCTTATAATAAAATCAACGTCATGTCATACATATAACTTATCTTAAACAAGGAAATGTCACTGTCACTAACTAATTAACTAATTAATTTGTTGTATGTATCGACTAACTAATAATGTGAGGTGTTATTAAAATTATTCTAACTAATTAAAATTAAAATAATTAATTATAATATGTACGTATGGTACTAACTAATTAATATCTAATTGAAGAAAATGAGAAATAGTATAAGAGAGTAAAAGAAATAAAAATTGAGAAGTACGGACAATTAAAACTAAATATTAAAGTATACATTAAATTAGAATGCGTGTGAAAATGAAGTGTAAGGATAAATACCTAATTAAATTAAAGCAATCAGAAGAAAAGAACAGAAAAAATTCATACATTTTAACTATAAATATGAAATGTCATAATGTAATATCTATTACCTTAATAATTACACTAATTAAAATATTAATTGGTGTGATATTATTTTGTTTCATCTTTTCTTAGTATATTTCATTTTTTTATTTCATCACACTTTAATTTTATTTTATTATATATTAATTTAATAACTAGAAAATTTAACAATATCGGTCATGAAGATCCAATCGTTGTTACCTCCTATTGACTTGTATGAAAGTTCATTAAAATCCAAGGTTCATATTATCGAATTATGATATGATTATCCAATCATCGTTAGTTCCTTTATTAAACTTTGAACGTAAATTGAATAAGTCATCACCGTATATGTCCCTTCTACATCAGAGATTGTTCCTTTTTAACAGTTTTCAATCGAAATGAGTGATACGCAAAGTGGAAGTGAAGTCCAAATTTTCAAACGATCCGTAAAACTTGATATTTTGATCACAATAGTTTATTTTGAAATGTCCTTATTTAAGTAGGAAGTCCAACTGAAGTGTTGTATATTCTGACGTGGCATTAATACCGTTCATTGCAAATGTAATGCTTGATTAGTCAGAAAATTTTCTTGAAATAGTAATATTCATTCAGAATCCGTAGGATGTCTGGACAACGTATCGGCTATGACGTTCTCAGTTCCTGGTATCGACTGTATTTCGAACTCATATGGTTGCAACGCAATAGCAAATCGTGCAAGTTTTGCACTTTTATGGTTTGAACGACGTAATGCTGCCACAGATTTCTGATCAGTCTGGATCAGAAATGGAGATCCCAGCAAAAATTTTTCTAGTTTGGTAATTGCCCAGATTACGGCGAGCAATTCTCTGTCTACAGTCGAATATTTAGTCTCCGGAGGTTTCAGCTTGCGTGAGATATAAAGTACAGGGTGAAGGACATCATCATGATATTGGAGTAGACACGCCCCGAGTCCGTAATTACTCGCATCTGTACGTAGAACAAACTTTTTAGAGGCATCTGATAATCTTAAAACAGGTGGGCATAAAAAATTTTTTAAGATAGTGCGAAAAGTTTTGTCACATTCGTCTGTCCAATTTATCCTTAATGGCATGTTCTTCTTTAGTAACGATGACAGGACAGCCGTGATGGATGATAAGTGAGGTACAAATCTGCTATAGTATTGGATTAACCCTAACAGACTCCTAACCTGTTTCTTCGTTTGAGGAACAGATAAATTTAATATTTTAGAAACCGTACTGGGAATTGTTTGGATACGTCCTGATCCAATAATGTGTCCCAGGAATGTTATCTCATTACACGCTATTTGAATTTTAGTTGGTTTAGCGGTTAAATGGTTATCCCGCAATATTTCCAAAACTGATTTAAGACCCAAAAAAATGTTCCTCAAATGATGAACTAAACAAACATATGTCGTCAATGTAGGTAATTATATCTGATCTACCTGCTAAAATTTTTCGCATCATGCGAATAAAGGTAGCTGGAGCATTCATTAGCCCAAAAGGCATCACGTTCCACTGATAAAGACCTTGTGGAGTTGAGAATGCTGTGTAGTATTTGGCTCTGTCGGTTAGTGGAATCTGCCAATAACCTTTGGTTAAGTCAATTTTAGTGAAAAGTGTAGCATTGGATAGACGAGGAAGTAAATCGTCAAGGATAGGATGTGGTTCGCTATCAGGTACTGTCTGCGCATTAAGTTTCCTATAGTCAACACATAAACGTATGTTGTTGTCCTTTTTCCGGACAATGACTAAAGGAGAAGAAAATGGAGATGTACTAGTCTCAATAATACCTAATGATATCATCTGTTCGAGTTCCTGAGATGTCTTACTCAGAAAATGTAGAGGTACAGAATAAGGATGAACACGAATTGGTGTATCATCGTTAAGAATAATATCGTGACTAATTACAGATGTGCAACCCGGTACATCCGTTAACACATCTGGGAAAGATTGTAGAAGATCAGCAATGCGTTGATGCTGTTGCGGTGTAACCGTAGAAGAAATGGTCACATCACGCCAAGATTCAGTAGATTGGACAATAAGTACAGGTAAAGGCATCTGCACTTCAGGAAAAGAAGATTCTTCCTCCTGTATAACAGATAGATTAGAATAATGACAAGTAGATACAGTATTGTCATCTAGTTCATGAAAAATTGACTGTAAGTGTATAGGACGTGTATGAAATTGCTTGAGCATATTAATATGGAATATCTTTCTGTGTCCCTTGATATCTAAGACGTAATCAACGTCTGAAATTTTATCAGTAACCTTATAAGGACCAGTCCATGAGATCAATAACTTATTGTTATTGTGAGGGAGTAATACATAAGCCTCATCGCCTGGGAATAATTGGCGTAATCGTCTAGATCGATTTTGTATAGATCGAGCCTTAGCTTTTGCAGCCTCAGAAGAAGCTGTTGCCAATTGGCAAGACTCAATAATATTATTCCGAAGATTAATCACATACTCATAAGATGACTGAGTGTCCTGAGTCATCTCTGCATCAATTAATAAATCTTTTATCAGTCCCATAGGACCTCTCGGAGGGGCACCAAAAACTAACTCAAAGGGAGAGAAGCCAGTTTGTTCATGTGGCACCTCTCGGTAAGCAAACAGGACAGCTGGGAGTGCTCTGTCCCAGTCCTGAGGGTGTTTAACAGTAACCTTATGTAAAAGTTGCTTAAGCGTACGGTTAAGTCTTTCAACTGCACCGTTACTCATGGGATGATAAATGCTACTCAAATTCCTATCAATGTTCCAGGTTTTCATTACCTCCTTCATGGTATCGGATATAAACTGCGACCCATGGTCAGATAATAATTTTCTAGGAAACCCTATTCTAGAAAAAATTAGATGTAATGCATCAGCTACATCTGTGGTAGTGGTGGTCTTCAATGGAATGGCTTCTGGCCATCGTGTGCATAAATCAATGCACGTGAGAACAAATCTATGTCCTCTCGCAGATGGTAGAAGTGGACCAATTATATCTATGGCCATCTTGTCAAAAGGTCGTACTGAGATATCGCAAGCCTGAATAGGCGCCGTGTGAAAAGCTCCACGTGCTTTCACTTCCTGGCACGTAGTACAGGAACGTACATACTGCGAAATATCCCGTGATACTCCTGGCCAAAAGAATGAAGACAATACTCGAGATCGTGTTCGAGTATATCTCATATGTCCTGAACACTGCGAATCATGCGCGTGTTGAAGAATGCACCGTCTAAAAGCAGCCGGTACCATCACTTGTTGTTTTACCTGTGATTTATCACTAAAACATCTAATCAGTATATTATTTTTAATAATAAACCAATGTTTATTATTATTACCTGATGTTAAATTATCAACCTTATTAACTAGGTTAAAAAATTTATTTAAAGATTTGTCATTTTTTTGTTTGTTTGCAAATGATTCCCTGTCAATAGGTGAATTGACCTCAATATCCTCCTGTTTCTCTGCATCCATCTTATTATCATTGACACTTTCCATGAGCATAGTCTGAGCTCTAGTCGTCACGGCGTTTCCAGTGCATAGATTGTGTCTCTCCCATTCAATAATATCTTCTGGTGAACAATCCTTGCTGCCGTGTATGCGACCCACCATAAGGTCTGCAATCGGCTTTTTCAGCATGCATACCTTCACGTTCCCTGTGAAAAAAGGTGTTTTAACATGGATAATAGCTGTGGGGTAAAACTCAATAGTTCCCCCAAAAGTCATGCAACGGACATATTCCCCCGTTGCACAGCTAGGATGTACCAGCGACTGTCGCACTCCAATGGTTGTGGACCCGAATCTCTCAATACAGAAACTATAGAACCGTTAACTATCCCTCTGTTAAAAATCAGAGAGCCTGTTCCATCATTGGCTGCAAGACCTACTTCTGGTGGAATGTGTCCGCAGTTTAGCACTGTCTCCTTTGCCTTCTGAAAAATAAGATTGCATTGTGGGCAACTATTCGCCACGTTATAATTTATAGCAAAGCATGCAGCAGAAGAATGCATTGTATTATCGTTAGGTGGAACCTGAACCTTAGGGGTGATATCATTTGTAACTGCTGCCCCGGTATTATGGTTATAATGTGAAGATCCACGAGAATGAGAACGATTACGAGAATAATTAGTTGAATTATCCCGTTGTCGTCTATCGTAATTGTTATCTCGATGTCTCGAGTTATAATTATCGCTATTCTTCCAATTGTTACCATTATTATATTGATATGACCGATTATAACTTGAGTTACGTGGATTACTGTTGTATCTTGACTGAGGTGAATAATTTCTGTTTTGTTGTCTTCCTCTATTAAAGTTATTGTTAAAGTTATTCTGTCCCTTATGAAAATTAATGTCATAGTTTCCTTTGAACCTACCTCTGTCTACACTGTGTGTTCTTGGTTTGTTATTACTATGATATGCCATATTGGAGGCTACAGGAAGAGGTTCTCTTATCAACGAGCCAGAAATATTAGCATTCGGATGAGCTGTGCAGTAATTTAAAGAAATTTTTTCTAACTCATCAATAGTTTCTGGTTTTCTTTCTTGCAGATAAGCAAAGAATGGTGGGCTGACAGAAGATAATACTTTATCCCTCAATAACAAATCGACTAACTTGTCGTAAGATTTGTTGACACCTGCCAGTTCAACCCATCTGTTAAAAGTATTGCGTATGTTAGCAATAAATCCTGTAAAATCTTTATTATTATCTGGCAACAAACTTTTGAAACGTAATCTACATGCCTCTTCGTTCAAGTGGAAACGACGTAATAGCAAAGTCTTAATGGCCTCATAGTCTGTGGCTAATGTAGGATCAATATTTTGTGCTGCACTTGCAGGTTCGCCATCCAGAAATTCCTTAAGTTTAAGTGCCCATGCAGTTTTGTCAAGGTTATTGACCTTACATATATCCTCAAAGCGCGCCAGCCATGATGATAGGTCGTCCACGTGTAATTTGAAAGGTGGTAGCTTAAAGTAATAATTGCCCTTAAGTCGGTTGGATGAAGATCCCGATTGAGCATTATCATTTTGGCTTGCTGCAGCACCCTGTGAATTAAGTTTTGCTGTTTCCAATTTAAGCCGTTGCAATTCCATTTCTTGCTGCAGTATGATTTCCTGTCGTTTCAATTTATTCTCTTCTTCAATCCGTATGATTTCATCTCTTGCCATCTTTCTTTCTTCTTCTTGTCTTAATTCTTCTCTCTCTGCTTTAGCAATAGCTTTCTTTTCAGCCTCTTTTCTTTCAAGTTCTTCCATTTCTGCCTTATATTTTGCAAGTTGTTGTTCAGCAAATTCAAGGAGTGCATCTCCCTTTTTATTACAATCTTTTCCAATTTTAATGAAATGATCCAAGGTAAGCATTCTTGAAGTTGAATTATTTAAGTATTCAATTACTTATGTCTTGTAATCACCACTAGAATCTATGTCGATAATTATAATTACTCAACGAATGAATAATTAATATAAGAAATTGCACTATTCCCGTATTGTTATTTATAAGTTCCACAAATCTATAATATTTTGTAAAAATATTATATATATATATATACCCGCTAATATCTATCATAAATAGTTATGATAGTTAGTTATATAAGGTGCTGAAATTATATCATGCACTTAATATTAATATTTAATAATTATGGGTATTATTCCTAAATAATTAGGTTATTTAATCTTAATTGTCACCAAGTTCCCACTGTAGTACTGAGAAAGTGTACTAATTAATATTTAATATGTCTTAATATGCTATAAAGTTATAATAATTAATCATAGTATATTATGTCATAATCATGAGCAATAAAGTGCATTGCCCATTTCTTGGACCATCACTGCAAATTGGTGCAAAGTCCATAATTTCTCCTTAAAACTCATAAAAATTTAATCATATTAATCTATACTCTTATTAATGAATAAATTATAGCATTAATATTAAATTATAAAGAGATGAAATGAAGACAAACAATACAATGGGTTAACCAAGGATTACAGAACATTATTAACATACAACAAAGACATTTTCACAATAAAAATACATTTACAACTAAGTTGACTAGACCGGAAGTGAGAATTAAAGAATGAAATGAATAGATAATTAACCTGCGTACACAACAATTAGTGACGTATACATGGACTCATTAACGGTCGTACAACAAAAATATAAACTGAAAAAACACGATAGATTACAAACATTGTTAAAGAACTGAATAAAAATTAGAACCAAATACACTAGAATACCACAGTTATAACACGACTATACACCTAACATGCAAGGTGAATTAATGCAAGTCCGAAAGACACGATCACCGACAATGTATTCGACGCGTTCTTCGCGAAATGCTATTAATTCACGGCCTTAAGAACAATTACAATCAATTCGTAGCATCCAAGGAGCCATAGAACTGATTATAATTCGCCGCACATCTATACCCGCTACATGTAAAAGGACAGAAACAATATTTAACATGGCTACAAAAAAAAAAAAAAGAACATGGCGTTATCGGACAAACAGGACGAAATATGGTAACGTTTAAAATCAGTTACTTATCTGTTTTTGGCAGTAATACAGTACATTATCTGCTTCGCCAACAGACTCGCGAGCTTGTTTGAAACATTGAAGACATTTTAGGAATACGTTTCATTTGCTGTTTGAGAGCTTCAAATAAATTTTTTTGAAGGACATTGAATGTTGCTGACTTTTGCAACCGTGCGTACTGTTGTCAAGGGCATGACGTCACCGGTGTTTTTGCATAATAATGTCCGTTTCGGCTCGAAAGGAAAAATGTCTTATTTTTTTGAGGTTCGCTCTTTTGAAAATTTCAAGACCACTAATGGCCACCAGTTGTGACGGGTTGGGTTGGTGTGTTTGCTGCTGTTCCTTCGTTCTTCTATTATTGATTGAAGAGTAAAGTCACTCTCTAGATGTAGTTAAATGTTTGGTATTATTGGTTAGCTCTGACCATCAGAACATCCCTTCGACGTTCTGATTTGCATATTAGATATTAGTGGATTTCCCTTGTGGGAGAGCTATCGTGCTGGAAAACGTAAACATTTACAGCTGTGAACCGAACCCGAAACGTAAATAAAAGATCAAGCCTTCTGTTCTGAGTCCACATGTATTCATACAAAAGACGATATTCGACATTCACAAAACTTCATGTACAGTTCAGCATAACAATGAATTCCAAATAATATCAGTAAGTATCCGTCCGTGTCAAAACAATATGTCAGATGAACATCGTGGCTATATACGTGCGCTGTTGTAGTCAACAGCCAGAAATGAGCGCATGAGTTCTTGACAGCTACAATTTGAATCATAATGCGATTCTCCTTCCATCATTTAATTTAATTTAATTAATCTCATACTTAGATTAATATCCGAACTGACCCTGAGTTCTACATCGATTCATATATATAATATAGGCTATATACTAAGCCTTTTTCCTTGGAAGAAATACAAGACACGACTTTCTTGCTTGACGGATAGCGTAACAAGGGCCATGTAACCAAGTCACCCAGCGTGACCTTCCCAACGCGAATGCGTCATAATCTCCGCATATATTTCGCGTTCAGTATACCGTAAAATATCGACATATTCTATAAATGTTAATGACCCCTAAACGTTGCGCACGGCTAAACCCCAGCAGACGCCGTCATTTAAAATAACACCGTAACAGGGACGTAGCTTGTTTTCTTTCTTTTCATTTCCTTTTTCTTCGCTATGGTGTTTAGCGTTTCTTGTGTTATCCAGTCTTGGCTCTTTCTTTCCTGGAATCCCAAGCATGACTTGGTGCTTTCTTTGTATATTTTTGAGATGGTGTTGAATTTCTGGTTTGCATCATCGGTCTCTCTTTTCACAGCTGAATGTTCTTCCTCTTAAAAAATTCTTCTTTTTCCAAGATCTCCTATTTGTGCATCAAATATTACACGGCAGAACGCCTTCATACTTGCAAAAGTTCTTTCGATATAAATACTGCTCATATTTTATACGTGGCGACCTACTTTTGGACCTTGCAAAACCTCGAACTGACCTCTTCCGAAGTTGTTTTAGTTATGCAGGTGGTTTAGCATGGAATTCTCTACCCAAGTCTGTCAAAACTGATAATTACACCATATTCAAAAGACATCTGCATTCACATGTCGTGAAATCTTGTACACACATTTAACGACAATTCTGTTTCAGTTATTTCAACGTTTCCACGAGCATTTAACTATCATTGTAATATTTTTATTTTAAATTGAATTTTTTATATTAAGTAGCTCTATAGCTTGACCTCTCTCTCTCTCTCTCTCTCTCTCTCTATGTGCGTGAATGACTATGAGTAAATGTACTTGTCTGAGCTAAGTTTCTGATTGTGATGATATTATTAATTGATCCTATCTGAAGTTGTTAATATTTTAATTTTTAACACACTGTAAATTGTATTGCAGGGCAGAAATGTAAAAAGGCAATTATGCCTATTTCTTTACCCTGATGAAATAAAGATTTCGTTCGTTCGTTCGTTCGTTCGTTCGTTCTGTTCTTTCCTGGCTTTTGGTAATCTGATATCGTCTCTTTACGTCGACCACGAAAGCTTTTTTGGTGAGGGGGTCCTTAAGTTTCGTTATGTTATATCTTTTCTGTTTGACAGCAACTGGTCGAGCAGCTCTGAGTTTCACCTTCAGTCTTGCTACTACTAGGTGATGATCACTTCCCACATCTGCGCCTCTTCTTACTTTCACGTCTTGTAGTGCATGTCTCCATCTGCCATTGATCATTATGTGATCTATCTGATTTCTGTCTCGTCCGTTTGGTGATTCCCATGTTAACTTGTGCACTTCTTTGTGTGGAAAAAGTGTTCCTCCAATGACCAGGTTGTTAATACTGCAGAAGCTTATTAATTTGTCCCCATTCTCATTTACTGTTCCACTGCTACATTTCCACATTACTCTTTCGTTATAATTATTGTGTGTTCCAACTTTCGCATTTAGGTCTATGATAAGATCGTAGCTAAGTGCAGTTTCTATTTCCTTTTGTACCTGTTGATAGAACTCGTCCTTGATCTCTTAATCGCTGTCGTTTGTTGGTGCATAGCATTGTATAATTGTGGTGTTGGTGAATCTCCCTCTCAGTCTTGCTCTTATTAGTCTGTTGTTGATGGGTTTCCATTCCAGTAAAGACCTTTCCATTCCTTTCTTCATGATAATGACTACACCTTCGTTGTGCTGACCATCCTCTCTACCAGAATAAAGTACTGTTTCCCCTGTAGCTGCTTTTATTCTCCCCATCCCTGTCCATCTGCTCTCGCTTATTCCCAGGATATGTAATTTGTAGTTCCTCATCTCTGCTGTGATTTGTCTCAGCTTTCCTGCCTCATTCATAGTTCTGACGTTCCAAAAACCAATTCTGGTTTCGTGTTTTGCAGTCAGGGCATCCGTTTTCATGCCAATGGCTTCCTTTCGGCTTTCACCGCTGTCAGTCATACGAGCCTGAAACTCAGGATGTCTGTCCCGCATCAAAGTTTTTTTTTGTCATCTGTTGCCGTTTCCGTAACATGTGCGATTTTTTACATAGACAGGGGTGTCGGCCCTGTGCTAACACCCCCATCCTGGAGGACCATGGTACCAGCTTTTGTCTGAACCCTACCCATGCAGACCAGTTCAGCTTGGTTGAACCTACCAGGAGTAAATCTCCCACTGGCATAGCTCTGGGGATTGTCAGAGTACACAAGCTGCCATACCGCTACAAGGTATAAGTACCATTGATGGCAGTTCCAGTGACCTATCTTGGAGTATTTTCATTTTGTCTTGCATCCGATTACGTTATGGAACAGAATAGCCAAGTCGTCAGCAAATCCTAGACTATGAAGCTGTTTAGTCAGATTCCACAGGATTCCATTGCTGTTTGGTAAAGTCGATGTTGTGATAACCCAGTCCATAACCGGTAAGAAGAGAAATGGAGACAAGAAGCGTCCGTGCCGCACTCCAGTTCTAATCCAAACGGTTCTGAAGAATTCTGCATGTCATGTCTTCAAAAATCTTCTCTATTCTTTATCTTTTTTTTTAAATTACATGTTCTGTTCAACCCTCATGGGTTATAATTGCGAAATATTATGTCAATAATTGTTTATACCATATTCATACTGCTAATACTTTCTTACTGCCAACACGCTGCCTAATTATTTATTCCATATCCTAGCTAATTAGAAATTCTAATTCGGCAATTTTTCAGTCATTTAGTCCCGTAATTACAGTGTTGCTTTAAATTTAATTTTAAAAATATTTTTTAGTGCGCGCAGAGAAAATAGCTGTCAATTATATATTATATTTTTACTAGCAATAACCCGTCAAACTTGACGGGTTTTTAATTATAGTGCGCTGTTTCCGTTCCCAGATGAGCAGATAGAAGTACATTCTTAGAGTGTTTTTGGTTTCTGTCCATTAAACAGTGTAACCAAACTGTTCACGAACACCGTCATTTGAACGCTTTTCTTAGTTGGTTGTAACTATTTTCGGGAGAGTATATATAATGGAAACAATACAATTTTTCAACACGGTTGCATTCCTCAGCTTTGACCAACGTACACACGGCGAGAATTATGTTATTTTAGATTCAATTTAAAAGTTATTTGATGACAACATTTCGTGTGAAAGTGCGTGGATTGTTTTCAAATAGTGTTCCCTGATAATAAGAGGTTTTAACAAAAACTTTCAAGTTTTCATGATTTGTACATCGGGTGAGGGCGACATAGAGCTGGCCGTGTCAGAAAATTCACTATGGTATGTTATTGGCTAAACATTTATAACACATAAGGAAGGGAAACCCGAGGCCTGTAAACAGTAAATAAATATTAGACAAACATAAAGGTATGTTTTCAGGCACTCGTAAGAAATAAAGAAGTAGAACTCTAGACAACAGAAAAACAACAGACGTGAGTGGCTTACCCAGGACTCGAACCCCGGACCTTCCGTAAAACAACCCTGCCCAGCTATTCAAGCGAATCACACTATCCTCCCTGCCATCTAGGCATCACCAAAAAATGATGCTTCGATGACTGGTCATTAGTGCGAACCGCAAGACACAACACCGGAAGTTTATAATGGGCAGTTCAGCCTAACAATGACGCAATCCCTTCTGTTGTTCCCCTATTATACAGTATAGGTCAGTCCACACAAGACAAAGACCTTAATACTGTGTCTAGTAAATGAAAGATTTAAGCAATGATGTTTAGCCCGTTCAAGCCCCCAGCTGAGTTAATTCAGCGAATGTCCTCTTATAAGCTCTATTTAAAGGTAAATATATGTCTAGACGTTTATTTGTATATTAAATAGTCGTGCCCTTACGTTTGCTTTCATACATGTAATAACTTAATCAACTCTGTTTGTTTAGTTTTAAAATAACATGTAACAAATGTAATAGTGAATTAGTCTTCTAACAGGTTAAAATAAATATGGAAAGATTGGTGACATTTTAGATGAAAGCGTCTTCAAAGAGACAATAGGGGAGTGATAAAAGTCAGTTTTGCTGATGCCTTTTTTACAAGAACTTAACTCTAGGTGAGTCCTGTCGCCGTGGTTTCCGTCACTTCTTTTTGGTGATGAGTGCACTTCTCCACATAACTCGTCCAATGTTTGCGGTCAGTGTTGATGCTCTTCTCTCACACTAGCGGCGTAGTAACGTTAGTACTTCAAACCGTCTGACAGCTTGTAACCACGAACTTTTTTGACAACATAGAAAGAACAAATGCCTCTGCTATAGGAAGAAGCATGTTTCCACTAAGAGAATACACAAGGCAACATGGATATCACCTGACCATAGAACAGAAAATCAGATTGATCATATATGCATGAACAAGAAGTTTAGATCATCATTGCAGGATGTAAAGGTATATAGAGGAGCAGAAGTGGCATCAGATCACCACCTAATAGCCAAAGTAAAAATGAAACTCAAGAGATATGCAACAATGCAAAGTTATAGACAACAATTTAATGTAGGACATTTAAGAAATCAAGAAACAAATTTGCGGTCACAAATTTCAAGTGCTCCAACAGCTGGAAGATGTAGTGAATACAGAAGACTATTGGCAGCATATCAAAACTGTATGGAATAAGACATGTGAAGAAATACTGGGGAAAAGGAAACGACAACAAAAAGCATGGATAACCACAGAAACCATCAATAAGATAAAAGATAGGCTTGAGGTTTGCACTTAATGACCAGTCATCGAAGCATCATTTTTTGGTGATGCCTAGATGGCAGGGAGGATAGTGTGATTCGCTTGCATAGCTGGGCGGGGTTGTCGCCCGGAAGGTCCGGGGTTCGAGTCCTGGGTAAGCCACTCACGTCTGTTATTTTTCTGTTGTCTAGTGTTCTACTTCTTTATTTCTTACGAGTACCTCAAAACATACCTTTATGTTTGTCTAATATTTATGTTATTGGCTCATGCACACCAATTTTTAAGCACTTTTTCTTTGTCGAGCGCTACTAATTTCGTGAAAGAATAAAAAAAAAAAAAAAAAAGTATTTCTTTTATATAACACCCACGCCGCGCAAGTTGCACACCGTGCGTTGCGCACTTTTTTTTCTGGCGCGAATTACTATTTTGAGTGAGACTGACCGACGTAACATACATCGATAATTATGTTAGTTGTGTGGGATGTGGGATTCTTATTATTCTTCGTACACTCTCACATGTCTACTTGATTATTTTCAAAGAAGAAAGCAGTGATCAACTTTGGGCTATTTACATCTCCATAGGGTTTTCCCGGAAATCGTACTGGTGACGCCCATATGTGCTTTCTATGTTCCTTATATGTTAGGAGTCTTTAATGCACATATTCAAATGGTATTTTGTCCCCTTTTGATATCCCATCGTTTCTTTGCTTTTAATGTGTTTAAATTGCTCATAAAGTACTTCTGAACAAGTTAGAAATAGCATAGTAGCAAGTGATGAAAAAAAAACTTGTTCGAGTTGCGTTTTTCACTTAGTATTTTTGCGCGCAGTTAGTGGTTCCGGATTCCAAGAACGATAACCATTGCAGTACAAGTTAGCAGATGTAGAGGTTACCCCTTGTCTAGTGTTTTCCTTCCTTCTTTCTTACGAGTGCCTTCCAAATATTTGGTTTATGTTGATTATTTACAATTCCTAGGTCTCGGGTTCGGGTTTCACTCTTTGTTTATCTTATACATCAAACGCCCAGTCCCGTTGCTGTCAGTTTAAAGCAAGCCCTTTTCTTAAAAACTGGGGTGAAGCTGTGCTCGCTTAGTCGCCCTGATGATTTCATGCTTGTTGGTTTAATGAATGTTAATGTTGTAATGTACTGCTGGATGGTCGGACGTTTATTAATCTTTTATTGTCTTTTCATTTAAAAATTAAAAAACAATTATGTACAGAATCCACTCTGTGGCAATCGGCACTGGCAAATACTGCAATAACGTCAATTCTATAGCAGAAGCGCTAAAACAGGCAGCAGAAAACTCTTATTGAATGCAAAGCACATGCAGAAACACAAATAGTAATCTCTACAGATGCCCTCTCAGTAACAACAGCTCTAAAGAGCCACAATGCTAAAGGATTGAAAGATCTGATAAACTTTCCTGAAAGAGTGGCCAAAAGCTTCAACAAGTGCACAATCCAATGGATACCAGCCCACTGCAACATACCAGACAATGACGAGGCAGACAAACTTGCTAAGGAAGGAGGAGCCTTACAACAAAATGGCATAGAGACAACTTACGAAATGGCATTAACTACTATAAAAGCTACATTCAAATCCAAATGGGAAAGAGAGCATCCATGCCATTTTAAAAAATGCTTTATATCGCCAGCTATTTAGGCGAGAACAGATCACCATTTTTTGGCTTCGCACTGGACACAACAGACTGAGATACCATCAAAGTACCATATTGGTACAACAGATCTCTGCACCTGTGGCACAGGCCCGATGACAGCCGATCACCTGCTGCAGTCATGTCCAACGTACAGCAACGAACGGAGTAGCATTAAGGCAACAACCAACTTCTGTCAACGAAAAGCTGTTTGGAGATGTCAGGAACCTTGAGATGACAATTACTTTTATTAGAGTCATTAATGTTGAAGTCTAAAGGTAAACGAGGAAGAAGAAGAAGAAGAAGTACTATAACTTATGCGATGAAGACAGAACTTCTACTTATGTGAGTCCAAATTTGAGTTGGGACAGACAAATTACCTCGACTTATCCGAAAATTTTAGTTATCGGAATCCGATTTAACCAGAGTTTTTTAAACAAAGATAAAGATGATATTTGACCGGGACCATAATAAATGCATCGCACTACGGACATAAATAAATAAGTAGACATACTTTCAATAGCACAATGCGCCTTCATGCTATGGCATGCCATCGCGATTTCTTCAAACGGCATGGACAAGTACCTCTAATACACGACGCAGCCGTAGTACTAATTTTGTGTCACTTCGTTTCGACTGTGATAACAAATAATGTATTAACTTTAATGATATGACGGCAACGCGACGTTTCATCAAAAGCCTGCAAGTCTTGATTACTTGAAATATAGATTATTTTGAATTCTGAAATGTCATGAACTTTCATGTTTATTGAAGATGACAATAGTATCACTAGTGCATAATGTCTAGCGTGCAGTTTCAGCATAATCAAACATGGAGTTTCTTTGGAGATTTTGAATTAATAATGACCTACTCCATGATAGGTCTTTCAAATGTTTTACAACTTGAGCATTGAGTGATGGACAATCTCGCTCACTATTGGAGTCAAGAAATAAAAAAAAAAACGGCGTCGTTTCTGAATTATATGCAAGAAATAGGGGTCCTTGAGCGAAATTATGTTATGAGAAATTTACGACGAAGGACATTGAAAGTGAGCGAATGTAAGAGCTGAGATAGCAGGAACGAAAGACTGAAAAAAAAATGAATGAATATCATTCCGTCACATTCGGAAAGGAAAAAATTCAAGGCTTTCCATTATCTGCCCATTAACGACTTAAAAAATGATAGCTGCCTAGGAAAACAACCAATAAAACATGATAAAGCAAAAAGGAAGAAAACCAGTTAAAAGTGCCCCAGCTCTGGTTCATTCTAAGCGTCTTGGCCTCCATAGTTCACTTCCAAGTTGTTTTTGGTCGACCGCTCTTTCGCTTTCCTTCCATAGCATAGCATAGCTGTTCTTGTGATTGCATCGGGGTCTCTTCTGAGGACGCGGCCAACCCAACTCCAGCGTCTGCCATCTATGATGGTGTGCATGTCCTCTTGGTTACTCCGAGTAAGCAGATCTTGGTTTGTGATGGTATTCGGCCAAAAGATTCAGATAATTTTCCTTAGGCAGATTGTGTGGAAGGAGGACAATTTTGACATTTTCTTCTTTGTTACTCTACAGCATTCCGCACCATAGAGAAGTACAGAAAGTACACAGCTCTCATTTAATCTTCATTTGGTGAAACTGACTTACTGATTGATACAAAATGACAATCTCATGGTTCTTTTTTTTTTCAACCAAGATACAAATACAAGGTATTATATTAAATAATAACAGCAGTGACAAGAATGATGCTTCTATTTGAGGGAGCCTCACAGGATTTTAAAGAAAAGCAATCATAACAATTGAGACCATCTAAGCTGTCATGAACTATTTATTCTCCCGTCCTCTCTGAGGAAAATATGTTTGCTCGTACTTTCGAAACCCCCAGCTGAAGGCGATTCAGCAAAATATTAATCTACTAGCTCTGTATGGTTATGTATTAAAAGGACAAATTGAGTCATACGGGTTCAAATTCACTAAATACTTATCAAATCAACTATCGATTTGTATTTACAAATAACAAATTTAAGAATCAATTATAGTTTAACAAGATTAAAATAAACAGAGTTGTTGAGGACAAACATGAAGCACTGATGTTTTCTCCATAGGTAATTGATTTGAACGTGGCTCTTGTTAAAAAGTCTCTTTGCTGGGCCTAACTGGGGTACTTTTCGTTGATGTTAGGCTCCGTCATTGCTGATTCCCAGAGGTGTTTTTGTACTGTTCCGTCATTAGTCAAATTCTGTGATAGTAGCATCTCCCCTGCAGTAATGCTGGGTGTAACTGCTTGGGTTGTTACTGTAAGCATATTCACGACCCGTCTGATGTAGCCGTCTAGCGTTGACTGCTGGCAACGTGAACCACAGACTTGTACCACAAACTAAGAGAAAACAAATGTCACTTCCAAGTATAGGGTTTCCTGACACAAAAATCTTGCATCCACCATTCCATCTTCCTCAGAATATTTACCCTCTCTGAGCATTAATTTTAGACCCAGTGAGTTGGATGAAAGTGCGTTTGGACAGCGGAACACGACAACTGCATTATTTTAAACATGTTTGGATATATATATATATATATATATATATATATATATATATATATATATATATATATATATATATATATATATATATATATATACACTAATTAAAATGGTACTATAATAAATATGCACACCACGATATCATCCACTCCCTGCTCCCTATGGAGCCCGTGACTACCCCTGAAATTGGTTCCTAGTGGGGAACTCCGCGCGAAGCAGTCACCAGCTCTTGAGGTGGTGGTTCATGATTTCAGTCATTTTATATGCTGCGGTTGCCAGCTTCATGTGCGACTGTACATCCACAAGTCATTTGTACATGTTAAATGCCAATAATAAAGTGATACAATGTATATATTACAACTTACCCCGTTATCGGGTGTGAATTAATACAAATAATTTCTTGCTCAGTAAAAGGTCCAAATATGGTTAGGTAACTGATTCACATGCCGTCTCTCACTTGGTCAGGTTTACTACGTTAAGTATAATCCCACTATTCACGGTGTTTGTAGGCTCCAAGGAATCGTGACTTACAGTATTATATTTGAGTTTTTTTCCTTCTTTCAAGTTTCAGAAGATTCTCTAATACTTTATCCTGGCATCTGCTGGAATCCTGCTTATATTCGTTATCCCGGCTATCTGAGATTTCTCCTTGACAAATTGTGGAAGAAAATGAAGCAGTCACCCAAAAGCGTCAGGTAATAAACAAAATTCTCGCTCCATTGCACAAACGGCTTCCCATAAGATTCTATTAGGGAGATCCAATCAGAAGTAATTTACATATGTTGCCCTGTGAGGTTCTTGAAGGGTGAACCCAACTAAATTTAATATTTTAGTACTAAACAAACCCCATTAAGGAGTCTGATTTTAGTGAAGGTCTACCCACACCCCTAATTTAAAACATTACAGCATGACACAAAAGCTATTTTCTATACATCATCATCATCATTAAGTTCCACTTCCAAAGGAGTATAGGCCTTCAACAAACACATGCCAAGTCCTCCTGTCGTGTACCATCATCTCAAGTTCTTTCCACGTTCTCATCATTTTCACCTCTATTTCCAGCTCTCTTCTCCGTGTGCTTCTTGGTCTACTTCTGCCTCTCTTGCCCTAGGGGTTCCAAAACAAGAACTGCCTTGTACTGCTGTCAACAGGTTTCCACAGTGTGTGTCCTATCCATCGCCATCGTCTTCTTTTCATCTCTTGTTCCACTGGCGCTTGTCTGGTTCTTGTCATCAGTTCCACCTTGTCATACCATTTTAATCCTTCTATTCTACGCAAGCACCCATTTATGAAAGTCCGTAGCCTTTTGGTTGTTGTCTTCGCTGTTTTCCATGTTTCAGAGCCATACAATAGGACTGACTTCACATTTGACTTGAAGATTCTTTTTTTCGTGTTGGATCCGATTTCTCTTGAACTCTATATATTTCCGAATGAACGCTCCTCTTCCTTTTAGTATTCTTATTTTGATATCACTGTACGTCCCTCCAGCTTTGTCTATATTGCTGCCAAGATATGTGTACGATTCTAGATCTTGTAGTGGTGTTTCTTCAAGTTCAACCCTGTTATCATTACTTGCATTTATTCTCATTATTTTTGTCTTTTCCCAATTGCTGTGACTTCTCATCGAGTGTTTTTAATTTGTCTTGGATCTGATTACGGTTATGGGACAGAAGAGCCAAGTCATCAGCAAAATCCAGATCATCCAACTGCTTAGTCCGAGTCCACTGGATTCCATTTCTGTTGTGTGTTGTTGATGTTCTCATAACCCAGTCTATTGCTAGTAAGAAAAGAAATGGAGACAAGAGGTATTCCTGTCGCACTCCCGTTCTTATCCCAAACGGTTCTGTAAGCTGTCCTTCTTGAAGAACTCTGCATGTCATGTCTTTAAATGTTTTCTTTATTAAATTAATGATCTTCAGGGGAACTCCATAATGCCTCATCAATTTCCAAAGTGATTCTCTGTCTACACTGTCAAATGCCTTTTCGTAGTCCTCAAATCCGATGTATAGTGGTGAATTCCATTCCAGACTTTGTTCAACTATTATTCTCAAAGTGGCTATCTGGTCTGTAAAGGATCTGTTTTGTCAAAAACCTGCTTGTTCATCTCTCAGTTTCTTCTCTATGGACTCTTTTAATCTCTCGAGGACAATCCTGTTTAATACTTTTCCTGGCACTGATAGTAACATTATTCCTCTATAATTCGTGCACTCTTGTAAATTTCCATTTTTAGGCAACTTAACCAGATATCCTTCCTTCCATTCTGCTGGTATCTCTTCCTTTTCCCAGACTTTACCAAGTAATTTATATAACATCTCTGTAGCCGTGTCGACATCTGCTTTGATGGCCTTTGCTGGAATGCGATCTGGTCCAGCCGCTTTTCCATCTCTTAGAAGCTTTATGGCTTTCTTTATTTCTTCCTTCGTTCGTCTTTAACAGTTAATTTGTAGCTCTCCTCTGCTGGCTGGATGTCTGGGGGGTTTTGTGGAGCTGGTCTATTGAGAAGGTTCTCAAAATATTCTGTCCACCTCTTCATTTGCTCTCGTATATTGCTGAGCAGTTTTTCATTCTTGTCTTTTATGAGGCAATTTGTTTGCTTGTATTTCCCTGTTAGCTACTTTATGCAGTTATACAGTTCTCTCATATTTCCTTAGGCTGCAGAATCTTCTGTTTCTCTTGCCAACTCCTCAATATACTTCCTCTTATCTCTTTTGATACTTCTTTTTACTTCTTTCTTTGCTTTTGTGTACACTTCTTGAGCCTTGGTGTTGGAATTTATGGTTTTACTTGTGTTTAAATCCGCTTTCTTGTTTTTTCTATCTTTTGTCTGATTGATGGTTTCTGTTGTTATCCATGCTTTTTGTTGTCGTTCCCTTTTCCCCAGTATTTCTTCACATGTCTCATTCCATACAGTTTTAATATGCTGCCAATAGTCTTCTGTATTCACTACATCTTTCAGCTGTTGGAGCACTTGAAATTTGTGACCGCAAATTTGTCTCTTGATTTCTTAGATGTCGTACATTAAATTGTTGTCTATAACTTTGCATTGTTGCATATCTCTTGAGTTTAATTTTTACTTTGGCTATTAGGTGGTGATCTGATGCCACTTCTGCTCCTCTATATACCTTTACATCCTGCAATGATGATCTAAACTTCTTGTTCATGCATATGTGATCAATCTGATTTTCTGTTCTGTGGTCCGACGATGTCCATGTTGCCTTGTGTATTCTCTTATGTGGAAACATGCTTCTTCCTATAGCAGAGGCATTTGTTCTTTCTATGTTGTCTAAAAAGTTCGTGGTTACAAGCTGTCAGACGGTTTGAAGTACTAACGTTACTACGCCGCTAGTGTGAGAGAAGAGCATCAACACTGACCGTAAACATTGGACGAGTTATGTGGAGAACCGCACTCATCACCAAAAAAAGTGACGGAAACCAAGGCGACAGGACTCACCTAGAGTTAAGTTCTTGTAAAAAGAATGCATCAGCAAAACGGACTTTTATCACTCCCCTATTGTCTCTATGAAGACGCATTCATCTAAAATGTCACCAATCTTTCCATATTTATTTTAACCTGTCTGTGGCCTAATGGATATGAACGCAGTTTCATATCCAGATATACCAGGTTCGAAACCTTCTGCAGGCGGTTTGGTAGCAGATCGCTTTGTGTGGATGATAAGGTCTATATACTGGTTATCACACTGATAAAGCTTTGTTTCTCGCACCAGATTAGTATGGACTGGTTTTTTTTTTTAATAGCTCGTCCAGCCACAATGTTCTGTAAATGAGTCAGGTTACCTACTGTTGGGGCCGTGACAAGGTGTACTGTTAAGTGCGTATTTTGATGTAATGGGTGAGTGTAGACATCAATGATGACAAACGCGAATGGATGACAGTTCGACAGGTGCACAGGTCACTCACTCCAATCACAGGTGGAAGTCAAGGATGGCTGGACTACTTGGTCGTTTTATATTATTTAATAGGACGTACACATGGACAATACGAGCATCGTTACAGGAACACAGGTTGACATAAATGGTATATTGTTGATCAATGGTCTACCATCATAAGTTAGCATTCATGTTGAATAACATTGCAATGGAACATCTGTAAACAAGCACTTAGATTTCCATTGTTTATCAATACAATCATCAGGCCTTACTGACCGAGCATGTCAGTGAATAAATACTGTTCAAACTTGACTCCTAAACAGGACCTCTTTTCTAGCGCAGATTCCTAGGTAAAGGTAAAGTACAGCAAATCTACGTGAAGATAATGTTAACCCACTAGTATTGGGTTTTCTTTATGACTGTGATCTCTTAATCATCACCTGATAATAAGGGGCATTCCCGTTCTCTGATTGATGATCTACAATAAATAGGATTCCCAAAATACATAGGATTCCAAAATGGCTTCTGGTTCCCTGTTTAGCATCGCTCACTATACGGATGTATAGTAAATCTTCAATCGAAGCTTTGTTCATCAACAATAAATGATTCTACAAGAATCAGCCTATTCTGTCCTCATAGTTGCTGCATATAAACATATACAGTGCTGCTAGATAACATGTCGTCCCGACATATATACATAGGTAAATTCATATCGACGTCTGCCCAACTAAGCCTAGGAATGAAAGAGTTCAGTGAACAGTTCTTTACCTTGCCATACGAAATATACTAGCAAACACAAACACTCTCCTGGCGTTACTGAATCAACACTGGGGAACTCATGGATTTAACAATCCTAGAAGAAACTATCTTCGTTCCCATAATGAATCGAAGAGATCACAAACTTTGGACAGGTCTCAGACATGACATCCCGCCAGGCTCCTTCATCACCGAAGAACTCTCTAACCTATCTTCATGCGCCGAAAGCACCTGACCCCAAAGTACAGTACAAGGAAAAATAGTTCCACTTAAACATACTAAGATATCAAGATATAAGACATACTCGTCCTACATAGACAAGAACTACACATAGATTCGGACCATAGATATTCTGAAGCAAGAACAATCTATTCCTAACCAAACACAGAATAGATCGCTATAAACGCAGATTCCTACGCTTAGTTCGATCTTCAGGAAAGATACAAGAAGCGATAACTCACAGAATGAATACACATCGCCTAATCTGAGTTCTGTCCCTTTAGACTGAAAATCGTGAATTCAAAGATAAATATATTTTTTATCAGACAAATAAATACATTTTAGATTTGTATGCGTATTTACAGTAATCTGTGCGCCACATAAAAGAATATGTGCGCAACAGACTACCACACCCCCCGGGAAAAAAAATGAAAATCATTTTTTTTTCATCTGAGAGCAGCATACAATAGGCTCCCAACGCACAAATACTGCGCAGATGAGAAATATCTGGAATTATTTAAGCCAAATTAAGGCAAAGTCGAAATATAGATCGACTGGTGAGAATACATCTCAACCTCTCAGAGAAAGCATTTCTCTTAAGCATAAATGTTTCCAGGGAGGTGTCACCAACGCATACTACTATACTGGCAATGACACAATGCATATAACAATTTCATATTTAAGCATTATAAGTACATGATTGACAAAAAAAGAAAAATCATCAACGAGTATCGGTGAATATATATATCAATGAACGTAGTGATAGTAGTGATACAATCACTATATTACAAATTACAATGTGTATTTATCTTGATATAGAAAAGAAAAACTGTTGTAGAGTTGGATGTGTTAAAAAGTCCAAGACCCAACAGTTAGGTGGAATCATGTGGGCATCTAGACAAAATGTCTGCCATCACATTATCTGATCCACGGATAGCTCGTACTGAGAAATAAAAAGGTTGAAGAGCAATTGCATATCGAGTAGACCTCGAGCTCTTCAAATTTTTACTCTGTATAGCCGTAAGAGCTTTTTCTTGAACTCCAGTTAACATAGTTATAATTTTTATTTCTCTTCTGAACAAAATATCTATTTGATGGATTTTGTTGTCCTGGAGAACAATCATTACAATGTTGATAACCGTTATGAAAATTCTTATAGTCACTAGGACCAAAATGTTGAGGACAATTGAATTGCCTCCAGTTCTTTGAAGAAGAACTGTTATCGTATGGACGCGTTTGGTAATGTCCACAATCACGATTATCTCTCTTAGCAAAATTGCTTTTATTTTTTTCTGTATCACTGTGCTTAACAGGTACATCGTACTGTCTGAGCTGAGTACGATGGGTACTAACAGTTTTGTTTTCTTTTACCGACTTATCAGGAGTCTGAAAATTCGATGCACGGTTTCCCTGAGGAATCTTATCATGACACTTATCAAAGTCCTCACCGTGATCTAAAATTAATTTACCTTTGTTGGCCTGACGCCAACTCCCATTAGAGGCAGTATCGCTATTCCATGGGAAACCATATTTTCCACGAAACGATTTGTTCACATAATGCTTAGTGTTACTATTAGCATCGAGTGTCTGTCGCTGGCTCTTTGCATTCGTAACATGTTGACCATCATGTTTATGTTTAAGTCTATCCACATTAGTAGTAGATAACATGTTATTGTACAAAACAATATCTAATAAACTGTCAACTCTCTTACGAAGTTTTGTAACTTCCACCTCTGCCATAGCTTTCTCTCTAGTAACAGCTTTGTATATTCTTTCGTTGGTTTTAATTTTTCTGTCATAATCCAACCTTATGTCTTGTAATTGAGAAATAAGAGTCTTCTCTTTAGCCATACTATCTTCAAGATCTTTTCTTAACTTCGTCGTCTGAGACGTATTTTCTAAGACCTTAGCTTTCTCTTGAACAAGTTCAAGTTTGAGTGCTTCCATAGCACTATGATGAGTAGTCAAAAGTTCATCAATTTTCTTATCTTTTTCTTTATTCGCTGTCAACTGTCTCAATATCCTTCTTATTCTTAACCACCTTAATCTCCTCCAGAGATTCCATACTCTTCTTTATAGCAGTACTTCGCAGAAGACTCACCTCATTACTTAATTCTAGAATTGTTCCTTTTAATTTGCAAAACATATCTTGCGCACTAGCAAGTTCCACGTTTGCTTTATGTAAGTCATCCTCATGTCTCTTAGCTTCAATCTTTTCAGGAACAACCATATCCTTCTCAGGGAATATTGCATTCTTTTCTTTAAGTTGTCTCTCGAGATTACTATTATCATGCAAGAGACCAAAAAGTGTTTTATTATAGGATTTTTCCCGTTCCTGAGCCTCACCCTTTAATTTCTCACAGTTCATTTTTACTTGTTCAAGCTCACTAATAAGAGACTGTTCTTTACAAAGATGATTGTTCTTCATTAAGCTCACTTCAACTTCCAACTCTTTTTCCTCCTTTTCCAGTTGAGATTGTCTCAATTTATTCTCACTAGGAAGAGCTAATGTTTCTATAATCTTCCACAGTAGTTTTAAATCAAGCGTGGAAGAGTTCACCTTATCTACCTGATTACACAACATCTCTTTTAATGAGGTCACTTCATTCTCTAACTCTTTCTTCTGACTAAGAGAAGCGTTATAGACTTTCTTATTATCTTCTATGAACATCATCATTTTATCCTTTAATATTGTATTTTCAGAATTCATTGCTGATAACTTATCAGTAAGAGCTTTCTTATCACTTTGAAGCTCATTTATTGTTTCCTTTAATGCATTCAACTCCAAAGCTAAGAGTTTTACTTCATGTTCCATCTTCGCTTTTCTCTTTTCGGCTTCCCTGTCTAGGTGCATTTGCCTCTTTTTTTCTTCAGATTCTCTTTGTAATTTTTTTTCAGCTTCTCTGTCTAATCTTTTCTCCTCAGCCTGTTTTTCTAATATTTTCTTCTTAGCTTCTCTTTGTAATCTCTTTTGTTCATCTTCTCTCATTTGTTTTTCCATTTCCATTTTACCTTTTACGTATTCTCGTAATTCCTCAGCAGACATACCCAAGGAACACGCCCGTTCAATGTAGCAATCCAAGAATTCGTTTACTTCCTCATTAGTCATTACAAAGGATTTTCCCTGTTCAATGTAGGAATCTAAGAATTCCTTTATTTCCTCAGTAGTCATACGAAAGTATTTCTTTTCGACCCAAAAATACAAACTAGACATTATGTCTGATAATCTGAGATCAGTAACCTGAAATAATAATATAATTTATTTCAACCAAACAGGAGCAAGTTTTTAACCAAAACTTGTATAATCAGCTCCTTTTATCACAATCTCTGTTGAAAACAAGCCTTTAAATAAGGTCTTGTATAATCAACTGTGTACCTTTAGTAACAACAATTAGTCATCAGTTGATTATTTCTCATAAGTTCACTACACAGCTAGTAGTGTATGATCAACTATATTTTATAGTATATGTCAACCACCAACATAAACAAAAGACAATCAAGAAAAACAATACGAAAACATTCGCAGAAATCAACTAAATTAAATAGAAAACTGAAAAAAAAAAATAATCACAGAACCTGTGATGATAACCGCGATGAAATAAACAACACAAATGACGTCACAGTGTATAAATATAAATGTGTATAGAACTAAATTATAGGAAAGGGTAGATCTACAAATACGAACAAATCAAAACAAAACTGAAGAACAGAAAAAATATCACAAAAACAATGATAAGCACAGTCTTCACAGCTAACAAAAAATAGCAACAGATGTTGCAGCAAATTTCAATTAAGAAAATTGCTCCCTATAGAACACTAATATAGGACCAATATGACTTGGTATATTCTATACTAGTCACCTCACCAACCGCCCACTACATAAACACAACACTATAACATGTAAACATTAAACATAAATATATATATGTCATATAAATGCAATGTAATGTGTTGCAACTTAGGCTTAGTTCTACAGAATTATGGTACAGTTTCTACTCAAAATAAACTGCCACTTTAATAAATTATATTTCTGTTTTAACAATGTTATAAGCGCCGTACCGTTCAGAAAGCAATGGCAAACTACTGAATCAAAAAATTGCCTAGAAAAATCAAAAACAGCCAATAAAAGCTGGGGTTGATTGCCACGTCCTGTAAAGGATAAGCAACTAACTTTTTAGAAGACTAATTCACTATTACATTTGTTACATGTTATTTAAAAACTAAACAAACAGAATTGATTAAGTTATTACATGTGTGAAAGCAAACGTAACGGCACGACTATTTAATATACATATATACATCTAGGCATATATTTACCTTTAAACAGAGCTTATAAGAGGACATTCGCTGAATTAACTCAGCTGGGGGCTTGAACGGGCTAAACACTATTGCTTAAATCTTTCACAAAAGGCGACGGATCAGATATAAGTTAACAATTGTTCAGCCCAATGCAACATTGTTCTTGACTTCTGAAAATATCTTGTGAGTCCTCCCGTAAGGTAGAATCGTCATTACCCTTCTATCTACATCTCTGCCAAGAGTAATCTTGTGCGAAGATAGACACCTGTGACGACCCATTTAGATACTCTTGAGTTTTGGCCACTATTGGACCACTACTGCAAAGCAGGGGAGGCAATGCGTGACAACGTGACATTTCAATAAGTTTATTTACAAACAGCCGATGTGCTGTCACAATTCCACAAAGACAGTCTGCCGGAATTTTTATACCATTTCCCAAGCTTTAACCTTAAATAAGATTGTTATCTTCCTACGTCCCAGTGAAATCGGCCGTGTATTTGGTCATGTCATGTTTGCGAACTAACACCTTATCACGCGACAACAAAGTTTCGTGTATCTTCCCAGACTAAAAGGGTGGGTTAACAGTGTAGACTCTTACTCCGCAGGGAGCTGGCGATAAACGAAAAGTCAATGTGGCACGTTCGTATCTTCCTAACAAAGGAGAAAATAACCAGGAGAGTGCTGTGAGTGAGAGGTATGACAAGATGACCTGGGTTGGGGAAAGCGTAAACAATAGAAAATGAAAGAATACGCACGCAGAAGGGATGGTCAGCTGTATACTACCGGAGAGGATTGAAGACAGAGTACTTTCATTACAGGCTGGCAACCTCATCATGCTAAACGAATTGCTGCAGACATGCTGCAGACGGTGGTGGGTCAAGCTCCATACGGAGAGAAGAGGAAAGTCATGATGATATTAGACACTCACCAGTTATTTCCGAGTGTCGTCAATGTATTTAAAGATATATTTTCCCGTGGATGTCAGGTGTAGTTCTATTTTCAGTCATCAGTTGTCAAATATCTGACTCATAAAACAGGGCTGCTTGATATTTTAAATTACGGATTTCAATTCTGCAAGCAAATTCCTTTCAGCAAATTGCTGGACATAAATTTTTTTTTAGCGCGAAAAGCGAAAAGGCCTGCATAAAAATAAACAACAGGCATTCACAGACATATTCTTCAGACGTTTTCTTGCAGTTAAGAGCCGAGAAACTGCAGGAAATGTGACTTTAGGAGAAAAAAAAAAGGATTGTCCCGCCGGGCCTCCAGCTGAGAAGAAGAAATCAGGCATGGTTTGGGCATGCGCTGAGACAAATCAACGTAAGTAGCCGGAAACAGACGTGGAACACAAATGTTGGAAAACACATTATGGAGAAGCTCTCTAACTGAAGAGAGGAAAGATATACTTTTAGCGAGAGAGAGAGAGAGAGAGAGAGAGAGAGAGAGAGAGAGAGAGAGAGAGACAGACAGACAGACAGACAGACAGACAGACAGACAGACAGACAGAGAGAGACAGACAGACAGACAGACAGACAGAGAGAGAGAGAGAAAGAGAGGGAGAGAGAGAGAGCGAGAGAGCACGTTGTAAACAGAAGAGATGAACAATAATCAAAAGAGAATGATCAGTACCCTTCTTAGGCAAAAGATTCAGGAGGTTTGATTGGCTGTTTGATCGATTGATTGATTGATTGATTGATTGATTGATTGATCGATTGATTGATTGATTGATTGATTAAACGTATATTTTTTAGCGCTAAAGTTCACGCGCGCAAGTATAGACAAATTTTTATTTTTTTTAATCCAGCACGTTAAAGTTTTCCACGATATGGGTAAATATGACAAAACAAATATGAAAACATAAAAGGTTCTCATTTTATAGGGAAAAGGGAAATAAAAAGATTGAAACAGTAGAATTTCTTATTTAGGACAAGGATAAAAGAACAAAAACCACCCAGAAATATCTCTGCTTTACCTATCAAATTTATTCGTTAAAACTAAACATGTACTCTTAAGTTGAACACTCCATTTAAAAAGCCCACTTGGAGGTAGGGTGGGAAAGATAGCCCCTCTATCGTTAACTTCATTTTCAAAAGTTAAAACTCACTCCAGAACAAAAGACAAACAAGAGTTTTCCACCAAACTTGCGACAGGGCATGCTAATCACGTATTTCTAAAAACAGCAGTCTTTTGAGAACTGTGTCTCTTAAAATTTCTAAATGTTACAGTCCATTCACAAAATCCCTAGAGAATCCAATAATCCCGAGTCGGAGCCCAACATCAAAAGACTATCAAAGCCCAACAAATCACCACAATTTGCTGACACGAGTGCTTTAAACAAAGATTTGATTTAAGCTTCACTTTTGCCTCTACAAGATGCCAAATAATGGAACCTTCATTTTCGACAGGACTACTCTTGTTTTTTCAACGGGGTTTTTGTTAACCCGCAATAAATATTTTTCTTTTTAAAGTCACACAATAAAGCTTCTGTTCTTTGTTTCACGTGTGGTTTTACACACGAATATTACCAATACCATGGACAACTTAAAAAGAGTAACGGCGCCAGTGAGCAAAAGAAGCTTATTACTCACAGTAAAAGGAAACAATCTTAAGAGAAGAAGAAAGTTGGAATATACTGTGACAACAGGAAAGATTGACGCCAAAAAAAACCCCCCAAAAAACACAAATATATACATATTGGTATTTGTGCCTATGGTACAAACACAGGACATGATGCTGTCTATACTTTATGCTTTTAATTTGCTTTTTTAAAAGAGGGAAAGATGCAAAAATGCTAATCAAACAATGAAACATTTGTAAATAATGGTTTTAAATAATTACTTTTTTACTTTCTCTCTTATTCTGACAGTAAATGTCCAGCTCTGACCAAACTCCTGATAAGCAGAATTTCAGATAAGCAGAATTTCAGATAAGCAGATGTATTTTAGATGGTCCCAGCGACTTCTACTTATCCGGACTGCACTGTACAAGTATATATATATATATACGACTGCAAAGAGAGAAGGTACAGTTTGACATCATGGTATAGACAGAATTCGGCAACAAAACTGATGAACAGCACTGGTGACTAAAAGCTGTGGAGAGACATGATCACCCACGTATGCAGGCATTATACTTGGTGACGATGATGAAGATGATGGTAACGATGATGATCATGGCTTTAGCAATACAAGAAAGCCAATTTAATAGATGTGCATAATGATAACTAACTAAAGACGGAGGGTATACTACGAACAGGGGCGAAATGACATTGACATGGGCAATAAGGATCATTGACCCTATCCACAAATCCAACTGATTAACCTTGATGGAGGCTAGGGAAGAATGTGCCCCCCTACAGCTGTAGGTCCTCGGACACTGTCCAATTGCCCGACGGTTTAGTCGCGGCCCCTGACTACAGGAATACAGAAATAATATAGTCCTAGCCAGAAACATTGCAGAAACTAATTGCATTCTTTGCTACAACTCTTAATCCTTGGAAAAGTACGAAAAAGTACCATAAATGCAACATAAAACTTATACTATCGTACGGAAGCGAATAAAGAGACAAGATGAACAATGAAAGCAGCGAACACATGAAAGTACAGAAGAAATTTTGTTAACCACAAGAGTAGGCAATAGTCAAGACAGATGAAGTCTGGGGCTGGTTTTTTCATGAGGCCCTTACAGTAGTCAAAACAGATGAAATCTGGGGCTGGTATTTTCATGAGGCCCTTACAGTAGTCAAAACATGATGAAGTCTGGAGCTGGTTTTTTCATGAGGGCCTTACAGTAGTATAGACAGATGAAATCTGGGGCTGGTATTTTCATGAGGCCCTTACAGTAGTCAAAACAGATGAAGTCTGGAGCTGGTTTTTTCATGAGGCCCTTACAGCAGTCAAAACAGATGAAATCTCTGGGGCTGGTATTTTCATGAGGCCCTTACAGTAGTCAAAACAGATGAAGTCTGGAGCTGGTTTTTTTCATGAGGCCCTTACAGTAGTCAAAACAAATGAAGTCTGGGGCTGGTTTTTTCATGAGGCCCTTACAGTAGTCAAGACAAATGAAGTCTGGGGCTGGTTTTTTTAATGAGGCTCTTACAGTAGTCAAGACAGATGAAGTCTGGGGCTGGTTTTTTCATGAGGCCCTTACAGTAGTCAAGACAGATGAAGTCTGGGGCTGGTTTTTTCATGAGGCCCTTACAGTAGTCAAGACAGATGAAGTCTGGGGCTGGTTTTTTCATGAGGCCCTTACAGTAGTCAAGACAGATGAAGTCTGGGGCTGGTTTTTTCATGAGGCCCTTACAGTAGTCAAGACAGATGAAGTCTGGGGCTGGTTTTTTCATGAGGCCCTTACAGTAGTCAAGACAGATGAAGTCTGGGGCTGGTTTTTTCATGAGGCCCTTACTGTAACCATGAAGACTGGCCCGGAACAACCTTAAAAGTGCTATCAAATGGTACTCCCGTGAAACTGCATCAGGCTGAGCATGCCGGAAGTTCTGTTGTTGAAAGCGATTTTGCTTTTTTTAAACAGAAGATGAAAATTATATGGTCTGACAAAACTAGAAAATCTAGACTTCACAGACACCACTCTGTTAGCAGACGATCTGGTCCATTATTGACAGGCGTAATAGCCTCAGTAAAATATAGACATATTCTATACAAAGTGAAAGATAGTATGTAGGTATCGGTACGTCTTAAATGTGAGCAATGTGGATCAGAAAATTTTGAAGCCCACTTAAAATCCTTGTTAATACATATTACCGAGCAAGCCAAAGAGTTAAAATACCCTCTAAACCTATCCACAAAGGATAGTAAGTAGGAGAAAACAGAAACAGGATGATTGATGCCTCCTCTGTGACGGCATTCAGACATCTCTATGGAAACACGACGCGGTTGGCAAATACTTAATTTAGAGTGGCTATTTGTTGTCATTGTCAAATATAATAACTGTCTAAAGCAGATGAGAGGAAGACCACAGTAAGCGAGAATAAAAGTCTGAAAAAAACTACAACTGTTGTCATGCAAGACAGCAGAAGGAGACAGAAAGAAATAGATAAATACATGCGTCAGCTGAGCAGAGAGACATACAAGAAAATAGCAAGGAGGCGGTCATTATATTGCCACATCAATAATCACCAATCAGCACACGTCGTCAATTGTAAAAAAATATAGATACAGCAAAGGGGTCGGCAGAGATGATGATAGTGTTTACAGAGATTCTGAAGAAACATGGGACGCATCTCATGGACTGAAAGAAAAACTAATAAAGAGGTCCTAGAAAACCTAGGAATGAAATGAGAAGTAATGAATGTCTATCAGACAGCACCATCAAGACAGGAGACAGAGGACGTTGGAGATCCACTGCAGCCGGACCTTCGTTGTAGAGATGGCAGGTGGTGATGAGGATGATGATAAGGAAGAAACAGTTTGGCGGTAACTAAAACATTACATCTCGTACAAGAAGGGCTCTTAACCTGTGGGGAACATTTGCCAAGGGAAGGTTCAAAGGGCATATAGTGGAGGTGTTGGGTTGCTTGACATACATTTTTTTTCGCAATTGGTTTCTCACTGGACAAAATTCTAAAGTTTAGAATCGAACTACACGGACGAGTGGCGAAAAAAACTATTCAAATTTTCCTGCTCTGAAAATCTTCTCTCTGGGGGCGATCTGATTGGATTCAAAACGATATTTTGGGGCATCTGGAAAATCGCATAGGTGTCGTGAGAAATTCTAAATCCACATATCTAAGTTAAAAAGTAAATGTAAAGCCTAACGAATTAATTCAATAAAAGGAAAGAAGAATGGTAAAAGAACAGTGCGGTCACAATAGCGTACGCCTGTGTTATAGAACGTCATACTAGCTAAACAAAAAAACCCCTTTTTCTACTCCGTCTGCATAATTGTAACGCTTTCACGTTTGCTAGTAAAGCCTACTGCATCAAATACACGCGTTTCTAAAAATAAAACTGGTACTGTGTTTCTTAGAAAACCTTGAGATACACTCACTGCGTAATGACCTAGATTAATATTACATTAATGTCATTTTATGCACTACGTAAACGAAAAGACAGACGGGCTTAGAAGAGAGAGAGAGAGATGTACGGAGGAACGCATGCAATACTACCACGTCGTCTCGCGATATAAAATTAATGCCACCCCACGCGAAAGGCATGCAGGCTTGTTTTTTTTTCTTCAAATAAACAGTAATAAAAAACACTACCAATACGAGGTAAGGTTTTAAAAAACATGGTTAATGCTTATTAGGAAACATGACACAATACTGTTTTACGTCTGAAATCCTGACATTAGCCTGACAGTACAGAAGACACCCCATCGTATAGAAGTGAACGGGTGGTAGAAGAAAATACATATTTTGAACGAAGCCACTTGGCTCCATTAAACTTATATATTTGGGTGCCTTAGGACCTGCTGACAAAGAATATGTTAGGTGTTAAGCAAATAGTCTAATAATTAACAAATTATAGCCAAAATATTATAGTGGTGTTGTCTGACAACACAGGATCATATTTGCTCATAATGGCGTGTTTGGACACTGCTTTAGAGGAAATGAGGCCACCACGTTAAATCCGATTTGATTGGCTAGAATAATATGTAAGGCGAAACATGATTAGTCGACGGCAAATACTATTTTTGGTTGTTAATGGAAACGGTAGGAAGGGTACTTTTTTCAAAGGCTTTTGTAAACATGGTCTCATTGGCTAGACCATTTAATATAGTCAATTAGGAGCGTCAGTTCAGTGCCACTTTTTGAAAATAAACTTTGTAGAAACAAGTGCGTTGAGAACCAGCTCATATTTTTCTAATAAAAGCCTGGGACAGAGGCAGATCGGAATTGTGCCATAACTCATCGCCAGTCAACGTACTTGTTTAATATTTCCTTGAATTGTGGTAAGCTAGACATATTTGATATCTTTTTGATGAAAATTGAATGTGAATTGATAAATTTATGTCTGTATGTGTGTGGTTCAGTAACAAACATGAGGCAAAGCCTAGATATTGTTCCACTATGGAAAAAACTTGTCGGAGAGGAGTATAACTGCATGGGATTGCCAAATAGTACTATGACACCTATCTTATTGAATAGAAGGAAATAATGCTGGAATTGCAGAGGCGTTGTAACCATTAGGGAGAGGAATACTGGTGTATATTGTTACATAAGAAGCTAACAGTTGGCCTACCGCGCTGAACTCTGTGTTTGTTATGTATTGTGCTTCAGTGTGGAAATAGATTATAAATTAGTTCTGAAGTAGGAGGTACAACCTTCTTGTTTCAGGGACCGTGGTACTAAAGTATTAAAGCAGCACCTGGTCTGAGTTTTGCTGAATCCAGAGGCTGGTAGCATACTCCTTGGTCAAGATATCGACCAGTGTTGTCTCTCAAGAAAACGATGAAGCAAGCGAGCAGAGGAGACAGAGTTCTTGCCGCCCACACAGAAGTTAAGATTTCGTTGGCCAGAGCAGCTCAATCTTGTGTATACCCCCCTCTAAAATTGACTGTACATTAAATCAAGAGGGACAGTTATTTGTTTCAAATAAAAGAAACTGTGAACCTTTCCAATATTATTTCCACCAGAAACAAACACATGAAGTCATGATGACAAACAACAACCTAGCTTGAAAAGCCAGTATTACCTCATAGTACTACATCACAACTTACACACATATTGTAATAATAATGTATGTCAATACAAAGATCCTATCTATAAATTGTGTACATACAACTTGTGATTACATTTGATTGTGATTCCTGGTTCACTTTGTAGTTGAATCAGGATATCTATTATTGAAAGGAATTAATACATATTTTAAAAGTTAACACTTGACTTATTAAGATAGTCTTATAGAGTGTTCTATGTATGTGAGTGTCACAGTGTTGTAAAGTATTGTGGATTAAATTAAATTGTTTATCTGTCTGTTGGTTGTTTGTGAACATACATTTCATCACTATCATAACCCTAGACATTCAACGTAGTCATCACAATATTCCAGAATAAGTCTGAGGTCTAAATGTGGTAGCACAGTAAGGTCATCTGTAACACACCACACTTATTAGATACAGATACCTTCACAGCTGATCTCAGTCAGTACACTAAGTCCCCTATAAATATTTATATCATCCCACTTTACCACAATAGGGTCTTCTGATAATTAATTTGTTCAAGTCGAATTGAGAAATTACTAGTGGATTGGAAATTCTTTTACCTTAATCTAGCCTAGATGAATAATGCCGACGTGCAGAAAAACCACATAGATTTGCAGATCAATGCTTTACTGAAGTCACGATTCTCCATTCAAAATCTTGATGAATTGTGGCGCTCAAGCTGCCAACCAAGTTTTGACAAAGGAAGCTCCTCCAGTTGATACTGCTTCTAGTCGTACTCATTTCATTGTGGTTATTTAATTCTAACCCACTTCAACTGATGATTCTGTCACTGATGCGTAATTAAAGTATGTCGGTAAAGTAGATTTTCAGAAGATAAAAACAGCGTGTTATGTATGATATGATCTTTCTCCTTCTGTACAGTAAAAATAGATTTAGAGCTATATAGAATATACCAGGCATATTAGATGATGGACATAATATAAACAACTTGTAATAAGCTGATGATACATTGTTAATTACAAAACATGAAAAAGGGAGCCGCGGTAGCGCAGTGGTTAGTGCACTGGGTTCCTAGCTCGGTGGTCCATGGTTCGATCCCCAGTTGATGTGGTATTTTTTAGACCGGAAACGGCTCCGGTGTCGACCCAGCCTCATGAATTGGGTACCAGAACAACTCTGGGAAGGTTAAGGCGGCCGGCGAGATGCTGACCACATCACCCCTAGTGTGCCGATGGTCAAGAAAATACGGGCCTAACACAGTATTTCCAATATGCCTCAATAGGCGTGTAACGTGATCCTTTACCTTTACCTTTTTACAAAACATCAAAAACAGCTGCTTGAAATAGTGACAGCAAGAAATATTAAGACCCTATGTTAAATGAAAAAGTAACTGACGTCTCAAATGTAGGACTTCTCCGGAATTCACCTTCAAAGCAAATGGCATTTTGTCAAACGATATAAATTGTTGGACACTTAAATATAATCAGATACAAGTTGCAACTCATTAGCAAATAGTAGAATAGCACAAGAAAACCAGCTTTTCATAAAATGACATGTATTTTGTGGAACAAATCTTTGTCAACTGAAGTCAGAAGTTAGAAGGAAACTTCTTAACTGTTATATTGAGCTAATCCTTACATACACACGCGAGTCATGGACAGTCTGTAAACTGGTAATAAAATGCTTGGATGCCACTGTAGCGTAATTGGTATACACATGCCTCGTTAATTAATGAAAAAGAAACAAGCCTAGTATTCTTGGAAACTGCGATTTAGGTCAACCAATCAAAATCCTCGAACTGGCTACAAGACGATCGATAAAGCTATGGCGTATTACTATGGCGAATGGAGTGTACAATTTCTGAAATGGAATTAGGACTCGTTTAGGTTTATGCAGTGTCAGAGAGTGATAGAAAATAGTTCACTTTTCAAAGGATAATTCCAACTTTATGCAAGCCACAGGAAAAAAAAATGGAAGAAGTATTTACGGAGAAAAGTGAAATTTAAGTCCTCTGACTTAACAAATACAGATGTGTTGAGCGGTTTACAAATTTGTAAATAATCTATACTAGAACCAATCATAGCAAATACTTATGGATAGAAAGCTCAAAGTCTGGATAATTGAAGGAGAAATATTAAAAGGCATGGACAAACGGGTTTAGTTACACTAAGAAGATGTCTGATACCCGTTTGCACACTTTCACTTGAGACTGCTCAAAAAATCTGACCGAAACAGACTGTCGGACCTTGCTTTCTCTTACGCCGAATGCCAGTTCATAAATAGAGGCAGCAGAGTTTTGAAATCACACATGCACAGAAGAAGTCAGGAAGACAAGGCGGATAGAGAGAAGCTAGTCAAGGCTGAAACCTTCACCATCTGTTGCCGGGCAGAGCTCTATCTCCACCAAACGTCTTTTCTGGACTTAATATTATCCTAAGAGGTTATGTAGGTTTATGAATAATTAAATTGTTTTTATTACAACTTTAAACCAATAGATTTGTGACAGGATTGTGGCGTGTGTGCCGGAGAGGTTATAGATGTTACCAAGCTACGTGTACTCGGAGTGAGGTCAAGCTATGTAAGTCCCTGAGTCTAATTGTTGATGATGATGTATTCTCGGGGTACCTATCCGCTACCTCTCTAAGATCTCACTCCGGGAAATATTGTATGCAATGGTTATGTGTTTTATATGGCTACGTGTCTAGGGTAATGCAAGTATAGTGATAAGTGCATAAAAACAAACACAACTGTAACTCAATGAAATTGAATTAATAAAGACTGGGGTTAAGTTTAGATAATTATTTTACAATTTTAATTTCCTGTCCCTTCAAATCTTTTTGGGGCAGGAATGGTTAAAAATGAAGAGAACTGTATTTACATATAATAAATAAATAAGTAGGAATCTTTGTCCATATCTTGATAATAAACAAACGTCACTGTAGGTGTATAACACAGACTGATGTAGTACTGTCTAAAAGTGAAAGTCAATGGTGGGAAGGACTATTTTTGTCATCATGCCCACGAATAAGATAGTACACATGTGGAAATTTGTAATTGAATAAGTTCTCAGAGCCCACGTAAGGGGACTTCCCCTGATGTTTCTAGTTGACGTAGGTTTCAGTAGATAATATAACTGTCAGCATAAGGTCTTTCTTTGGCCATAAAATGCAGCATACAGTTTGTTGAGGCTTTCTCTTCCTCCAATTCTGTCTTCAGTAGGTTTTCCTGTCACCAGCTGGTAACAGGCAACATAACCCTGAAACAGAAGGACGTTCCTCTACTTTTATATGCTGGCTAATAATATTTCCACAATTACTCAAACTTACCATAATTCGTGGTCAGGCTCGTGTGCAAACATTTGCACTAGCCCTTAATTTAATTTATTTGACTTCACTCTGTACTGTGTTTACATTCTTCTTCCATATGGCTGCAACGCCCCTGTCACTTAAACAATGATTTTCTTCCATACAATCAGATAGGTATACAGTTGTCTTCTTGAAACCTGTTAATTCTTTTGTACAATCATTCTAAGTATGTTTTCTGACTTCAATTGTACACTGTGATACTGCAGAAGACTGCCAGTAGCTTTCTGGACTTACAGTCGTAATGGTTTTTGTATGGCAATATTCAAACATAATTTACTTTCGTTTCTCAATAATTCTGCTTAGGCATGCTTGCTGGGATGTCGTAATTCTTTTCCCATGGCAATGTTGTACAACACAAATTTTGGCCCCCTATCTGGGTTTGTCTCTACATATTAACAAAATATATCAATAAAATTATTTATCTTATCGCAATCAATGAAATATTTCATACAAAAGTAAGATTAACTAGCGATCAATGGCACAGGTGTAGATCTCTGTCGCCCAGACTGCAAGGCATTAAGGTCACAACTGCTATGAGTCTGATCTTAAACTACTATGTTGAAATATTTTTCTCAGGTGGCAGCGTATTCTGGTAACGCATTAGTTTTATCCCCCCTCTCCTATACTATCGTTAACCAATCAAACGAGTCAAGCAAATTTGACTGTTCAAAAACGCGTTCCCTAAAATGTAACTTTTGAAGACTTTCAAAATTAAGCATTCCTCAGTGTTTGTCAGTCCGTCTCAATTTTTATTTTCTACAATATCTCGGTTATTATTGGGTCGATTTCAATTTTTAAAAGTAATTCTGAAACTGCCCTTTGGCCTCTATCACCCTATGTAGTTTTCATCTATCTCTTATTCATCGTTTTCATCTATGTATTTTTCTCTATATTTATTCTGAACAGAATACTGTTCTATAAGGCAAGATAATATATTAAAAGGGAATAGTATGGTATTTTAATAAACAATATTATCGCTATAATTCATCCATCCATTTTATTTACGCTCTATATAAGTTATCTAAGTTTCTCTCTTTCCCCCTCCTCTCTGCACAAATTTAGTTTTTAGTTTCAGTTTCAAAAGCATAAGTTAGCCTTGATTCTTTTCATTACAATTCTTCCCCTTTTCCCCCTCTCTCCCGTTTCCAGACGAGGTAACAAGTTGTTTTTTTCTTTTCTTCTGCCAACTATTTTGGCTTTCGACATAAAATATTTGGAAGGGAAACGCGAGCTGCGTGTTGTTGGGGGATGGGACTCAATACGCTTGTCTTTGAAGATTCAAATCTTGGGCCAATCGTGGACTGTTAGGCTAGTAAATGGTGCATAATTTCAAACATTTGGAGTTATTTATAGTTACAACCACCACTAAATAATACGGCGGGTGTGTATACGATTTGGGGAAGGGTAATGTTTTTCAAACGATACGATAATAGTAGAGAAAATTCAAATACTGTGTCCAAATCTTAGCTCTTGGCAATTTTAAAATATAGTAGTAGTGGCTTATAATTGTAAATTTACGTTACTAGCTTTTGCATGGGGGAATTTGAGCGGGGGGAGGGGGGTGTTGGGTTCACACGGAGTTAGTTTTACTACAAGGATCATTAGTTGAGAAAATATAAAAGGAATTTGATGCCTACCAGAATTATATTATTAGGATTGTTATGTGGAGGAGTCAGTTACAGTATTATATTAGGGACCAGAGACTTGGACTCCATATTGTGAAAGGCAAAGGAAGCATCATGCGTACGTACAAAATATATTATTTTTATATATTATCTTATTTTCAAAAAATGTTCTGCAGCTAGACACATGTCTTGTCTCGCTATTGTTTACCAGACTGATCCATGCATCTCATTCATTACATGCATACATCTGAAGCTCAATCATCTCATGAACAGCTAGGCTTGTGTGTTAAATAAGCAAAAGCTAGCCACATATCCACTATTGTCTACAGGTTCAGATGTGTCATCAGAAATCAGAGGTCTAAGAGCCAGGATCAATCTGCGCTACCTGAAATACTACAGGAGCCTCTGTTATTGTTATCCGAAGTTCATCCTCAGTCCCCATCAGTTGTAGGTGATCTTGAGTGTCGCAGATATATAGTTGATGGTGCACTCCAATTGTTGGAGAATGAGAACCCAATTGTCGCATAAAGAGTTTTACTTTTATAGTGATGATATAAGTAAGGAAGATGTGTAGAAAGCACATAGACCTTTATACACTAGTTTTCACAGATGTGAGCTAGTGTTGAGGAAAAGAGTTAACAGAAGGGCACAGGTTGGTATCAGTGATTCTCTCACCTTTTAGACTACCATTGTATTTTTCTGGCGACGACTAACTCTTTCTTACTCAAATCTTTTTGAAGATGAACTAGTAGTAACAAGTAATACAAGAGGGTTGAGAATGTTTTTCTGAACAGAACATACAATCTACTAAGTCAAACTCAGAATGATGGTGAGTTACAGAATGTACATAATTACTTTAATTACAGTAGAAATATAAAATCAATGTTGACATGTACTTTGAAAAAAGAAATACTAGGAAATTTAGAACTGTCAGTGTCTTTGGTTCAGATAAGAATAAGAGGCTATTTTCCTCACTGACGAAAGTTTATTCCTACGGCTATTTCTTGGAAAAGTGAATTCTGATTTATGTCTGGGTTTTAAGTAGACTTATCTGCTTGGACTTCTCCTGGGCGTCACAGTAGGTAGGGATTACCAACTGGAGAATTTGATTCAGTGGGGCTACAGTCCAAGAGATGACTAAGCTTTTCGTTAACCTGGTTGTGAAGTTGGGTTATGATGTTCAGATGCTGACGAGGTGTTGACTGCTTAAATCGGTAGACTGCTCAGGGTTGCTGACTAGTGATATCACCGCTAGGTTTGAGACGTAAGCACTAGTTCTCTCTGTAGCATAGAGCAACTAGGCGGTTTACTCGCAACAATTTACAGCAATCAAAATCCAAAAACTGGCTAGGATTCTGCAACTGTGCTGAGGAAGATAATACAGGCAATCAATCTTCTGTTTGTTTTACAGATATATTAACTACAGCCACTCTGGACATTTCGTCTCAGAATGGTGCCTAATAATATATTTACCTGAAACCGTAACAGTCAGTCTTCCTTAAAGGCGACTGTCCATTTGTTTACAAATTCCTGTCTAGCAGTAGTCTCACAATCAGGTCAGGTCAGTCAGGTCAACCTTTGTTATAAGCAGACGCCTTGCCGTGTGCGTCCATGCGTGACTGCATTGGAGGAATATTTCATTCACTCGTCCATTGAACAACATGGTTCTTCTCTCTCGTTCACAACGCTTTCTTCATCACATTCCTAATACAATTAGCTTGTAGTACTTTCAGATATCAGCCAGTACTTACATCATTATAATGCATCAATAACATTCAAAATACATAAATGCAAATAGCTATCATTCTAAGGTAAAGAAATAAAACCACAATATTAAGTATTTCACACTTTACATCAATTAACTAATCCCTTGATATTAGAGTTAGCTAATTAAGCGAATACTGAGAGTTTGCTTACCGCTCAGGACTTTATCCGCAGCTTAAGAACTAGAATTTGAGTTGCGTTACTCTCAATCACATATACTGTAGGTATGAGGTAAGTTGAGGCTTCTCTTCTATAACTATATAAGCGTGCGTTGTCTTCCAACGGTTAATCAGCAAGTGATCTTAAAACTCAGCATTTGTTCGCATGAAGTTAAAACATTTCCGTTCCCACGTCCAGAGTTAATTATTTCCTGTCTCTCGTTCAGCCATGCCGGAAGATTTATCGGGCGGTCTCCAGTTGACCACTGAACACGGAAATTAGATACTCTGGGAATCACTGTCGTTTCGACTAAGCGAATAAATCGTATAGACGTCCTTAAAGAAATGCTTTTAAGTGCCTTAGTTGAAGAAGATAGAATTTGGATAGTATGACAGGACTATTAGTGAAGACTAGAAAAACAGCTAAAGAAACGATCGCAGGTGCAAATATTTTCGTAGAGAAAACAGACAAAATGTGAAGGAAAAGAAAAGTAAGGAATTAAAAAATAATCTAGACGAAATCTTCGAGCACTCTGTGACATTGAGGAAGGCCTAAACTGAAAAAATATGTGCCATTCAAAGTGAAAACAGAAAAAATACTTGAAAGCTGAGTACCAGATTATGTTTCAATTCATGCAACTAAATGAGAGAAAACCAGGACTGTTAATGATGAACACCTTTGTCTGATTGTATAGCCAAGATACTAGATTTAAAGAACAGTAAGGGAACTTTGTTTTCAACAGAAAAGAGAATTTCAAGGAAAGACTTGTTAGCTAATAACTAATTTGAATTATAAAATCAGATTTTATACAAACATTTTATTCATTGATTTCCATCATCATCATCCAGTCACTATTAAGCACAAGGAAAAGATAGATGTATATATTAAATTCAAAAAATTGTATTCAACTGACTTATTACTTTTATATTGTTATAGTTTGAAGTTTTTTTAATTGTTTATCATAGATAGTTACTTAGCTAAGGGGCACTTTAAGGTCTGACTTTACTCTGAATACTTACTGAAGCAGACACTTTCACAGCCGTGACTATTCTGTGATACTAGTGTTCTTCTACACTGGGACTTCACTCATTTCAAGACAGAATCCTATTTCTGTTCTATCAGTATCTACTACTGATCTTACACTTTCAAAAACCTTACGATACAGCCACAGACACGGGATTTAACGAAGTTATGTAAAGAATACCATGGACAGCAAACAAAAGTAATGAGAATGTCCTGAAAGAGAGCAGAACGCAAAAGAAGCTTATTACTAATAAAAGAAGGAAGTCATTTGCTGTTTTTGTTTCGATATGATATGAGAAAAGTAAAGCTGAAGTATATTAGGACCACAAGAAGTAGTGAAGAAAAGTGAGGTGAAACACGACACCGAGAGAAGAAACTGGATAGTTTGACAGCATGACAAGGAAAGAAGTCAACAACAGAACTGGTGAAATACATTGGGGACAGGAAGTTATGGAGAGATATTATCACTTCAGACAACTATGCAGTTTCTATTGAGTGTGTGTAACATTTCTATTACATTACTATAACATATGTATCTATCAATTAACTTCATCATCACTTTCAAAGCTGAAAACATGTCATTCCATAAAACATTAATTTGCTGTTTGGTACGACCTCAATCAGTTTGAACGTTTTCACAGAAAACGTTGTACGAGTTCTAGCTGGTATTTTCTATTTCTCAAATAATATACTGTTTTTCCCCCTACAATACGCTATTTCCAAATTTAACGGAAATCTAAGTAAGGACAAGAATTTCACCGAAATTTAAATCATGATTTAAGTTATAGGGTAATGGACGCTGTGGACTGTAATTTCCCGACAACCGAATGTAGATGACATCTGTTCCCAGAGGCTTTCCTCAGACAAACTGACGACAATGGTAGATTCTTTAGTGTGGGAACGGAAATAACTGTCCCGTAAGCCAAACAATCCACAGAGACCGGATATGGCAGGAGTTATATATTTGATTCGATCAGATTCACGCCTGATCGTACTTACCGTCTTTTCCTCCTAGATGTTTGTTCCCTTTATACTTCTATTCCACATGCTGATGGTCTCAAGGCACTCCATTTTTTTTCTCGATCAGCGTACTGATCTCACTATAAGTACAGGTCCGCTTCTTCGCCTTGCTGAGTTGGTTGTTATTCTCAACTCTTTTGAGTTTAATGGCCAATTCTTCAACCAAATCAGTGGCGTCGCTATTGGTACTAAGATGGGCCCTAGTTACGCTTGCCTGTTTATGGGCCACTTTGAATATTTGGTCTTTCAAAGTTATGATGGACCAATACCCGAGTTTTACCGCCGCTATATTAATGATGGTATTGGCATTACAGACATGTCTGAGGTAGACCTCCGTCGATTTATTGACTATGTTAGTAATTTCAATCCTGCCATCAAATTCACTTCTGAAATCTCTACGACCTCAGTGAACGTCCTTGACATCACTGTGACTATTAGTCCTACTTGTCTTAAAACGTCTGTCTATCATAAGGCTACTGACGCTCATGGTTTCCTTCTTTATACTTCATCGCATCCTCTTAGTTGTAAAAATTCCATTCCCTTTTCTCAACTTCTTCGCTTGCGTCGGTTATGTCACGATGACGATGATTTCCATCAGCAAGCTCAAGAGATGCTAGAGTTCTTTCGCCGACGTCTTTATCCAGAACATGTTTTATCTGATGCCCTTAATCGTATCACATGCGTCACTCGTCAGACGGCACTGACCTTCTGTCCAGTCTGACAGACTCAAACTGGTTCTAACTTTCCATCCTCACTGTCTGGCGGTAAAGAGAATTCTGTTTCGACATCTGCCTATTCTCAACTCTGATCCTGATACAAAAGAGTTGTTTCGTGATACAACTTTGGTAGCTTATCGTAGGGATAGGAATTTTAGGGATATTCTTGTACACAGTCGCTTGCGACATACTAGCCCGTCTTACTTTGGTACTAAACCGTGCCAACGCCGGATATGTAAGACCTGTCCGTTTGTAGTGGTGTTGATGGAATTGTATGATGATGATATTACTAAATGTAATTGTATGAGGCCAGCTGTGAAGGCTCCTGAGATAAAATGTAGTTGAGAATTGTCAGAAGGCCTTTCTTGCTACCACTACGACCTCACACTTAAATTTTTTTTTTTAATGAATGTGGCTACGTAAAGTGTCTAGGGTACTGTTATGTAGTGTGGTGTAATAGGTTATATACCCACAGATATTTAACAAGACTAATAATATTAATAAATGTTAAAATACACTGAACTAACTCACGTGTGTAAAATTTCTTGATAGAATTATATTACATTTATTTTGTTCTGTATCAATTTTTTAGGTTGACCAGAACTTAAAAGGATTTAGAGATTATGAAAAAATGCATGGAATATTATATCATAAATGCAATAGTGTACATATATATGTACTATACTAGTTAGTTTTATTAAAATGTTCTAGTAGTCATCTACTTGGGAGGATAGTTAATGTTTGTGCTGTTGGGGTGGCCTCATCACACCTGTCTATATTGACTACACAGTGTCCAGAAAATGGTGGGAATTCTTATGGGGTATTAGTAACTACAAAGTGTTGGTGAATGTCCAGCAGACCAGAGGCTCACTCATCTGGTAGTTGTAGCTCTGGTGCTGAAATCAGGTGGTCCCACCTCTCCGTGCTGGCGGGCAAAAATGGTGGTCTCTGTCACAAGTACTGCACAGATACACTCGAGTAAAGTCACCAACTGAATAGACACTGCTTGGTTGACAATAGAAACTCACAGCTCTGCAATCAAAGTATGGGCCATGTGTCAAAATCTATTCTCTACCCACGTCTGGACACAACACTGACACAACAACCACATCATACAGACAGGTCAGATCTCTCTGACCAAACAGCACATTTACCATGGTGGGTTTACATCAGATAGATCCTCCCAGACTATAGATTCTGAAAAATATTTATTAGTTGTCTGCCCTAAAAGAGGATAGGTAATATGTCTCATTATTCTCAACACTTGATCTGTCTTGCCTAACTCTTGCTGGAGTTTATGTACATTGTTGGTCCCTAGACCCTGACTTGGGCGGGGGGTCTAGAGCAAATCCCTACTTGTTTGTAAGGCTAGATTTCGATATGGCAGTATCAAATCACTCGAACATGAAACAATATTCAAAATATATAAAGAAATAATTTCAATCTTACCAGATTATGAATAAATAACACAGAATTGCTAGCAAAACTCAGCTGAGCTGCTGGCTATAGTATGGCGTCCCTAAATTTATTTCTCTTTCTTTCATATGGAAATCACCACACTTTAAAATCTGTGTCTATCACTGAACAACTATTGAGAAATGACCCCACTTTCGCGTCTGAGCGCTAATGATATGATTGTCTGTGGCCAATCACTGCCTAGGTTTATTTTAAATTCAAATTTCCTACCATAAAGTCATTTCAGTCATGCTTCAGTCAGTATGGATGGTTATCTGTTAGTCTGTCCGTCTCTACTTGTGTTTCTACAAAAATGTACTTGATTTTTGAACCAACCTTTCTCTCCCCTCCAAAATTTTGTCGTTAAAAGTTATATTTAGACACAGCTACCACCCAAAAACCCTCTCCTCCATACTAAGTAAATTTGAACACCTGCGTCCCAAGGTCGTGTTTTTTTGTGCAATTAGCGACACTTTTAGATTCAATACAGTCTGTCGATGATGTGAACAACACTGTCTTTTGTCATTATCTTCAATATTATCTATCCGTCTGTAAAATTAAGACCATATTAGTTCACTGCTCAGAATAGGCCATCCGGCCAGCTAATTTTTATATTCCTAACATTAATATTAAGAAAAAAGTACTTTTTTAAATTTTGTAATATTCCAAACATCTGCGTTTTAGCCGCTGAATTCAAATCAAGGGCTTGGTATTGCAAAAGCGTCCAATAAATGACTGTGGCGTAACATATCTATGGTCCCTTCTGTCGAGTTGCTTACTTTTTATGTCAACTTGGGAAACGTGACTTTTCTCCGTCCACCCCCCCCCCCCCCCCCCCCCCCCCCCAATTGCGTCTCCTTAGCCTTTCTAGTCTCACGCAATCTTTCCAGTCATATTTTTTTTCCTTTTTGATCCTCCGTTCTCCTCCTGTCTAGCAAGTCAATTTTTATGGAGGATGATGACCCGCGGTCTAGGCGATCATGTACTATTCGCAGCCTACGCATTATGTTTTTATCCTTAAATGTTATCTTTGGAGGTATTTTACCGTTGTATCTCTGTCAATTTCACTACACATCTCCCCACTTGAAAACATGCCTATGGCAAGTTTCAAAACCAGCGATACACATAGGTAAAATTACTCCTCACGTCTGCCACTACTCTAATTTTGATCACAGGGGTGCCGACTGAGGAAATCTGCACCGACATTCAATTTGCCTGGGATATATTGGATACTAAACTGATAAGGTTGAAGCAACAAAGACCACCTCAGCAATCTTGCGTTTTCATGCTTAGCCTGAGACAAGAACACGAGAGGCTGATGGTCCGTCTCCACCACAAAAGTCCTACCATACAGATAGATTTGAAACTTCTTTATTGCCCAGATTAATGCTAAACATTCTTTTTCGCTTGTGGAGTATCCTTGTTCCGCCTTATTCAATTTGCGGCTTGCATAAGCGACTGGTTTAAGTTCCCCATCAGGTGAAGATGATCTTTGCAACAAAGCCCCTCCGAGTCCTACATTACTTGCATCGGTTCTTAAGACAAAGTCCTGTGTCAAATCAGGCAGTTTGAGAATAGGCTTGCTAGTGAGTTTTTCCTTTAACTCTTGGAACGCTAGTTCACATTGTGCAGTCCAAATAATTTTATCTGGAAGTCCCTTGCGAGTCAGATCAGTCAGAGGAGCACAAATAGCGTTAAAATTTTTGATGTATTTCTGATAAAATCCGCATAACGACACGAATGATCGCACGTCCTTTTTTTGTTTGTGGCCTAGGTGCTCTCTGCAGTTTTTCCAAGTTCTTAGGATCAGGGGTCATATTACCCTGATATACAGTGTGTCCCAAGAATTCCAACTCTTTGCATCCAATACAACATTTTGTTGGCCTAGCAGTTAAGTTCGCCTCCCGAAGTCTATCAAACAACATCTCCAGAGCTTCAATGTGTTCTTCAAATGTCTCTGTGGCGACGAGAATATCATCCATGAAATTCGTGATACATGGGTTATTCAGGGGATCCAACAATTTGCGCATCATCCTTGAAAACACACTCGGAGCATTTTTCAGTCCGAATGGTAGCATATTGAATTCATAATGTCCATCCGAAGTGCTAAAAGCCAAATAAGGTCTCACTTCAGGCTTCACTGGGATCTGGTAATAGCCTTTACTAAGATCCACCTTTGAAAAGTATTTTGCCTTGTTCAGTCTGGCAAATAACTGTTTTGTGTCTGGTAATGGATCCACTTGTCCTTCTGTGACAGCATTCAGTTTCCTGTAATCTATGCACAGTCTGTGTTCCCCAGACGGTTTTCTCAACAAAACGACACTAGAACTAAAAGATGATTCACTGTGCGAAATAATCCCCTCCTTCAACAAATACTCTATTTCTTCCTTCAATGCCTTCTCCTTCGCGAACGGAATAGAATAGGCTCTCATACAGATTGGGTTTGAGTCTACCAGTTTTTCATGTCATACTGTAGCAAATTTGTATGGCCTGGTTTATCTGTTAATACATCTGTATGTTCCTCCAGAACCTGTTGAACTCTCTCCCTCTGGTTTTTAGTCAGGTGCTTACTGACTTTTACCTGTGCTGCTGTTTCACAAGGATGTAATGGGTATTCATGTGAGGTGAGTGGTTCTTTTTGCATCTGGGTTGCAATAGCCAAGGTCAATAAGGGGGTGCTTTCCTGGAGTGGTCTGTCCAGATACTTCTTTAACAGGTTTACATGATAAACTTTTTCCTTCCCCTTTTTGTCAATTTTATAGTTTGTTCTAGACACCTTCTCTAGAACCGTATATGGACCTTGCCAACCAATTTGTAATTTATTCTGGCTTCCGGGTAGTAGAAGAAGCACCTTCTCTCCGACTGCCAGTTCCCTGTCCTTTGCCTTCCTATTAAAATATGCTGCATGTTTCTTCCTGGCTTGTTTCAAATTATCATTTGCCAGTTTCCATCCAGCTTTCAAACGAGTGGTCAGTTCGTTCACATATTGATACGATGAGGTAACAGTCTCTTCCGCCTTCTCATCTGTCCAGGTCCTTAATAAAGCTTCTAAAGGACCTTTTATTGGCCTCCCAAATAGCAGAGTTGCGGGAGCCATCCCGGTTGAACTATGTGGTACCTCCCGGTACGCAAACAATGCGGCGGGCAGGAATTGATCCCACAGATCCGGTTTTTCGTGTGCCAGCTTTCTCAGGATAGAAATGAGAGTCCCATTGAACCTCTCTACCTGGCCGTTCCCTTGTGGATGGTACGGACTACAATGAAAGTGCCTGGCTTGAAATAGCTTAAAAACTTCTTCCGTTAGTTTCCCCTTGAACTGAGAACCATTATCCGTCAAGATTTGATGCGGGAATCCTAATCGGGTAAATATTGTAAGTAGTGCCTCTGCTACATGTTTTGAATCAATTGATGGCAGGGCTACCGCCTCTCCCCACATAGAACAAGTGTCCACCAGAGTAAGGATGTAACTGTTCCTCCTCTTGGTCCGAGTGAGAGGTCCTACAATATCCACTGCAACCCTCTCAAAAGGTGTTCCCACTATGGGCATTTCCCCTAGAGTTGCAGGAGCAGTCCAGTGCTTTGGAGCTACCCTTTGACATTCTGGGCAGGATTTGACATATCTTTTTATATCCTCCGTTATCCCTGGCCAGAAGTAATGACAAGCTATACGCTGTCCTGTGGCGCTGATCCCCATGTGACCACTGAAGGGAATCGCATGCCCGAGTTCCATCACTTTATCTCTATATGAAGTGGGAAGAACCAGCTGGTTGTGACCATTTGTTCCAGTTCCGGCCTTCCTGTATAAGAGTTTGTTCTTCATGAAATATTCCCCCTTGCTCGGAGGTGTGTGGCATTTGGGCAATTTTTTAAAACAGGGCTTGAGTGTCCTATCCTCAGCCTGCGCCTTCCTCATCTCCTCTGGATGAGCATTTATAGGTTCACCTTCTTCCTCCTTCTTCTGTGACCTGGTCTGCACTGTCGCCATGATCACAGGTTTCTCGGGATTCCCCAAGAAGACGTATCTACACCCCAATATCAGAGGGTAGATTGGTTCATCTATCACTGCTGCTCTGATTTCTCCTTCCACATAGCGAGTTTTCACCGTTATCCTTGCGATGGGAAGTGTCATGAGTGGTATGTCCTTAGTCGCCCCTTGTATTTCCACTGTTTCTGTGGTATACTGACTTGGGTCCACTAGGCTAGACTTCACAACTGAATCATAATCCAAACCTGTATCATAAAGGCACCTTATGGTGACCCCATTACAAATAACATCCTCACAAACTGGGGGGGGATAAGGTTCCTGTTGTCCCTTAGGATTAACCTTTAATCTTCGCGTCCCCGACTTCATTGCAGCAATGTTTGAAGGTTTCCTTCTACAAAATTCGGTGTTATGGTTATCCTTCTTGCACCATTTACACCATCTTTTTCCTTGGTTCAACGGTTTTCTTTCATTGAACTTTTGGTCATTGAACTGTGAGTTTCTGTCGCGATAGTCATTTCTTGGCCGCTCAAAGTTTGTCCTACCTTTATTTCCCTGCTCTCTATTATCAAATTTATTAAATTGCTGTGGAGCTTTAAAATTGTCTATGTGCTTCTTTTAGCACCACTTACCTCTGCCTGGGCTGCCTGATACCTCTCAGCAACATTTAAAATTTCCCCCAACTTCTCTGCACCTTGTTCCATGAGAAATTTTCTCATGTCTGGAGCCATGGACTCTCTCAATTGCTCAATCATGATCATTTCTTTAAGATCTTGGGTCTTCCCCAGAGCCGTCCATTTCTCCAAATAGGTTTCTAGTCTAGCAGAGAATTGGTGGTATGTCTCCCCAGACAACAGTTTGGCATTTCTAAATTTCTTACGATAAAATTCACCATTCTTCTCGTACCTTAATAACAAAGCCTGCTTTAACATGTCATAATTGTCTTGGTCTTCCCTGTTCATTTTGGCAAATACTTCATAAGAAGTACCTCTCAATCCCTGTGATAGCTTTAAGCTCCACCTCTCTCTCTCTAACCCATATGTAGTAGCTAATAACTCAAAACGTCCTAGGTACCCCTCTATGTCATCGTCTTTTTCAACAAAATGGTCTAAATGAAACCCCATAGCTGAGTTTGAGGCTCCCAGACTGGGCGTAGCATCTGAGGCAAAAGGGCTGGCACCATTTTCAGGAGCCGGGCCTTGTAATTCCAGCTCCCTTAGTCGTAATTCGTGCTCCCTTGCAACCTTCTATCTTCTGCCTCCCTTTCGGCAGTCAACCTTTTTTCTTCTGCCTCCCTTTGCTGTCGTTTTTCTTCTGCCTCAATCTGCAGCCTCTTAATTTCTCTATCAGCCTCAATTTGTAACCTCTTCTCTTCAGCTACCTTTCTATCTTCCCTTTCAATATATTTATCACATTCAGTCGTTACGTATTGAATTAAAATTTGACCATCCATTCCCATCTCCTTCGCGGTGAGCACAGCAGCTGATCTAAATTTTGCCAGCTCCGCCATACTTTTTAGACAATATAATAATATACAAGATAAATCTCTAACCAGTAAATACACTAAGTACTTCTTATGACTATAGTCTAACCAATTCTAACTAACCAGTTAACTAATTAATTATTACTGGCTGTGAAGATTCACCAACTTTTATCTGCAGGGACACTTTTAATTTTAAAGGGAATTTTACAATTTATTTCCCTACTTTTATTTCTCCCACCAGGAGATCCTAATATTACTGTTGGGCTAATTATCCCTGGACAAGACCCCAATTTATGTAGTGGTGTTGATGGTATTGTATGATGATGATATTACTAAATGTAATTGTATGAGGCCAGCTGTGAAGGCTCCTGAGATAAAATGTAGTTGAGAATTGTCAGAAGGCCTTTCTTGCTACCACTACGACCTCACACTTAAATTTTTTTTTTTTAATGAATGTGGCTACGTAAAGTGTCTAGGGTTATGTTATGTAGTGTGGTGTAATAGGTTATAGATATACCCACAGATATTTAACAAGACTAATAATATTAATAAATGTTAAAATACACTGAACTAACTCACGTGTGTAAAATTTCTTGATAGAATTATATTACATTTATTTTGTTCTGTATCAATTTTTTAGGTTGACCAGAACTTAAAAGGATTTAGAGATTATGAAAAAAATGCATGGAATATTATATCATAAATGCAATAGTGTACATATATATGTACTATACTAGTTAGTTTTATTAAAATGTTCTAGTAGTCATCTACTTGGGAGGATAGTTAATGTTTGTGCTGTTGGGGTGGCCTCATCACACCTGTCTATATTGACTACACAGTGTCCAGAAAATGGTGGAAATTCTTATGGGGTATTAGTAACTACAAAGTGTTGGTGAATGTCCAGCAGACCAGAGGCTCACTCATCTGGTAGTTGTAGCTCTGGTGCTGAAATCAGGTGGTCCCACCTCTCCGTGCTGGCGGGCAAAAATGGTGGTCTCTGTCACAAGTACTGCACAGATACACTCGAGTAAAGTCACCAACTGAATAGACACTGCTTGGTTGACAATAGAAACTCACAGCTCTGCAATCAAAGTATGGGCCATGTGTCAAAATCTATTCTCTACCCACGTCTGGACACAACACTGACACAACAACCACATCATACAGACAGGTCAGATCTCTCTGACCAAACAGCACATTTACCATGGTGGTTTTACATCAGATAGATCCTCCCAGACTATAGATTCTGAAAAATATTCATTAGTTGTCTGCCCTAAAAGAGGATAGGTAATATGTCTCATTATTCTCAACACTTGATCTGTCTTGCCTAACTCTTGCTGGAGTTTATGTACATTGTTGGTCCCTAGACCCTGACTTGGGCGGGGGGTCTAGAGCAAATCCCTACTTGTTTGTAAGGCTAGATTTCGATATGGCAGTATCAAATCACTCGAACATGAAACAATATTCAAAATATATAAAGAAATAATTTCAATCTTACCAGATTATGAATAAATAACACAGAATTGCTAGCAAAACTCAGCTGAGCTGCTGGCTATAGTATGGCGTCCCTAAATTTATTTCTCTTTCTTTCATATGGAAATCACCACACTTTAAAATCTGTGTCTATCACTGAACAACTATTGAGAAATGACCCCACTTTCGCGTCTGAGCGCTAATGATATGATTGTCTGTGGCCAATCACTGCCTAGGTTTATTTTAAATTCAAATTTCCTACCATAAAGTCATTTCAGTCATGCTTCAGTCAAGTATGGATGGTTATCTGTTAGTCTGTCCGTCTCTACTTGTGTTTCTACAAAAATGTTCTTGATTTTTGAACCAACCTTTCTCTCCCCTCCAAAATTTTGTCGTTAAAAGTTATATTTAGACACAGCTACCACCCAAAAACCCTCTCCTCCATACTAAGTAAATTTGAACACCTGCGTCCCAAGGTCGTGTTTTTTTGTGCAATTAGCGACACTTTTAGATTCCATACAGTCTGTCGATGATGTGAACAACACTGTCTTTTGTCATTATCTTCAATATTATCTATCCGTCTGTAAAATTAAGACCATATTAGTTCACTGCTCAGAATAGGCCATCCGGCCAGCTAATTTTTATATTCCTAACATTAATATTAAGAAAAAAGTACTTTTTAAATTTTGTAATATTCCACACATCTGCGTTTTAGCCGCTGAATTCAAATCAAGGGCTTGGTATTGCAAAAGCGTCCAATAAATGACTGTGGCGTAACACATCTATGGTCCCTTCTGTCGAGTTGCTTACTTTTTATGTCAACTTGGGAAACGTGACTTTTCGCCGTTCCCCCCCCCCGCCCGCCCCCCCCCCCCCCCCCCCCCCCCTCCCCCCCCCCCCCCTCCCCCCCCCCCCCCCCCCCCGCCCCCCGCCCCCCCGCCCCCCCCCCCCCCCCCCCCCCCCCCCCTCCCCCCCCCCCCCCCGCCCCACCCCCCCCCCCCCCCCCCCCCCCCCCCCCTTCCAATTGCGTCTCCTTAGCCTTTCTAGTCTCACGCAATCTTTCCAGTCATATTTTTCTTTTTTGATCCTCCGTTCCCCTCCTGTCTAGCAAGTCAATTTTTATGGAGGGTGATGACCCGCGGTCTAGGCGATCATGTACTATTCGCAGCCTACGCATTATGTTTTTATCCTTAAATGTTATCTTTGGAGGTATTTTACCGTTGTATCTCTGTCAATTTCACTACACCGTTTGTACTCCAAACTCAGACAGTCACTTTTCCGAAAGGAAAATTTATCATTAGAGAGTCTTTTACGTGCGAATCCAGAAACCCGATTTATGCTATCATCTGCAAGAGGTGTGGCATGACCTATATTGGTGAAACTGGCAGGTGTTTGGCAGACAGGTTTCGTGAGCACTTGAATGACATCTATCATGACAAACATTTACCGGTGGCCCTTCATTTCAATAGGTCTGACCATTCAGGTAATTCCGATATTCATGTCACTGCCCTCCTTTCATGTGCCGGTAATGACAAGACTCGCTTTTCGTTGGAGAATCGTCTTATTTTTAAAATGGGCGTTCTAGCTCCCGATGGTTTAAATATACAACATCATTTTGCATAAATTCTGGTAGCTTTTCTCTTTTTCATTCTTTATTCGTTGTCTGTTAGATCTATCTTCTTATGTTTTTGTTTTAGTTCGTTCGTATCTTTTTATATCTTTTGTTTTGTCGCTATCGTACGTCACTTCCTTGCGATTTCTGTGACAGAATACTACTGCTTTCTTTCACAGATTCTTTGAATCGAGCTGAATTTACTTTTACTAGTTCCACAGTTTTGTTAATTCTCTTTTTTTCGTTTCGTTGGTTATTTACTTTCTTGTTTCAGTATTTCTTTTAGATTTTACGGTTTTCTTGTATTACTATTGTTCTTTTTTTCTCTCATCACTGTTGTTGTTTACCTTTTCCATCTGCTTGTATCACCCTTTTGTTGTATATTTCTCATCATCGTATAGTTTTGTAGTACCTATATGTAATTCTTGTCGTTGTCACCTGTTTGTGGCTGACGAAGCGTAAAATCCGAAACGTCCCTTGTTTCTTGTGAACCGTTATTTGTAAAACTGATTAAATACCGTTTTATTGGTTTAAATACATGTATATATATATATAATAGTTCGACACGGCGGAGCAGTAAAAATCAAAAGCGAAATAAACTGAGACGAAAAGATTTAAAGCCGACAATTCGGTTGAAAAGGGTAGACACAGATGGGGGTAAGGAAGGGGGGGGGGGGGGGGCGAAGTGAGCGGAAGCAAAAGATCATCTGATGCTAGCCCGCTCTTCTCCCATTTTCTTTCAAAACTAATTAACTTTACTTCGTCAATATGTTCTTAGACTTGTTTAACGTCTGCATGCAGTAATTCTTTTATCTTGTCTCTTATGTACTTCAGCGATGAATCGGAAAAACGGTCAACGTTTTCTAATTCATTCTGAATAAATTTCAGTTCTTTTTAACATTCGTAGTCTATTACCAGGGTTTCTCAGCCTTTTTTTTCCTTTTTTTTTTTGCTCATGGCCTCTGTCTGAGCCTTATTTACCTCTGTGCCCCCTCATAGTCGTTGTTAGCTGGATAAAAGGTACGTTACCAGAAATACGGCACTTACTGTGGCTGCGTAGAAATATGCCATTGTCCCCGGGGAGGGGGGCATATGGCTACCTTTGAGAACCACTGGTCTATTCCATTCGAAGGCACATCAGTCACGCCTTCAACTACCGAAATAAGAAAAGTATTAACTTTCAAAACAAGGAAGTCAACATTTGTTTTTCCATTTGAAGAGAAATATGTCAACATGAACACAATTTTGTAATAATGTGTTATAAATAGTAGATGTAATATGTTTTGTATTCAATTTTGTGTAAAGTTTTAATTTGTGTACTCATAGAAATGGCACGACAAGATTACCAATATGGAACTGATGACAAGAACCAGACAAGTCCTAGTGGAACAAGAGTTGAGAAGAAGACGCTGGTGATAGGTAGGATACACATTGAGGAAACCTATTACAAGACTGTCCTTCGTATGGCTTTCTCAGGGTAAAAGATACAGGGAACCGAATACTACGTAAAGCTGAGAACCGGGCACCAAAATGACAGAGCTGAGGGAGACATGGACAGTCCTTCATCTGAAAACACGGGATGGGAGGGACTTGACATGAGTTTGTTGAAGACCTATGCTCCTGGGGGAGCAGAAGGGCAGTGTTGATGATGCTGATGATGGTCAGAAGAAAAGAGATCCGATAAGGAAACGAGAGGAAAATGAGTTTCGACATCTTTATATGACATGCAAAAAGGCCGACCTGCGAAGTGAAGGCCGTTGTCTCATAAAATCAATTAAAGGTGACAGTCGTTTACTTTCACTTCCTTACGTCTTGTCTCCGGGAATAGAGAGCGGACTACTAGAAATGTCAGATATCAGAGATGCAGTCGTAACGGAGATCGAACTGTAGACAAGAATCAGAAAAGGAAAAGAAAAAAAAAGAATTCGAGTATTTCTCGGTAATGGGTAAACACGAACTTTTTTCTATGAATATCAGTGTTAGTTTGTTTGTGTATGTGTGTGTGAGAACGATAATCTAAGACAGAAGAGCAAACATAATATTTTCTTGTGAATATGTAAATCTCTGCGGTTTTCCACGATCGATTTTTCTATCTCAATCAGCAAATGCAAAGAATGATTGAGCGATGGCCTAATGCTAGCCTACAAGAGATCTGGAAGGACAGAATTTGAAAGACAATCAAGTTCATAGATTGAGGAATAGATGGATAGTGTTACCAGCGAAGAGAATCGCATGCGAGGGACGACGAAGAGGAAAAAAGAAATGTTTAAATTCTCTTGTTTGCTGTGCTTCTTTCCCCGTTTTTTTCTTGGCGTGTTCCTAATTAATCTAACCTGGCAGTTTTGATGAGAGACTTGTCACTGGATCAATATAACAGAACATAATTCTTAATATTGTTCAAGATATTTTTTTGACCTGGATATGGGACTGTCGCGATTTTAGAAGGATCAGGATGTCGAATTATTTTCTTCATTCATCATGTTCGTTGTTTCATTTGTTTCTGTAGATCACGCTACTTGTAATTTATCAGCCGCACATCCTATGTTGTTCCCATTACCACGTGTGGCAAAATCTTCAAAGCTTCTCAGATATGTCTTGCATTATTGATTGATGCGATTTAGTGAAAGCATAATTTTTTACTTTACTCTTTGATATTTTCACGTGCCGACATCCAGCCTATGTGCTACCATCTGTTTCTGGTATCCAGTGTTATTTCTCTTAATTGGGGTTTTTAGTGTCATTTGTCGTATTTTGGTCTGTATTACAACACGTCAAATTTACCGCTCGAAAATATCGAAGATAAACAGTACAATGTTTACAACCAATAGAATCGCTCCTTTTTCTAGTAGTGATAAGGAAACTTTTTATGCTTGATAATAGGGCCTATTTTGTGTATTTGACAGAACGAAGATATTTTATTTCGTAAAAACTAAAGATAGGAAAACAGAAAGGAATAGCTCAAATTATAGCGGGGATATTACTTAAGAGGTTAGTGTAAAGACTTCCTCATAATAATATTTTATTGTACGAGAAAAATCAGTTTTAATGATAATTTTACTTCAGGGTAATCCCCAATTTAGTTAGTTAAAGCATGCACAGATCTAAATGCAAAGGGCTAACTAAAATATTATTAGCTAGAACGATAGAGATCAATTCCTAGTTTTATTAGAGCTTTTAATAATTGAAATCGGCCCAAAAATAAGCAAAATAATAAATATTTAAACTTAGGCACATTATACGGTAGGGCTGAAAAACGAGCAGAGGGAAAATTCTTAACGCCAGTTTTGACCGTGTTTCGATTGGTCGAGCACAGCGTTATAAAAGGCCTTGAACTTGGGCGGATTCTTGCCACTAACATTTTTGAAACAAAGGCGATACGAGGAAGAGCGCAAATATAGCCTGTCAAATATGTTTGCCGCCTGTATCTGAAGCAGACTCAGAGAACCATTAAAAGCCTGTATCAGCTTATGTATTTTACCTGAGGGTAAGCAATATATATATATATATATATATATATATATATATATATATATATATATATATATATATATATATATATATATATATTTGTATATATTCATGTTGTTTGCCTGTATTTATCCACTTATGAGTTCGTTGATGTGTCAGACGGAAAAAATAAGCCAAATGTGTAACGGATTTCCTTACAAACGTGTGTAGTTTTAAAGACGACAGGTCAGAAATGGAAACAGTGTAGGATATTTGAAAATTATGGCACAAGTGCGACTGTAAGTCTATTAGGGTATTTGAATGAATATTTCCTATTGGAACGACACACTGTTCAAAAACATAAGATAGGATGACAGGATATATTACCATGATGTAATTAATATGTTACTTACGATGTTGTACTTAACCTAATTATGGTTTGGAAGACAATCATGGACGAATGGATCTAACAATACAATGTATTAAGGAAATGAGTAATTAAATTGAACTGGCTGTGATATATTGAGGTAACTGTCCTGTGAATGATTTAATGTTTGTACGTGATGTTGCCTGTATGTTGGGAAAAACTACTGGACCCTACAGGTTTTGCGAATGTCTTTATCATTCCTGGTAATATTGCAAGTTCATGAGACATCCACTTGAGAGGAATCATGATGGTGAACTGTTCCTCCTAAAACTGAAAAGAAAGCTCCATATCCCAGCCTGGAGTTCATATTCTGTGCGAACCCAGCCAGGATTGGAGGTGTCTCAGACTACATTCAAGTTAAGTGGACACATAGATCCACTGGTCAGAGCATCCATCATAGTTATCAATAATTAAAAGAAGAGAAAGTAAAACTCTTAAAATACAGAATTGTTAAAGATTGAAACATTATAACATGATGATTCACTAAGGACCATATTCCATTCCAATTACGTTACCAGCCAGGGACATTGATATCACGATTGTGAACTATTAATTGAACTGTACTTTCATATATATATATATATATATATATATATATATATATATATATATATATATATATCTATATATATATATATATATATATATATATATATATATATATATAACAGCATATGATTGTTTTTTATGGAGAACATTCCATATTATTTATTTCATGTTGTAAATACATTCTAAACTAATTTTGAGTTTTCCTAACCAAAAGAAACCAGGTTTAGGAGCAATAAATTGCAAATACTTTCATTCAGTCTTACTTAATTCTTCTAATTAAGTTAATGTTCTGTTTGATAGTTATTACATGTAACTAATTTAATCTTCCCCTAGATAATTAGCCACACAAACAAATATATAACCATTACTCATTGTGGGATCTGGAGAGGTAGCAGATAGGTCCAACCACTATCATCATACCTGTAGATTTACATAGCTTGACCCCATTTTGATGTCGATACACCCTTACTCTTTTCAGGGAAGGGGGTATTTCTTTTAAGACCAGTCTCTTATCTGGCACTATCCATGTATCCTCTGATACACCTAATTGTCCAGGATATCTTGACTTTCAATAACATCCAAATCTCTCGCGACATCATTGTATGTTTAGTTGTGTATTTTATTCAAATATCTGTTGTCATTTTCAACTGATTGCTGTTGGTGGTGACAACTTATATTAGAATTTTGTGACCGCGCAATGGCTGCATGCTCCGTCGGCAGCATTGCTTCAGACAATATAGTCTAAAATATTACAATAGAAAGTTAATTTTTAAACGCACAAACGAACACATGCGGTAATATTTCTCATATTAAATGTTGCAAACTAGAATGCAGTTTCACAATTAGCTGACACTGAGGTCAGGAGCTGTCAATTAAGGGGACGCGTGGCCACAACAAAAAGGCATCGCTCGTGTTGTTTGGTAGAATCACGTACGGGTCATGGAGGACGGGACATCTGTGCAGTTTATGCTACTGGCATAATTTTTAGAGAACACTTTAAAATAAAACCCCCAAAAATAAAGACAAAACAATGTAATTTTGAGTGACATCTTGTTGAATTTATAAGACAAGGAATGTAAATATAACAATAAACAGTGGACATCTATCCACGACAACACCTGCACTGGTCGTTTAATAGTTATTCGCAGCAGTTAGGTTTTACTGTAATAAAGGCATGCAGTGAAGATCACTGTGACGCGTCATGTCTCTAATGGATGTGAAATGTTATAGAAAGGTTTTCACACCTCGAGGTCGTTTTAGGACAAATACAAATTTAATAAGAGAAAGGAATGTAATGTTGACTGATGTTATTACATTTAGAAAAATGAAGTTGATTTTAACTATTAGCACCGAACACCTGTGCGTGTCAACGATGGATAGTTTTGTATTTTTGTTTATGAGAATATTTGTAGAAGTGCGTTTGTGTCGCATATCTGGGACGTGAGATAGACAAAATACGTTCTGCAGTCAGCATTTTGTTCTGTCAGCAGTGATGACAGAAACATGAACTCCTGACATTTTCCCAGGGAACAGCATAGAAAACAAGTGCCAGGTGCAAAATGAAGGCGTATAAATACTATTGTTAGCACGGTCAACTTCAAATTAGATTTTTTGGAGAGTTAGAGACTTTTAGAGAAGAGAACTAAAAATGTATGAAGTTTGTTATAGGTCCACGGGCTAGACTAGCTATTGCGTGGACAAATGATAAAGTAGGAAAGATGTGTAGATTTGAATAGATAGTTTTTATAGGGAAAAGCTAATAATAATAATAAGAGTTAAGAAGAGCATTTCTAGATAATTTTAGCTAGTGTTAGAATAACTTGTACAGAATACTGGATTGAGTATTTTCATAGAGCTTTAGAATTTTCGGATGACTCTGTAGTGCTCTGATATACTTTGTGGTTGGTTTTAGTATGGCGGATTATTTGTTGAGTAGTAGAGTTTTGGGCATGGCTCTGAATATTCCAAGTAACTCCGAGGATTGTAACGAAGTAAGAAAAAGAGATAGTGGTTCTCAAGCTGTTAAATAATGATCTTAACCCGCTAAGGTGAATAGCGATTCACAGGCGGCTCTTGAGTCATTTTAAGGATAATATTATTCTGCGTGTTTACGCTATAGAATATGTAATGAATATTTATAACTTCACGCCGTTGGTGGAGCGGTTGTAGTAAAGTAAAAATGTGTTATCCTGCAGACTAGCAGGCAAAAGGTGTATAAATAGTGGTGATTTTATTCCAGGCGCTTAGCCTTTGATGCCACTTGTAAGTAGACATATTGAGAACCACTGACTCGATACTTAATGATAGATACTGTAAAACGTTTAACTGTGTGCCCTTTTCCCTTGCTTCCCCTGTCTATCCATAGATTTAGCCTTCTGTGGAAGCCTGTAGCAGTGCTACTAAACGGTAGGCACTTTGTCAGAACGGCATGGGACCATTCATCTGGCTACCCAGTATCCGGAATATTCCGAAAACAGGAAACCGACAAAGCGTAATGTTTAAAATTCTCGCCAAATAATTCTTCTGGTTCACGTTGTGTTTTTGGTGGTTCCACTGATGTGTTACTGTTTTCATACCAGTCGATGGTGAAGGCTTGTATTCTCTTGATATGTGTTCATATTTTCAGTTTTTCTGTGATCCTGTTCATATGTACACAAAGTCATTATGCCAAAAAAGGCCTGCAGAAAAACCTCTGGGTGGCAAGAATGCCAAAATGAATGGCGTCTCTCTAAATATTTAGGGTAAAGTGGAGTTATTAAAACTTCCGTCTACACCAGGGGTCCCAAAACTTTGTCCGGGCCCCTGCTTGGAATCCTCGCTCCTTGTTCGACCCCCAGGAAAAGTAAAATATGGAAGGATTATAGAGGCACAATAAATTAACATACCTTTTGTATTGAACTGGTTTAAATACATTAATGGAACTATGTGGCTATTGAGCATTAACAAGGGCATTGTTGGGGGGGGGGGAGGTTGTAATATTAAACACTTTGCGGGCTCCTGACCTAGACATTGGTGCATGTGTACATTTTTTTTCCTTCGATTTTTATTAGTGATTTATTTTAAAAAACTAGCAATAACCTGTCAAACTTGACGGGTTTTTAATTATAGTGTGCTGTTTCCGTTCCCAGATGAGCAGATAGAAGTACATTCTTATAGTGTTTTTGGTTTCTTTCCATTATACAGTGTAATCAAACTGTTCATGAACACCGTCATTTGAACGCTTTTCTTTGTTGATTGTAACTATTTTCGGGAGAGTATATATAATGGAAACAATACAATTTTTAAACACGGTTGCATTCCTCAGCTGTGACCAACGTACACACGGCGAGAATTATGTTATTATTCACAGATTGACATGACTCGACGTTAATATGGCAGTTGTATTTACGTATAAGAAATGTATTGTAAGGAACAACAAATCTATTGTCGGCTATTCGATCTCCAATGTGAACTTGAATCGTCTACGATAAACTGGATATTCATTGACATCGGTAATTGTTTGGTCATTGAACTGTTTTGGAAAATTCTTAGTACACTTATTGTTCTCCATGCAAGGAGCACCACACGGTCCATGAATCATGGTACGGATGACAGATTCATGTAATTCCGGCTTAAATCGTTGATCTGGGATCTCTACACATACATAACGATCGATCTTATCAGCAGAATCAATTTTGTCTTCGTTCGTTACAATAAACAGCACTTTTTCTTTGTCGAGCATTACTAATTTCGTGAAAGAATAAAAAAATAAAACCCACGTATTTGTTTTATATAACACCCACGCCGCGCTAGTTGCACACCGTGCGTTGCGCACTTTTTTTTGAGTGAGACCGACCGACGTAACATACATCGGTAATTATGTTAGTTGGGATGGGATAACGGTTTGCTTAATTTTGGCGAGGTTTAACCTAGAGAAAGGGTTCGTCGGTTATATTAGGGCGCATGTCGAAATATAAAGAGCATGTGGTCAGGTTATAAGTAGTATTGTATTGGTTCATATACCATCTATGGCTTAATGAAATAAAAAGAAAACTTAAATTTGTATGACAATAGTGATTTACACAAGTTAATGGAACGCAGGAAGACATTAAGCTAGACTTAGAAATAGAGAAAGGGTTAATGGGACAGGTCTTAGAGCGCAGAAGCAACAATTAATCTCTTAATCCCCTTGTATTTCTTTTCGTGTGTGTGTAAGTGTATATTTTTTGTTTGTTTATTTGTTTTGAACTCCGCCAATGCCGGTCCCAAGCCCGGATGAAAAAGGAGGAGGGCGGCCTGCATGGAGGCCGTAAGGAGGCAGCCCCTCCACCATGCAAAGGCACAACAGGCCAATCACCTGTTTGCTTTAAATCACGATTACTAGCAACACAAGAGAGAAAACTGGACTGATTCTAAAGGCGACGAACTGGAACGGACTACGGACTACGACTTATGGAACTTGGAACACAAGAAGTATAAATGGGAAGGAAGAGGACCTGGTGGAAGAGATGAGGAAAGCAAAACTAGAAATCCTGGCTATAACGGAAACAAAGAAAAAAGGACAAGGAGTCATGGATCTCGATGGCAACATGCTGCTCTACAGTGGTGTACCCATGTCTGAAAGAGCTAAAGGGGGCGTGGGTTGCATTGTGGCCCAAAATCAAAAGATAGTATCAAGGGATGGAACTTTGTCTCGGAGCGCATTATGGTTGTTAAACTAAAAGAAGGAGAAACCATAGTCAACCTGGTCATAGTGTATGGGCCAAATGAGGATGAGAGAGCAGAGGTCAAGGAGGAATTCTTCGAGCTGCTTCAAAGGACAGTGGATGACTGCCTAGATGAAGTTATCATGCTCGGAGATTTTAATGCCAGAGTTGGAAATGACCATGCTAGATGGGGTGGAGTTATCGGAAGATATGGAGAAGATATTCTCAATGACAATGGAAAGCGACTCCTTAGATTCTGCAGTGAGCAGAATCTGATCATTACAAACACAAAGTTCCCCCATAAGCGGATACATGCATACACTAGATGTGAACCAACAAAGAATGAGAAGTCAGTGATCGACTATGCCATTGTTCGGAGAAGCTCATTCAAATATGTCCGAGATGTTAGAGTCTGGAGGGGGCCAGAGATTGGAAGTGATCACTACCTGCTAACAATCAAAAGAACAACTGAAAGAGTTGCTCAGCCTAGGAACTGCCCAACATCACGCAAGAAACCAAGTAAACGAGCAGGAGAAATGAGCATTAGGACCTACAAGCTGAGAGAGCCAGAAATTAAGACCAGATATCAGGGGCTTATTGCTGCAGCGGTGAGCAACTCAGAAGAACGACCTGATGACTTGGAAACCCTCTGGATTAAATTCAAGGATATCATAAAGACAGCTGCTGCAGAAGCATGCGGTGAAGTCCGACTTGGGAACAAGAGAAAGAGGACACCTTGGTGGACAGAGGAAGTCAAAGAGAAAATAAGAGAGAAGAAAATGGCATGGAAACAATACTTAGGAGCTAAAAACACAACAGGACAAATGGAAAAATATAGAGAATATGTGACACTCAAAACAGAAGCAAAGAACAAAGTGCTAGCAGCAAAACAGAAGTCCTGGGAAGAATTTGGAGAAAAGCTAGAAAAAGATGCACAAGAAAACCAGAAATTGTTCTATAAGACCCTAAAGAACATGAGAAAGGAAAAACAATGCCCTCTCAAATTTATAAAGGACAAGCAAGGCAAATTGCTTACTGCCCCGAAGGAAGTAATGGGAAGATGAAAAGAATATTTCTCAGAACTCCTGGATGGTGAGCATAAAGAAGCATCAGAAATGATAAACACTAGCACAGAAGAGAAAACCAATGATGGTGAAGATGACATAAAGATGGAAGAACTGAAGGCAGCACTGGAGAAAATCAAGATGGGCAAAGCAGCAGGGCATGATGGTATAACACCAGAAATGGTTAAGTTCATGGGAGCATCAGGCGATCTATTACTCTTAAGGGTTTTACAGGCAGCGTGGTACAACAAGACCATACCAAAGGATTGGGAGATTGCCATCATAACACCAATTTTCAAAAAGGGTGACAATCGACAGTGTGGAAACCATAGAGGCATATCCCTTCTCAGTGTCCCCGGTAAAATCTACTCTAGAATCCTAGAGCAGAGACTCCGACGCCTAGCTGAGCCACAATTGGATGAGGTCCAGTGCGGATTCCGAGCAAACCGAAGTACTCAAGACCTAATCTTCACACTCAGACAGCTGAGTGAAAAGGCCCTTGAGTATAAGAGTGAGATGCATCTTTGTTTCATAGATCTGGAAAAGGCGTTTGACAGGGTCCCCTGGAGCAAACTTTGGGACTGTTTGGCAAGGAAGAATATTCCAGCACCTCTGATTCATGCTATACAGAGCTTCTACAAGTCTTGAAGAAATTATGTGAGGACAGCAAACCATAAGTCGGAAGAGTTCAGGACCACCACTGGTGTAAGACAAGGTGATATCCTATCACCTTACCTCTTCATACTCCTTATGGACGATGTCATCAAGGCATGTAAGGAGAGAACAAGAAAGTATTCAGTGGGGTACTGGAAGATGAGACAGGTCTATATTTCGGAGCTGGCATTTGCTGATGATGTCGCCCTGATTGCTAAATCAGAGGCACATCTCCAATCCAACCTGCAAGTCTGGAAGGAAGAGCTGGAGAAGAGAGGGATGGTCATAAGCAGCTCTAAAACAAAATCCATGGTGATATCACGAGAAGAAAGAAAACATCAGATTAAGCTGGGAGAACAGGTCCTGGAGCAGGTCGACCACTTTAAATACCTCGGAGCTATTATAGACCGAAAGGGAGGCATCAAAGAAGAGTTGGCCACTCGAAAAGCAGCGGCTGGGAGACTTTTTCAGGCCATAAATCGAGGATTCCTCAGCAAGAGAGAGGTTGGTAAGAAAACGAAGATGGCTGTATACCGCTCCACCTATGTTCCAGTCTTGACATACGGATGCGAGTCATGGGCAATGACTACAACCCATAAAAGCCAGATCCAAACCTCAGAAATGAGGTATCTGAGGAAGGTGGTTGAAGTAACAAGAAGAGACATGGTACGCAACCAGACGATACGTCAAGGCCTTAAATCCTACCCCCTGCAGACCCAAGTAGAACAGTCCCAATTAAGATGGTTTGGCCATGTCTGCAGAATGGGAGAAGATCGGATACCACGACAAGCATGGGAAACAAAGAGCCAAGGATCCAGACCCCGAGGACGACCCAGAGTCCGCTGGGAGGACAACATTAGACAATCTTTGAAGGATCGAGGACTAGAATGGAACCAGGCCAAGAGGAAGACAGCCGATAGGATAGTCTGGCGCTCTCTTTTCCAAACCTCTACACCTCACGGTAGAAGGGGAACGACTAAGTAAGTAAGTAAGTAAGTTATTTGTTTTGTACATTTTATAGGTGGCTACCAGTATTCCGGAGAAAATCTATCAGGCAACCCGCACGCTGCAAGCATGCCGGATAAATTGTCCCGTACAGTGTCACGTGAGAGAGATCAAAACAGAAGCAACAAAGGACGTCATAAATACAAACCTACTTAACATAGTGTCACCATTATCTTGATCAGACAGGTCAGAGTTCAAATACCTGGAAATCAAGTTCACAGAGAATGGTAGACTGGACAGAAAATGCTAACATTGCTAACCAACTGATTTTATTATTCATGCACCAACACATCTCCATGGAGACAAACCGTCAGCTGTTTAATAGCATATTTATACCAACTCTGTGCTACCAATGTTAAACATTGTCACTATCTATAACACAGAAAAGGATGAACACAAATGCCAGATATACGTCTAAGGTAAACTTAATATGTCAAGATAAGACACTTGTCACGGGTTGCCTCCCCTTGTTCAGCAGTGGCCAAAACCTAGAGTATCTAATGTGGGTCTTCAAAGGTGTCTACCTTCGCACAAGATTACTCTTGGCAGAGTTGTAGATAGAAGGATAATGATGCTTCTACTTCGAGGGAGTTTTCACAAGATATTTCAGAATTCAATAACGATGCTGCATGAGTCTTAGCACGTTAACTTTGTATCTGACCCGCCGCCTTTTGTGAAGATGGATATAAATGATTTGCTCGTTCAAGCCCCCAGCCGATTTAATTCAGCAAAATTCCTTTTATTAGCTCGATATAGATATGTATATATATTAATGAATATATACTAGAGGTTCTGGATCATACATATGCCTTTCTATCTGTAATGATTAATGCAACTATGAAATTGTCAAAATCAACATTTACAAATTTAATGCTCAATTACTTTGAAACAAATGTAAATAAATATGAAATGGTAATTATGAGAAATTATGGATCATCATAGATCTCGGTTTGGGAGATGAAATGTAGTCTTTTGAGGTGGCCTGCTAAACGTATAACTTAGCTTCCAAATTGCTGAAATGTTGGTGCTGCTGGTTCTGTCACTTTGTCTCTATGGCAAGGGCACGTCTCCAAAGGATTCTGGAGGTAACCACTTCTGGTCAAGGCAGGGATCTTCACCACCCATGGGATGTAGGTTTCACGTGTCGATCTCATCCCAAAGCCCTTTTGCACTTGCAGGTGGAAACTTGATAGCATCTCTTTTCCCGTCCAAGAAGCATGTAAGATCATAATCAGGTAGATCTACTCGAATATTCTCCGCGCTGTGGATTGACACCTGGCTGAGGTCTTCTAACGTCTTACCCATCGTAACAGAGCGCTCTTGATCTACCACTAAGGAGCTCCAACACCCCTTTTTTGTTCTGTGGATTTTCATGCCTCTCTGAGTAGAGAATTTCTTACCACAGGCACATGGAAATTCTAGCCCCCTTTCGGTGAATCCTGTTGCCTTCTATCATTAGTGGGTCCTATAGCATTTTTTAAAGCTTGCGGAGCGCCAGCCCGGTCAGCCGGTTCCTAGTCTTTCCCAGTGTGATCTGTCTTTCTAGAAGTCCATCGGTCTTTTCCCGATTGTCAATGGTCTGACCATGTAATTATGATAGGAAACTATATAACGCCTAATTGCTCGATGCTATAAGAGAACTAACGCTTATCTCTCAATACCTCCAACGGTGATCATAAGTCAACAACCCTAAGCAGGTAGCACGTCGTCAGCATTTCAAAATCACATCAACATCACAACCAGGTTAACCAAATGCCCAGTCATCTCCTGGTGTCACAAAATGACCGTCCTATTCATTTTATTGTGTCTTCTGTTCCATAGTGTACCTTCCTTTGTTTCTTCCTAGCCAGTAATTTCTCTCATATTTGAACATGACTCAGGTTTCGTGTTGTTATTTTGTCTGATTTACCGCGTGTATAGATAACTTTAACTACCCGGATGACAGCAGGCAGATAAATCGGCCTTACCGATATTTAAACAAATACAGGATCGCATTCCGCTCACGTCAATCGGGTCGCCCATACTTCTTGCATTGACAATCAAACCCGGGCGACGGCATTTGAGGAATTTTCGTCGACCGGGATTTGGACTGGATTAACTCGAGACCTGGCGAGGACATTTGAAGGAGTGTCGTCGACCAGGGACTGGCGGCTCCTGAGCCGACCCAGCTCTAATGGGTACCTCCGAAAACGGCGAGTATCTGCCTGAATGGCGAGGGACACTTGTCTCTGTACAAGAAAATAGGATACTCACGTAAAAATCAATGTCAGGTTAGACATTAAAAATAACCTGAGATTTCGCCTCGAGTATTAGCGGGCGTACGAAAAAAAAAAAAAAGTAGGTAAATAGTATTTGTTGGCAGGAAAGTTACATAACACTCCCGAGCGATGGACACTCGTGTTTGTCAACATTTACAATAACAAATTAAAATGAAGGTTTGTTATGAATTACAAACATGTGTCATCTAAAAGTGGAAGTGTCAATACCTTATATAGGAGGAGTTTGACAGTACCTGTGTCGTGCAGGATTTCATGAGAGAAGGGGGCAAAAGATATATACTGCTAGACCAAGCAAATTTAAACGTTTGACTTTAGTATATATCTTCTAAAAGTGGAAGTGCCAATACCTTATATAGGAGGAGTTTGACATTACCTGTGTCGTGTAGGATTTCGTGACAGAAGGGTGCAGAAGATATATACTGCTAGACCAAGCAAATTTAAACGTTTGACTTTAGAATATATCTTCTGCCCCTAATTACTTGAATTAGCGATGATTTTTCATCCTATCCACTGAGTTTCTCATTGATGCTCATGGAGGGTAAAATTACTGAGAAAAAAAGGAAGGGCTCGTGAAACGGACAGCAGGGAAGGTGCTTGACCAAGTGTCATTCTAAAGTTCGTGGTACAAGTTGGTAACAGCAGTTCATGATAACAGTGTTTGATACAAGTTTGATACTGATCTGTGGATCAAGAGCGTGTGGTCTACGCTAGATGCTTGCCTTTGTAGAGTTGTGAAGATCCTTGCCTTGACGTTAGGAGCGTTACCGCTGCAACTACGCCTGGGACGTGCCCTCACCACAGAAGTCGACGATTATAAAGCAGTCAGTAAACCATTTCAAGAGCTGGCCAGATAAGTCACTTTAATCTAGCGAAAGCAAAATAACTCACTGTGACAGGTTATGAGAACAGAGCACCTCAATCAGTTCGCTTGACTCCCACAGGCGCCCCTCATTTTCAGTCATTTTTCATTCAACCGACTCGTTCACCTCGCTTCCCTAATTAGCATGCACTTTGGTTGCACATAAGCCATGCCTTTCTCGCTACATGCCTTATTTATAGTTTAGCCACGCCTACCTGTCTTCTTTCAAGCGCTATCAGAGCAGCGTTTCAGATCCTGAACTGTCATTCCTTCAAATGGGGACGGGTCAAGTGGCGATAACCACATTTACCGACCACATCCGTTTGTTCGTGATCCCCAGGGAGACGTAATCAGCTACAGTAAGAGATGGGACCAAAAGACTTCTGCTCGCTAGCCAATGGCTATGCGGTCGGCAGAAGTGTGAAAGAAAGCTTTCATTCAGGAATCGAACCATAGATTTACCCAAAATACGGGCTAAGGCGTGATATCTCGCACTAGAGAACGAAAGAAGGCCTATTTTATATAAATGCCTCATCCTTTAAAATCAATTATCTAGTCGCCTCGGAATTTTCGGAATATCTAGCTCGAATCCTAGAGCCATTATACAAAGTGGTTCACTTAGAATTTCGTTGGAGATAGTTTCATTTTCTGTGTTGCGGTAAATATATATACTAGCACTTGAGTGATTTAATTGTTAAAGTTCGTCATTATATTTCACTAGGATTTGCTGTGTTAATAGATAGCGTATTAAATACATATAGCTATTTTTTCCAGCTGTAAACGTAAATTTAATTATTCGCTATTCCACAGTAATAGATGTTTAATTAATTAATAAGACGCTAGGTGTTTGATAAATGATGAAGTATAATTATCATGTGTAATTTTATAAATGACTTGTGTTCATATCGCGCGTTAAAAGCGTTAAGATAAACTAGACTCTTGTGGGTTTTTTAAAATATAATTTAATACCGGAGTGGTTAAGAGGCCTTGCCGTAAACGTGTGTTAGGTTATAATATTTATATTACTGTTATGATATTTGTTTTGTTTCCATCAAAATCTAGGCTGATCAACCATGCGATCTAGCGGTCTGAATAGCTCCAGTAACATTTGTTAATTATTATCGGGTCTTGGATTTTGACCTGTGCGGTCCTCCTGTTTTTTTTTCATCCAGAGAGAGAGAGAGTTCTAACGCAAAAACATTAATAATAAAGTATAACTGGACACGCAAATTACCCAGATTGTTTACCTACAATTATCAGCCCGTGGTGGCCAAATATCTATATAACATTGTTCCAGAATACTGACTATCGTTGTTTCTTTTCTCGAGTGGATTTATCCAGAACAAAGATTACTTGGGTCCAGAATCGGCACTCAAACCCCAGAGAGAGAGAGAGAGAAAAGCAGATAGGATATATTTTTTTTCTTATCATTATTGGTTTCAAACAGTTTACCCACCAGACATTTCCTTTAAATATCGGGAATACTGTGTACTGTCCATGATGAACATTTGATCGCGGTTTATATTTTCTACATGAACTACCTGACGTGAACTTTCTCATATCCAATAAGCACTATCAAGGCGGGCGTTCCCCATTATGAAAAATTAATCATTCTTGGAGGAACTGGGGCTCACTTGGAAAAGCACCACACTGGACTATGTTAACTATACACTGAAGTACGTTCAAGAGTAGTAGGTAAGCGTGATTGAATGTGGCCACAGATTGACAGAATGTAAGAAAGAGAAATGATTATTTCATATATTGTATAATCATTGTACTCACTTCTGTCTTTTCCTGTTCGCTAATACTGTTATTTCTTTTTTTGGTTTCAGGATAGATTTACTAGAGACTTTGTTCTTTACTTTATCGTCTATTCCTACACTCTAGGGTTACTCTGTTGACATTTTGGGGTTACTAACTTATGTGGGAACTACCTCTGTTGGGATCTTCTTTATTTTTCCTTTACAAGAGGTAAGGGCCTATTGGGCTAATGATTTCCATAGTTTTGTCTGTAAACTATATTTTACTGATGTGAATGATTGATGTTGTGATTTTTGTTCTAGTGATAATAAACTTAATAAACCTTTAGTTATCGTGTTGGTCATCCCCTTCCCTATATGTTATCCATAGTTTGTTTTCACGTCTGTGCGTATTTGTCACAAAAATTGTGTGTACGTGAGTGTAGTGTATTTCTTACACCTTACTCTCACATAGTTAACACTATCACCTCTGCTCGGACGGGACCATAAATACCTCAGACCTATCTTATCAAAATTTACGACACTCACCATCCAAATAAACCACCACCTGAACTAATTTTCTGTGAAGAAAACCTCCACATTGTTTTAATCCACCAGCGTCACTTATTTATTTACGCATGTTAAAACAATAATTAATTATTAAATTTGTAATATGTGTTACAAATTAATATTTTATTTATTTATTACAGAGAGAAGTGCACACGTATGAATCAGTTATCTTAAATATGAATACAACATAACGATTAAAGTAATATTTTACTGAATAATTCAGTTAGGATCTCAGAAACGAGCTATTATATCTTTCTCTTCATAGAAATGGTGAAAAGATGCAAAGTTCACG